>VZRS01008529.1:674115-720060 GCA_013398055.1 Ifrita kowaldi
GCTTGCAGGGGGGGGCGCGGGGGGGGGCTCAAAATCCTGGTAAAGGATTTATTGTTACTTTATCAACTTTAAGTGATATAATAGCACAGAGGTTTCTCCCTCCAAAGTGTTATTTGCCATAGCATATGTTTCATTAGCATATCTCCTTTCTATGAGATAAAATATATGAGAGGTATGGTGAAACATCACATACATCTGGGATATAAAATATAAGAATATGTTACTTCAGATTAATCCTCAATGAAACTTAACTCTTACACTTTGAGGGCCTTAGGTGTGCAAGCAGCAAGCAGGGACAAGATTTACCATTACACTGATGACTGAAAAATTGTTTGCATCTTCCTTGAAAGTAATAATTAAAGTAAACGTAGCCAGCCAAACCCTTTCAATACCAATTAGATTGAGTTTAGGTGAAAAAATCCTAAGGGGATTAATTCAACTAGAGAAGGATTACCTACCAAAAATAAAAAAAAACAAACAAAACATACAAATTTTCTAAGGAAAACATAATTGCCAAGCATTTATTTGCTTCATTTATTTGAATTCTGTTCCAGAAATTCTTCAGTAGTATTTATATTCGAAACATTTGTATTGCTTTTTACTTATTTCCTCTACATCTGTTTTGCCCATGGAAGTGACAGTATTTTCTTTGTCAAGCTTGAAGTAAAATATCTTAGCATCTGCTGGGAGAAAAGTTACCTGAAGGTACATCAATTCTTTCAAGAGTAAACGCAAGTTTTCTATTTTCTGTAGCTGATTTATTATCCTTGTTGCTTATAAAATTTTAATATAGACTGAAAAAATTCTGCAATAATTCAGAACAAATATCAAACAGGTTGCCAAGTTTCTACATCACAATCACTTCTTCAGCTTTGACATCCAGTTGTTACCTTCTATTTCTCTTCCTTCCTCACTGCCTCCCAAAGGTAGTAAAGCAGTGTGTCTCAGGCAGCAGCATCCAGGGACTAGAGCTCCTGGAGAAGGGTCAAGCAACAGAGCCATCTGGTTTAAGGGCTTGGCACGAAGCATTGAGTAAGGTAATTTAGTGCTTGGTACGTTCAATGGCAGAAGCAGTAGCTCAAGAGGATGCACAGCTGACCCTGTTGGTATTTTGTGTGACCAGGGCAAATTTCCTGTCTTGGATTCCTACTCAGCTCTGAATGGAAAGTCAATACTAAACTCCTCGAAGGGTGAAATGAATGGGAAATAAATACTGCAGTGCTGATGCAAGCAAACCAGTCCATATGGTGTGTGCATTGCTGGGGGTTGTATTTATGTAATTAGCTACATTAGTCCCAAAAGTCTCCAAGAAGGGGAACGGAATCATAAAGTCTCCAAAAGGATGTATTGGAACACAAAGCAATAAAGTGGCTGCTTTTTCTCATGTCTCATGCACAGGTTGTTAGTGGTACAGGCCTTTGCTGGGACTGGGGACAGCTGAGGAAGAAGACAACCAGCTCACAGGGTGAAGAGGAAACCATGGCAACATTTCAATCACACACTCTTCATTAATGCACCCTGCGGAAGGAATGGCAGCAGGTATGTGTTGATAAGGCCCTGGGGGTATTGATAAGCCTTAGTGACCCTAACGAGCCTCACCTGGGGCCTCCATCCACACCTTATATTTAAACCAGCTCTGGGCTCTTGGTACCTGTTTGAGCTTTGTGGGAGGAATGTTGTTCTTCAGTGCTGTCTGTGTTGGTGCAGTTTCCTGGTCTGGATCTCAGTTTTGGGACTTGACCTCCTGTCTTGACTTTGTCTACTACTGAGGTCCAGCTTGGTATTTAATAGACCTGTCCCTGATGCTGACCTGTGGACTGGTTTCCTGCCTGGCATCAGACCTGCTCTGCTGCCAGGAGGTTGCCTTATGATCTGTACTTTTGGCTGAACTTAGCTGCTGCTGGACCTTTTCTTCCTGGATACCCTTGGAGCTGGACCTTGACCAGTGAGGACTCTCCTCTTCTTGCTGTGGGATACCCTTGGTGGCCTAGCCTGATTTTGCTATAACCTGATGTGTGGAGATTCCTGAAAGGCTTCCCAGCAGTTTTACTGAGGGTGAGCCTATGGCGTGGTGCCAGAGGAGAAATGAGAGGCTGAGGAAGGGTATGCTGTCCTTCCTCACAGATTACCTCATCTAGTGAGAACAGCTGGGAGCTCCTATAGGTTTTTCACGTATTTCTTTCAGCAAAAAAGTCTGTCTGCTGAGCTCATGAACCAAGCCCTGCACCTGTTTGAGGCACAGAAGTGAAGAGCTGGAGCAGCTGGAGATAAGCACCTGCTGTTCTAGGAGCTGTTGCCCACGTGTCCTCAAGTGCTGCTACAAAAGCCCCACCACCAGGCGAGGCTCATGGGGTTCCTGTGTCCTGTTCTCTGCCGCATGTGTGGTTGTATTTAAAAGTGGTGTTTGAGCTGTAATGCTTCAGATCCAGCTTGTGAGGGGAGCTGTGCCAAGGTTAAGATAACTCTCCACCTGATTATGAGTTAATTGTCACACAGGAGAGCAACTCCCAGCCAATTGGAGGCACAAGATGTACATCGAAATAGGATGAGAGGCTTCTAAAACAGGAGGTAGAGAAAGTGCACTGCATTCAAAATCCATTAGCAGGAGCTTCAGCCAACCTCAAGCAGTCATTTCTAATGCAACTAAAGGAAGGTAAAAGTGCTGAGCTTAATGGTTTTACTGATAGGTCTGTACTTTTTGAAGTAGTATGCTGCATTTACTTAAATGCTCCCATGCATATTTGCAAATATAATGTCTATTGATGTTTCTCCAATGTATTTGAAATAATTTGTGTGTCTGTATGCCTAGTTCATTCAGTGAGGGTTGCTTCAACTGCCAGATACTAAAAGCCCTTTGGACTAAGACTTAAGAGGAACTAAAAGGATGCTAAAGGCAAATATTCATAAATTAAGCAAACTTTCTACTTATCTCAGTAATAGAACTAATGTTACAGTGTGTGCCCACCCGCATATGACTGCAAATAGTTTGTGGGCTTGGCTTGGGAAGATGTCTTTGTATGGATGGTGTCTGTCACCTCAGCTGATCAGTGGACCTGTCAGAGCTGATTGAACTTGTGGGGCAGGCATTGCTCCATCTTCTTCAGCCTGCTGAGGTTTCTGTTCCTGTGATTCAGGGAACAGAGCAGTAAATGAATCTTTTTGTCTGGGAGGTAGCAGACAGGAATCCCATAAGGAAAGTAAGGGTGAAAAGTGAACACAACTTGTACACGGCATCACATTCTCAACTTCCAGAACAAAGAGCCATAGGAAGCCTATATATTAGCCTTACAGTTGAGGAGGAGGGAGAGGAAAACCATACCCAACTGCTGGATATTTCTATATCTGGTTCTAACTACATAGAATTGGAAATTAAGAACTTAATGAAGGAATATTGTATTTTTTTCTTATGAAATAGTCAGAAACAGAGTGCAATTTTCTTGATTTCTTTTTTTTCCAAGATTTTCATACAGCTCAGTGGTTTTGTTTTTTTTTTAAATCTGTGGAGTGGAGCTGAGCAGTTTCCTTAACATTCAGCTTTTGAACTGCATTTTTCCTTATCAAGAAAAAGCCTTTATATCACCTGCAGACTACAGAAAAAAAACAAGTACAGGTTTTTTTTGTTTTATTTTTTGAATATATACTTTTCTGTTGCTCATGTTGCCTGAAAAGTTTGCGGTCTCATACTCTTAAGAGACATGCTCACCTGTGTCCCTAAGTGGAGAAGTTCCATTAGGGTGGAAAGAGGATAAATTCTATTGGGTTGCAAAATGATTGCTCTAAATCCTTGAGTACTTTTAATACTGAGCATGTAGCATCTACTAGAGTTACTAATCTTATTTCCTTCATTTTACTTTTGTTGGTCTTTCATGAAGATAGAGAGCAGAAGCAGAGTTTTTGTGAGCTGTTGTGTTCTTGTGTTTCACAGGCATGTCCCTGAGTTAGCTGACTGCATAGTGGCTGCCTAGTCACTCCCAGAGGGCGAGGAAATGAAGCATAGCACATTTTAGAAAGTGTTTGTGTAGGATGGATGGATTTTGATGGCTGCTGCAGGACTGGAGTATTTGTTGTTGCTGTGGAAATGTGTTGCTGGGATTTATACTTCAGTGTGTCATGTTTTGTACAGGTAAAAGTAGTTTGTATGCTTGGAATAAGAGTTTAGCAAAGCTGGAGAGATGGAAATGCAGATTTGGAGGAAAAAAGCAGAACCTAATGGGTGGTAACATCTGTTAAGTAATATTTTTCACTTGTCCTAGGTCAGGATAGTGTGACGATCAGGGCTTCTATGCATGTTTTTTTTAATGAAGAAAACCTAATGAAATATGCAATGTATTTCATGAAGGCAATATGGCCTTCTACTTTGATTCTTAAAATATTAAATATCTAAATTATCTAAAAGAGCACTTATTGCAAGGGTTTTTTGCTTGTTTTGGTTTTTTTTTTTTTTTGGTCCATTTTGGCAGATGACTAAATAAAAGCTATTACTACTCTTCACCAGCCTTACCGCTCAATACCATTATGGCCACAGCACTACTATAAAACTTATTCCTTTTCTGTCATGCCAGCTGCACACTGGAGGAGGTGCTGTCCCAGAGCCTGTATTAAATCTACAACCTGTGCACAAAGCATTGTCTGAACTACCCAAACCCGTCACAAAAACTGGAATTATGAGCATCCATGATGATTAATCAAATCTGCTTCAAGGAAACTGTGATAGAAAACTGATGGCAGTTGCAACTTAGCCTTTTTTTCAAGGCCAAAAATGTGTTATTAAGAAAGGCTTCTGCCCCATATCCTGGGATGGTTAAGGCTAAGTAGTGAGTGGGATGGTGAACTATCAGGTTCCCAGATCTACTGACACAGAAGACCCTTGTTTGTTATGCTGGCATGTGTCCTAATGTCTTTGCCTTGGCTCTCTTGTCTTGTCTGTTTGAATTCCCTTTAACAGAGTTTCTACCATGGTCCCTAATGGCTTGTTTGGGAAGAAAACTGTGCCAGGATGGGTTTGGAGACGTACAGATAATTTTAAGTTTTGGTTACTGTCAAATGAAGTAAATGAAAAAAAAACAAACCAGAAAACCCCAGTAAATCTATGTGCATCATCCTTTCCACAAAGAATGTAATTTGATCCTTGCCTAGTTAATTTAAGTACTTGTGTGCCAAGGCTGTAGTGAGAAATGTGGAGGGGAGAGGTTCTTTCTGTAAGGCAGACAGTGGCCTTTAACATAAAACTTACTGTTTTGGTATGAATATTGGAAGCAGCAAGCTTAAAATTTACTTTCAGATGACATTTATGAGCTAAACTCAATCATTTATATTTGTGGAAAGCTGACATTGAAGGAACTTGTCTTTAAACTAGAGTGGATACTTGGGAAACTTTTTTACATTAGAATGCCTCTATTTATAGGCTAGATTTAGATGGGGAACCTGGCAAGCTGCCCCAACAGTACAAATCACTGGAACTTTTTTGTCTTTTTGTGCCTGTCTTATCACTTTAACATCACATCCACAAGGTATTGACTGTAATAGGAGCCCTGGTTATTTATAAACATATAGCTAAATTGTAGGGGAAAGGTTTATTTTTTTAATTGAAGTAAAGCATAGAAAGTTACAGTCTGATTTATGAGTAATTATGCATGCAGCCAGATCGTGGTATGAACTAGGGAAAAATCTTTTGTTTGAACTTTCTGGAGCTTCTATTCAAACTTTTAATTAACTTTTTCTCTGTAATTCTCAATATGTTTCTATTGTAATTCTCAATATGTTTTGATAGCAATCAGGGAACAAAAGGTAAGGCTTACCATGGCTAATTTAACACCTGTAAATTCCTGCAGATGAGCAAGTAAAGAATGCATGGCCTTTTGGGAGGGAGATAGGAAAATGTAAGGCTTGGGTTATAAAAGCAGTAGTTCAAATGCTATTTAAATTGATTCATCAGTTAGTTGTATTTTTCACCTGTGCAATAATAAACAGATTAGTCTTAATCCTTTTATGCAGATAAATATAAAATAGAAAACATTTCAAAGTTTATTAAATCAGTTTTTAAAAAGTGAGAATGACCTGTGGCCCAAATGTCAGGCCAGGATTATTTTTGCACCTTTTCCATGTTCTTTACCTCATGCTTTATTTGGGGGATGGGGCAGTTCTTTAAAGTCTTTTTTTATCTCTGAAATATTTATGGCCTTAAAAGAATCACATACAGGAGACCAGTTCAGTAAGAAACTGCATCTTAAATTTATGTACAGTGTCAGTGTCTTATTGAATACTCGCTGTCCTATTCTGCACAATGTGGGGTATGAACATCAAGTCAGTCGAATAAAATTGAATCGCGTACACAGTCGTGCCGAAGCCAGCCTTTGTGCTGTGCAGGCTGAAATTTTTTGTTCTAGTGGATTGTGCCTTGAAACTGATTTAAGAATATTTTGAACAAAACTTAGATAATTTCATTTTAAACCTATAAAATCTCCAGAGAAGCAAAACTTAACTACTGGTATGTGCAGGATGCTTTTGCCATGAAGTATAGACTCTAGAAGGTTTGGAAAGACTTCATAAGGATTAACTCTTGGCTTGGAAGTGGTTAAGTAATGCAAAACCCCAAAAGGTTAAATGACTCAGATTTCTGCACTGCAAGAATTTCTCAAGACTTTATTTGCTGCATGTGTAAGGCGAATAAGCTGAGCATCAAGAGATGAAAGAGTAAAATGAAGCAGTTGGGAGCAGAGTTCAGGACTTATCTTTTGTTTGTTCATTTTGGTTTTTTTTGTTTTCAAACTAAATGGCACTTTTCCTTGTGAAAGATGGTGGGTCACTAATTCATGCTCCTGATGTCTCAGATCAAAAAGACAGCAGCTGATGTTGTGCTGAGGTGAGAACTACAGCAGTCATTGGTGGTGAATTGCAGTGGGATCATATTTTTATAATCCTGGTTTTGGGAAAAGAGAAACACAGATCCAGCACCAAAACAACTGAGATGCTAGAACAGAGAGCATTCTTGAGTGGCCTAAGGATTTCTGATGGGCAATTGCCTCCCAAATGTAAATCTTTTGGTTCTGGTGTTGGGAATGCAGCTGTGCAGCCTTGAGATGAAACCCCCAGTCCCAGTGACTCCTTAACTGCAAGGAAGGTTTCCGATGCCTTTATTGTAGCGTGGTTTTCAAAAGGAATTTAAATGTGAGTAGTTACATTCATTTGGATGATACTGGTGCTTTCTGAAGGCTGGCATTTACTGCCTTTTCTGTTTTTCCTTCTGTCTTCCTCTTATTCACATGTATACTTTGAAAAGAGATGGTAAATCAATTGACTTCTGAAATTGGGTTATATTGCCTTAAAACATGTTTAACGTACCCTCTTGGTATTCCCTCTTAAAAGTAACTTCCACCTAATAATACTCTAAGTTCCTGGCTTTAACTCTGTCTTCAGCTGATTTGCTTTGACTCTCCTGGTAGATAAGCTCTTAATGTATGTTAGGCTGGGGTTTTGCTGCAGGCATGTTTATGGGGATATAGATGGCAGAACCATGCTCCCCTGTACACATCAGTAAGATCAGCTGTGAGCCTTCTCCAGCTGGCACGTGTATCATCATGGCACTGGCATGGTGCTCACGTCTGCCAGCCTGATCCTAGGGCTGCGTAAATGCAGCTATTGAACTAGAGCTGGCACACCAGTCGTGGTGAGGACAAGAGTTCAGCTCCTCTCATGCTCCTTTGGACCACTGACAACGCTGAGGAAAAGCAAATAAACTCAATTCTGAGTAGTGTGTTCAAAATAGATGTTCTTTCACATTTAAGTGTTAAAAAATCATGTGGTTAGAGGTGCTTTTGTAGAGTGCCAAAAAGCATTTGTGTTTTTTTAATAAAAAGCTTCTCCTAAGTCTTTGTGCATGCTGAATGACATTTTAAAAAGTCAAGCACAAAATGGCATTCATCAAAATGCTTTTTGGTTAACAAAAACAAAGTTTTATTCCTAATTACTTTCATCACTCCTATAGCTAATTTTTTTTTCCAAGCAGGCAAGCTGTTTTCAGAATTCCTTCCCTGAAAAAAGAACGTGGTGTTACTGAAGGCAGTGTGGGGTGGAAAATTTTCTATTGACACAGGCATTATTCTTCAAGATTATTCTGACACTTTTACTGCTTGTTAAATGTGGGAAGGGTAGGAGAAAGTGGAGAGCTCAGGGTGTGCACTTGTGTATGCATGCACAAGCGTATGTGTGACTAAAGTTAGCTTTATATGAGTCTCCAGAAATTTCAGCTCTTATTTTGAACAAAGGTTTGGGAAGGTCCATAATTCTCCTGAATTGCTCATCTAAATCATTCACCTAACCTTTTTTAATTAACAAGAAGAGGGCTCCACAGTGTCTAAATCAGAAGACTGACTCTTGTTTCTGCCAATTATTTTGCATGTGATTTGAGAATGCTGTGTATTTTAATTTTTGTCTTGCTGTAATACCACCTTGATTCCCTGGAAGCATGCTGACTAATCTTGGTAAGGGAAAAATATTTGATGCCAGGTGAGGGCAGGAACAATTGATACAAGAATGCTCTGCCAGAAACACCAAAATAATTCTGATTAAGTTGCGATAAGCCCCTTTTAATATATTTTTCCACATTAAAAGGAAAAAAAATCATAGATAAATACAATTCTTAAGCAAATGATGTATGCTGTAGAACTTGTCTTTTTTGTGCTTTAACTTCTGTTCACTGTGATTTTTTTTTTTTAAAGTCAAATTGAACTGTTTTACAGAAAGACAAACCTGCGCTGTTCTATTCCGTACACTCTGTATGTTTAAACATCCTCTGTGGCTCATTACCCTGTAGGTTTAACAGGTCTGGAATTGATTGTGATTGCTCAGAAAAAACTGTCCCATCACCTGCAGCAGCAGGAACTGCTGCTCCAAGGCGGTGAAGGGATCTTTTTGGGGAGGGTCATTCAGGGTATGCAGCTCTGGGGCTGTTAGTGCCAGATAAAGCAACTAATAAAGAGATTGCCACCCAGACAGAGACCCCTGTCCCGTTAGACTTGTTAACTCTGCTGTGTGTGAGAGCAGCGCCTTTCTCATTTCAACTGAAATGCAAAAGTTTGGATTAATTGTGTGTTAAAAATAAAATAAAAAATTGCTAATTCAGCTTCAGAGCACTTGATTGGGCAGACTGGGGAGAAATGCTTCCCATCTTAACACTGAGCTCAACGTTTTTTTAAAGCCAGAATTGCTATCGCCCACACTTGACTCTGTGGGGACAGACCTGCTGAAGATGCTTGCCTGTCCTTCTTGGCCAAGGTGGGGGTGTCTGGCCATGACTGCGTGGCTGCCACTGCAGCATGTGTGCTGGCAGCCCATGGCCTTGGGGCTGGCCCTGGTGGGGTACAGCTGGGCCCCCTTGCTGCCTGGGGTGGGGTAAATTAGCGCTGTGATCTTGGGTTGGCAAGGGCATGGATCCCTGGCTATTGGGTCTCCCACCCCAATTGCTGGGAAATAACACAGGTCAAATCCCATTCCTCATAGTGAGTGTGAAGCTGTTCATGTGCCTCCCTGAGTGTTATATGTGATGAAACACTGATTGCTGCAAACAAGCACGATTAACTCTAATTTTTCATTGTTTTGGTTGGGTGAGGTTTTGACAGGCAGAATGCAGTTCGTGCTGCTTCTAAGTCTTTGAATGGTTTGATCTCACTTGTGCCCTACGTCATTGTAGTAAATATTCTCTCCTGAGCTGCAAGAATTCCTCATTTGCAGCTATTTTATTTCAGAGGGTCCTAAACCCCATTTTCAGTACTAAGGCATCTGTCACTTTCTGCTTTTGCATCTGTGATGTATAGCCTTAGTGCAAATTACTCAGCAGTCCCAATGTGCTCATACTCATTAATTAGTGCCATAAAAACCTTGAGATTTATTTAGTAAGTCTGGATATGCAGAATATTTTACTTTTATTTAAAATGGTATTGTGTCAAGGCCTTTCTGAAATTAAATCTGTCTACAACTTAGTAGCTATGGGCTTTAGACCTGTGTTTAAAATAACTTTGTCAAGGCATATTGGAGTTTTTATTGCTGTATTAAACCACTTTTTATTGTGTCGTAAAACGCAAAGGCAGTATTTACACTTCCAAATATTTTAAAGATGTAGCCAGGCTTTAAGAAAAAACGGCATATTGGCATCACTCACTTCAGTGAGTTCTTGCTTCATGTGGATGCTGCTGTTTCACCCTCTCGTTATTGTGTGGATGTGTTTGCTGGAGTGTATGCGTTACATCTTAGTTAATGTGTTTTCTGTGGGTAGAGAACCTCTCAGGCAGGCAATCCTTAATGGAAGGCTTGCCAGATGTTGCTGCAGCAGAGACTCTGTTGGCCTACTTGCTGGGCTGGGTAATTAGAAACTGGGAGAGCAGGAGTCTACTCACAGGGTAGCCACTGTGCCATTCTTACCTGGTCTTGAATATTCTTGAGCAAATCACTTAACTCCTCTAAGTTACTGTGCAATTTTTTGTGAAAGCGGGTACTGAGTTGCTTGAAATAACTACCCTTTGAAAAAAACATTTGGATACCTGCAGCTGGAAGCTTCTGGCAAAATGTGCTACTATTATTATGTATACTGCTTTTCACTGTGATTCAAATGTCATTTGCATCAAAGAGGATATTTCTGACCATTGCTTTTTCCATTAGGTGTTGCTCATTGAGAATAATCCTCAGCATGTTCCCTAGCAGTGCGTCGAAATCCTTCGCATGCTAAGAGTAATGTGACTGTTTTGCTTGAGTGCCTGTGAATTGCTTTGGCAGAAGTACAACTTCATATTTTAAAAATATTTATTCCACATTGTCCTATTCATGTGCCTTAGCACTGTTCTTCAGGGACTTGTGCTGAGGAATGGGTAATACACTGATGAGTAGTAGTCAAAATTCTGTGCTAGTGCAATCTCTTGCATCAACCAAGGCTGCTGACAAGCATAATATTTCTACAACAGGCATTTGACCTTTAAAATTTAGTCTTGGATCACTTAGCTGCTTCACATACATCCCAAAATTGCTATGACACTTTAATGGCGCTGAGCCTGATGTTCAGGTTTTGTGGTGAAGCCTGTTTGGGACCAGGATGCAAGGTGTATGTTGTCTACAACTAAATATTGGAATCCAGGCTTCTCTCCAGTTTGTCTACCATTTTGCTGTGCATTTTTCTCAGACCTTTGTGGGTAGGGAGATAGCAAAAAAATATCAGTGTAGTGATGTTTTTAGCAGACGTGTCATCTAGAGTGATTGTTGGACCCAAGATCGGTCAGGAATTTTTACCTTTTTGGGTTTGTTTTGTTGGAAAGCCAACTTGGGTTTGAAACATATAAAATAATAATTCTTCCAAACTTATCTGAGGTCATAAAAGCATTTCTTTTGGAGCTGAAACCAAGTAATGTTTTTTTAACTTTTATATTCTGTTAATTTTTTTGTTCATACCTCAAGTTGTTAAAAAAACCAGTGAAATTTACAATACTTTTTTCACATAAAAGTAAACCCAAAGTATTTTAATGCTGTCAGATTTCCACTTTATCCATATAAAATACATTCCTTTGAAATGTTTTGGCTTTTAACAAGATGATGTTTTTATGATAGAACTGTTTCCTCGGTTTTTTGCTTATTCTAGGGGTAGCCTTGTGGGATTCCCGTTGCAAGAGTGACTGATTTGAACGCAGGTTATGCTAAACACCATATTTCAGCTCAGTAGTTCTCTTTGTGTTCTGAGTCTAAACAAGTCTGTCGTAAGGGGGAGTATTTCCTAAACAAGGAAAAAAAAATTCCCAAAGTCAACCACCAAATGTCTACCTTGCCTCTCAAGTTTCTAAGCCAGAAATCAAGTGCTCTTCTAAACTAGAATCCTGAAGGAGTGCCAGTTTTAAAGGCTTCCTTAGGAAATTACTGGATTACTGACAGACTGAAGACATCACATCTGGAGGTAAACCTTGAAGAAACTCAAGACCATATGTTTGACAAGTGCTTTTAGTGTAAATGAGCAAAGTAAGTATCTGACTAAAAATGGTGGAAATTAAAAAAATTCAAACCATGAGAAAAAGACACACTTGTGCAAAGAGCATACTAATATCTGTTGCATGGCTGTGTTGGAAACAGTCATGTGGAGCATCCTCTGGGCTGTCCAACTCTCTGTGCAACTTTTATGTTAGTCTTTGATCTATGTCTGTGTTATTCATGCAAGGGCAGGAGTGTTTCAGAGGTGGACAGAGGATCTGTATTGAAGATCTGGGATAAATATGGCACAGAAGTTCCATAAATGCTTCTGGTTTTGTAACTATTGCATGAGTTCAACAATATCTGGGTCTTCTATAGGTCACTGTCACCTAGTGACTCCTAGTGGCTCTTAAAGACAGCAGCTTTGATGCAGGTGGCACTTGAGGACTGAGAGGCAATCACCTGATGAAGACCTATTGCCCAGGTCCTGCTGTTTAGAGCTCTGTCCGCATGGCTGCACAGCTTGTACCAGTGCTGTGAATGCTTGCTGCTTGCAAGGAAATGTTCTATCAGGCTCACAAAAAACAAATAATTGAATCAGGTTTCAGATTAAAATGGGTAGTTTTGTGAGTTCCCAGTAAGTGCCCATGCTCAGGGAAAAGAGGAGAGATGAGCTATGTGAGCTACATGCCAATCAAAACAGCTGGAATTTTCAACAGCTAATAAGAGCAACTATCTATTCAGGCAGAAGGTATAAGCAAATAGCAATTCATGGAGATGATTTCATAGATAATTTCTGAATAACAAACTTTATCTGAAAATCATGAGCTGTTCCTGCTCCATTCTGGCAGGAGGTGGGGAGGCACACAATGACTTGCATTATTTATGACTTATTCATACAGCTCAGAAGGCACTTCTAATACGTATACTCGTCATTTTTTATAGATGAAGTCCTTCCTTCTGCAGGGCTCTGTATTGAGGTTATTTCAAAGCTGCTAAATTGAATGTAGGAAATGGGTGTATATCTGTGACTTCCTTTGTCTTTTCAGTTTCTGTTAAAGAGTGCTTGCTTCCTTTTTTTTAATTGCATTGATTTAACTTTTTCACATAATTGGACAAAATCCAAAATCCTCTAGAATAATAAATTTTGAAGAAAATCAGGCAGTGATAAACAACTGATTACAGTTGTTCTCTGATACTGTACTGGCAGTAGTGGGCTCTGCTTAGCCCTTTGATTTTTGTTAGAGGAATAAATTCATAATAACTGTTACCGTGCATCCTATTGTGCAGCACTGCAGGTGCTGTGAAAAAGATGGGATGAATCACAAAAGTGAAGAAGTGGTAGCTGTGGTGTTGACAATAACCTTTTCCATCCTGCAGTCGCCCAAGCAGTCTCTGGTAATCAGGTGCAAGTTTATGTATTGGACCAGAAGAGTGGTTGGCTATGAAAGTTGAGGGGATAGGTAATAAGACGGTTTTGTGTATGCATGCAGTCCTGTTTTTTAATTATTCTTATTTGTCTATCCAGGCAATGTTTTGGTTTGGGTTTGCCAGATGTATATTTTATGTCTATTGCTGGTAATCGTGACACTGGTTTTGCAGTTCATTCAAGTGCCTGTTTGCTTTTGTGCACCTCAGTCTTTGAGCATGTGGTAGTGTGACTTCATGGCGTATTTTTTCTTAAAAAGGCTGTTCAGATGATTAAGCTTTGGCTTAGAAACCCAGATGGACCTGGAACACTAAAAATAGAATCTGTGGATCGTTGTTCTTATAGGATCAGTATATT
Organism: Ifrita kowaldi; assembly: GCA_013398055.1. Lineage (NCBI taxonomy): Eukaryota > Metazoa > Chordata > Aves > Passeriformes > Cinclosomatidae > Ifrita > Ifrita kowaldi. Next base: position 687,842 of record VZRS01008529.1, read on the forward strand.
TTTCGGGGGTATCTCTATCTAGCAGCAAAGGTGTTCAGGTTCCTCCTCTTGCCCTCTGTGTTCCCTATCCCAGTGTTTGCCATGCTAAATGCTGCTGACAGGAGCTATCAGTAGCTCTCTTGCTATTACACTGACATGGCATTCACCCTCTTAGCTCATCCTAAGCATGCATCCCACACACCTTTGCAGGTTAGTCCTGACTCTGCTTGGAGAATCTGTAGATTATTAGATATATCATCAGCCTGTTGATTTAAAAGCAGACATGCCTACTGCAACAGATATCTTCCCTTCAGGTATGTGCTTGTGATACTCACTACATAATGGGTTTTCCTTCATGCAGACACATGCCTTTATGTCTTTGTGAAATCTTGCCGTTTTCTCTTTAAAACCTCTGCTTCTCATCATTCAGAATGATTACAAGTCATGGTAATTGGTGCAGTTAATATGAGGAAAGCTTTTGGAGACACATTAAACTTTATTTAAGAAAATTTTTAAAGTTCAACTTGCATGCTTTTTCAGTTCCCTAGATGACTGGATTGCTTTTGACTGTCCTTCTGATGATCAGTTTTTCTAAGAGATTATTTGGTAATTGAGGGCACAGAATTTTGTGTCTGGGATCTATTGGCATTTTGGGAGGAGGATGCTTTATGGGTGTTCCATGTCCTGGACCTGGGTATTCTGCGTCCCCAGTACTGCAAGTGCAGATTCTAGTGAGAACACTCAGTGTCCCCTCATCTGCTCCCCTGTTCTGTGCCAAGTGACTGCAGAGAACCAATCTATGCGCTCGTCCAGAAAAAAAAGGAAGAGCTGAGGAACAACCATCATTTCAATATTAACAAATCCAGGTATCCATCTCTAGTGGGGATGGGCTCCCCAAGTAGCTTGCTAGCTAACACAGTTCTAGTAAGGAATCAAACAATAAGGTGACAATATGAACAAGTGGCTCTTGGTGGAGCCTACAGGAGCTGCACACCCAGTATTATTTCAGCTCACCACTGGAGAGTTGGAAAAAATCACAGCTTTTAGTTAGAAGAAACTTCTTAGCCAAACCTCTCAAATCTTAAATATTGATACATTTACTGCTGCATAGGGGGCTATCATGGTTTGAAAATTTTCACAGAAGAAGAAATGTCAATAAGAGCTGTGAATGTGAGGACTTAGGAAAATGTAGGCAAAACCAGAGCAGAATCAGAATGGAGGAAGAAAGCTGGTGACAGAGTTTTTGCCAGGGACATGGCTAGCAGGATGCAGAGAGGGACAGGATTATCAGTTACTTCAGACAAAATCTGTGGTTTTTGTAACTTTTCAGTCTGTGTATTTGAGGGAGACCCATTAAGGGTGTGCCTTAGTTCATGATTCCCACTTTCCATATCACCCTAAGCAAGAGGTGCTGGTTTGCAGTTACTGCACATGGAAAAATGATCAGTGAGAAAAAACAGAGCCTGTAATGAACCACTACGTTTGCCTGGATTTCTTTCTTTACAATGAAATATTAAAACTAGCTGCTCCTTCCTACATCTGTGTATATTATGGCTTTTCAGAAATTTTGCTCTCACCATGTCTGTCAGCTTATGGTCAGCTCATACCTATCAGTGTATTTTTATTCATAAAGTTAAAACAGCAATGAAAATCTAAATGTTTTGATGCTTGCTTGTGAAATAGCATGTTTTTCTTGGTATTAAGCAGCTTTTTTCAGAGCAAACAACTATATCCCTTCTACATATGATGACGCAAAAGGAATATTTTTCTGCTTAAATCTCTTATCAGCATGTGCATACGTGGACTGAATAAAGGCAGGAATTTGCATGTCAAGTTACCGCTGTGCAGCTGTTGCCCTTTTCATGATGCACATGATAATTTTAAAAACATGAGTTCTTCTGCACGCACGTCAAAGATCTCTGCCAGAAAATGGTCACTCTTCTCCCTCTGCAATTAAATCAAGCCCACAGGCACCTCTACCTTGATTTATTTTTTATAAAAATTATCCACATCTATTATGCTTATATAGATTGCTTCCTTCAAGATGCCTGCTTTTCCGCTTTGAATCATACATTTGATTGAATTGTAACTAAAATAGAGTATATTAAAATACCTGTGATCAATCAGTCACTTGATTCCCTGAGAGGAATCACTTGGCAATTCTCACTTTACTGATCTTGTGGTTTTATCCGCATTTCCTGTTGTTAGTAGATTTCAATTTCAACTGTTTGATTTTTTGGGCTTCCTAATTTACTCCGGACCCTTTACTTCCTGTATATTGCTGTGAGTGTCAGAAAATGTCTCTTTTTGTGCTCCATTTTTTACCTCGAATGTTGCTGTGATAACACTAGCTTCTAAAAGCTGCCAGTCCTACTTGTTAAAAATAATGTTCATGTAAGAACCTTTAGGTGTCAGTCACTGAGTCATAATTTTTGAGATTTTTTGCTTTTATAAACTTGAGAAAGTGGGTCTATTGGTCGTTCTTGTTTTCTGGTGGCTTTTTAAGCAAAACTTGAGTCTCTAAAAGAAAAGGCAACCAGAGAAACCATGAGATGTTATACCAGCAGACACAAGTTTAACTTCAAGTCTTTTTGGCCACGTATTTCTAGGAACAAGGTGTTTCCAGCGTGGGTTTAGATGGAAATTGTGTAGTTGACTTCACTGCTTCAAAATCTTTTCATACTTATCTCAAATGCTGTTTTGAGCTTTGTAGCTGTCTGACCCCTTGTGATATCTGAGTAGCTTCCAGTATTTGTTAATTCTCATGTTTTTGGAGATAGAATGAGGGACAGGGAAAGTGAATTACTTAAGAAAGGTCATGCAGGAAACTGATGGATCCACTGCAGCATAGCCTTATCCTATTACTGTATTAACTTTCATTTTTAGTAAGTTTGACTCCATTTTTTTTTGTGTAACCCTGTGTCATCAGAGGTGGTTAGTTCAGCCCCAAATTCCCTCCCTGTGGGAGAAACTGTTGAGATGAGTCTACTGATGAGTCAACAAGCTTTGACTAAATATGAGCACTGAGGATACCAAAATCTGTATGACTGCATCGACTGTAGCGTGTTAGATCGGATAAAGGTGCCACTTCTGCCAGTGTCTCCCATATCTCCCTGTTGAAGTCAAACCCTACAGGAGGCCTGCTCTAGAGGTGTTCTTTCGTGATTTAATAATGTTTCTGTGAGTTTTTTCAGTGAGACTGGACTGCATGTGCGTGTTTCTAATCTTTGTAAGCACTAAGGTAAACACCAGATTTGACTGGTTTGCATAAGGTCTTCAAGTGTTTGTTTCTCATTGTGGCTGGAATATGTTGAGGGTCACTTTTTGGTGCCTTTTATTTGGATGCATTTAGCTAGAAGTCCTTACCACATGGAGTAAGGCTTAGCACACACTAGCTCTTCATGATGCAGCTTGCTTGGGTCATCCAAGCTGTGCACTACAGTTTTAAATATTGCTCTCCCTCTTTGTATTCCCATTCCCAGCTGAGGAACAAAAATATTTTGAATAGAGTTCTATTAAAACTTGTAAGATTTGAGGTTTTCAGACACTGCCCAGGATGCCTGGCACAAACATAAATGTGAATAGCAAATCACTGAGTTGCAATGAATGAATTATTGTTAATAAGCAGTCTTGGTTTGGTTTTTTTTTTTCTCTTATAATAAAACTCAGCTTATGGATAAAATTTTGCTAAAATGTAGGTAGTAGGGGGGTAAACACTTTCAGAATAAATTTTTGTGTTGTCCCTGCAGGATCCGGCTGGGTACTGGCCAGTCTTAAAATTACCTCTCTTCCTCAAATCACTTAAATCTTTTAAAATAAAAAACACTGCACAAATAACATGTTTGCAGCTTAAAGCAAGAGACTAGTTACTGTTATTTGGAGGAAAGGGGGGTTACTTTTATCTTACCCCTGTCTGGTACTGCACTTCATTAATTTCTGCTGGAAGAAAAAAGCAGCAGGTGTCCAGCTCACACCCATCTTTTGCTTCAAAATAATTTGCTCTCTCTTTAATTTCAATTCAGTAGTTTATTTTCTCTTCCTGCTCATTACCTTAGGTTTCTTTATCACCATCAGTGGAGTGAGCAGAACACCCAGAGAATGGCAAACGGGATGTGGTGCATCAGTTTGCATGTTTGTTAGTGAGGAAGGCCTCAGAGGAGCGGTCACTCCATCCTCTCGAGGGGTCAACAAGAAGCAGCTTAGTTTTGGCAACAAAGATAGTGTCACCCCATCACAACTGCCTGGCTGAGGCTGAAACCCAGACAGAAAGGACCCAGCCTTCCTGAGTGCCTACACCAAAACAGGCCTCCTGAAGGCTAAGAGAGCTAACTAAACCCTCAGCTGCAGGGAATTTCAACCATCCAGACATCTCCTGGGAAAGCAATACAGCTGGCTGTAAGCAGTCCATGGGACTCCTTCAGTGTGTAGAAGACAGTTTCCTGGTGCAGGTATTGGACAAAGCAACTAGAAGTGAGGAGTTTCTGGACCTGGAGCTTACCAATGTGGATGAGCTCATTAAAGGAGTTAAGATTGGTGGCAGAGTGGACAGTAGCCACCTTGCCCTAATTGAGTTTGTGATCTCTAGGAGTCGAGACCCTGAACATTGAAAGTGGGAAATTCCAGCTGTTTAGGGGCTGAGTGAATTCGATCTCTTGGGTAGCTGTCCCTAAGGACAGAGGGGCTGACCAGAGCTGACATCTCTTTAAGGCCACTTTTCTGAGTCAAGAGTTCTCTATCCCAGTGCGTAGGAAATCGAGCAAAGCAGGCTGGAAACTGAGATGAGAGAGCAAGGATGTGACTCTCAGACTGAATAGAAAGGAGCAAACACAGAGCCAAAGGAAGCAGGGATAGGTGACCTGGGGAGAGCACAGGGATATAGTTTAAATTGTAGGGACAGAGTCAGGAAAGCCAAGGCAAAACTAGAACAGGACTTTGCAAGGGATCTGGAGAATAACATGAAGGGATTCTATAAGTACATATGCCAGAAAAAAAAGGTCAAGGAGAGTGTACCTCCCCACTCTTCCCCCTTGCCGAATAAACAAGAAGGGTGAACTGGTGTGACTGATTTGTAGAAGGCTGAGATACTCGGTAAGTTCTTTGCCTCAGTCTTCACTGGCAGTCAGACTTTCCACTTTCCTCAAGTCTCTGATCCTCTGAGTGGATGTGAGGGGAGTGAAGTCCCTCCCACTATAAAAGAAGAGCAGGTTTGGCACCACTTGATGAAGTTGAATAGCCACAAGTCTATGGGACCTAATGACATACATCCCTTCAGGGTACTAAAGGCTGATGTAGCCAAGCCATCCAGCTCTGGGGTCCCCAGGACCTGTTAGAAAGGGTCTAGAGGAGGGCCACAAAGATGATCAGAGAGATGGAGAACCTCTCCTACAAAGACAGGCTGAAAACTAACCAGGGTAAAGATCAGGGGAAAACTTGTCTTATTTATCAATTATTTATGAAACCCCTAAAAATCCATGTCAAGATGAGTCTTAAGCTGAGTCTTAAGGTACCTGTGCAAGAATCTAAAATTTGGAGGGAGCGTAAGGAGGGCAGAAATAAAAACAAAATCAAAAAGCTCCAACCTGGATTAAGCCCCTGGAGGCCTCCTTCTTTGCTTGGAATGATTGGTATAATTAAGTTTTGTGTCATTCATTGCTTTATACTTGTGCTGACCTGCTTTGCTGGATCAGGGTATAGTTAAGAGATTTTAGCTTCTGTTCAGCTCTAAGCCAGCAGGCCCAGTGCTAAAGCTAAGAATTATTTTAAAAAGCAGACTACTTGCAGTTCTGTATCTTCAAAATGAAATGAAAACAAACTTCCAAATTTGAAAAGGACTGATTTTTTTCCTTTTTTTTTTTTTATGTGTCACACACCAGATTTTTCAAAGTAGTTTGTCACCATATTCAGTAACTGCATCTGAGCTTGGGGCTGGAAGTAAATTTGCCAATGTGCAGGGATCATTAATGCTGGCTGGAGAGCAGTGTAGCACTTGTTTCTTGGCAAGAAATCATGTAAGTAATCAGCAGGGTCCCAGAAGGTCATCCTCCTTCAAGTGTTGCCTAAAAGGCTTTTTGCTGTTTTTCTTTTCTCTGTTTGAATTGATCCTGTCCAACAGGGTCTGACTTTGTACATAAATCCTTGCTTAAGCTTTCAGTCTGCGCTCTGGCTGAGCTAAGCTGACTCATACTTCTTGGAGTACAAAACTCAAAACATATTCCTGGTTGGACAACACTGATATTTACTAGTGCTGTGCCCTGAAAAGCTCTGCTCCCTTGCTGCACTGCCCATTGTGTCTGTAACAGCTGGTTCAGGCTCCTGCCTTGCTTTGTCCTATATTGCTCCACAACGGGAGCTGGCGTGGCTTGGCAGCACAGACATGGCTCAGACTTGTTCCTCTGAATTAGTTGATCATGGCTGGTAAATTCCACTCTGTGGAATCCCATTGCCAAGCAAAATGAAGAGCTAAACCTGGAAAAAATGGTCTGCTATGAGCTTTCACTAGATAAACCTTTTCTTCTATGTATTGAAGGTTTTTTAAAAAACTCTTTCCTATGTCCAGAAACTGAATTGTGCTCCTAAAATTAATCTGTTTGGCATGATCCTGGACCTTGATATCATGCTGTTAGGGAACAGAACATCTAGGGAACTTGTTCCACTTTGTTTTCAATTTCTCATATCAGTATAATTCGGTGTAAGAAGTTGTTATGCAAAAAACAAAGCCCCGAAATCCTTTCTCCTTCCCTTTCTCTGCCCTGTTAAGAAATCTTATGTTCAGATTTGCCAGTGTCTTACAGCCCTTATCCTGCCTTTACCAAGATCAGGACTAAGGTACCTCCTGAGGAGTTTTCCACTATGTTGAAGAAATAAACAATGCTTGGATCTCTATTCCTTTGCCAGTTTTACTGAAACATAGATAACTGTTTTGAATCTGATCAAAAGTGAATTAATAGAAAATGTGGTTATAGATATGGTTTTCAGGTAAGCAAAAAATCTGTACATTGAGAATCTTTTAAATATTTGATCTGAGATTAATGTGTTAAACGTCTCCTTTCAGTTGACTGGAGAACTTTACAGTATGGGAAGGACGATGAACTGTCCCTGTTCTTTTAGTTGATTGGTTTTTGAAGAAAAGTGAAAGGTCTCTAAAATCATGTGTAGCTTTTGAATTAGTGGATCCAGAGAGCTTTGATGGATGACAAGTAAACATGAAATTCAGTAGATCATGTCATTCTACAACTCGTGTTCACAGGTTTGGGATGATGAAGTGTATCTGTTTAGGTCAATGCAAAATTTTTTTGCACCCTTCAAAGAAGCAGTATTTCAAATAAAATCTGTACATGCTGGTTTTTAACTCTGAAATCAGCAAGAGACATGTAGGTGCAGCAATGTGTGAGCAAAACTGCTTTTGACTTTGGTCAGAGTAGGCTTTCACAGGACAAATAAGTGTTTGACTTAATACCAATGAACTAAACCTTCTTTTTTATTTTTGGGGGAAGCAGCATGGCAACTTTCATATCCACTCAGACAGGCACGCTTATTCCCAGGTCACATCACAAAGGTGTATACAGAATACACTATGTATTGTTCAATTTATCTATGTCAGGAGGACACAAAGGGCAGCTGACCCTGCTAGATCTTGATCCAGTTGTGCTTTCATGGCCAGGTACTGCTGTTGGGGTAATGACACCTCTGTGCTCCTTGGATAATGGGTGTCAGCATGATTCTTCTCTAACTGGCCTCAAATGCTCTTTTCAAGAGACGTAATGGTTTGATAGCCCATCCGGATGTGAATCGTAGAGTGAGCGTTTTGCCACACATGAATCCCTGAGTTTTCTGAATTCTTCAGCTGCTTCTCCCTCTGCTTAAATGGAAATAGATGTTAATGTCTATGGTGGTTGCAAAAACTCATTGCTGTTACATGTAAAGACGGAAAGAGCCATGTGAGTGTTGAGCAGTGACAATACTGTGGACTGCAACGGAAGCTGAGAAAACCTACTCTGAGGATCCTAAGTTTAAAAACAAACAAGCAACAAACAAAACAAACTTGTAGATAAATGGTATATACTGCTACATGGCATGAAGAAAACTGACACAAAAAAGTATAGAGATATTATGGTTTTTTCTCCTTAAACACTTCGAAGTCACATTGTACACTGCTTTCAGCATTCAGAAACTTGGTTCCATAAGCACTAATCATAATTGTAGGTTGTACATAGAACCCATTTCAAAATTAGCAAGAAACCCGCCAAAATAGTTAAATGTCACCTCTGACATGAACCATGTGGAACATATCATTAATGTAGAGACAGTTTGTTCGCCAGCATTTCTTATTGAGAAAATAGCTGTCTTCAGGGAGCAGGGGCATAGGAAGCTGGGAGTACTTCTAGTATTTGGACTCTCCTTTAAGTTCACTGGTTTTTTGGTGCGCATCCTTTTTATCTATATGAATGAAAGCTGCAGTTCTTGTTCAGGTCCAGAACGGTGTCCTTCTGTTACGTTAACAAATGGTAGCCTGATGGAGTAATAAATAATTTATGAACTTGGGATATTGATTTTTCTTCAGTGCTTATAGGAAATTATACACTTGTGGCTTCAAGAAATAATTGGTCCAATTTAGTCACATAAAAATTATAGTCCTTTTTAATTCTTTTCAAATGGAACTTTAATGACTGCTGGGTGTGTTACAGAACAGAAGAGAGGATGTCTGCTTGGACTGAAGGAATGGGAGGGCCAGAAACAGCAGGTTTTACAGGTCTAATAAAAAAATTATCGCTATGGCAGTGGTTTTGAATGAAGGCTAATGGACACTTGTCTGATCACAAATTGGCCTTTTCACATGGAAATACTGTGAATTGTAATAAAGACACTTAGTATCACAATGCAGACTAAAGGTACAGAGGCCTGGCATATTAGGAGAAAATATTTCACTCGTAAAATTTCATTAAATAGAAGGTGGATTTTGTTTTAATGCAAAACATATTTTCTGGTGTACTGCTCTTCTATATAAGCTCTGTAGCTGAGAGGAGGGATAAAAACCAAAGAGGGAAAAGGAAGTGATTTCAGCAACTTCACAAAAAGTAAGTCTGAATTTATCTTTTTTGGGTGTGGGAGGGAAAAATACCCTGTTACTTGGTCAGGATATTCCATGATGTTCCTGACTGTTTCTAATTAAAATATAAGTAGCTTGTAAAACATACCTTCTGGAATATTCAAGTGTGAAAGAACTACATTGACCAGCTTCCTCATAAAAAATAAATTGTGACACGGTTCTGTAGTCTTTGCTTAAAAAGTAAAGAATACTTATCTGCAAGCAGGTTTTAGTGAAATCACATGGTACCCTGGCTTTTTACCATTCTAAGGTGTTGGGGTTTTTTAAATGAAAGCCACCAGGAAATGGACTTTTTACACGACAGATATGCTAGACATACTAGAATGAAGTTTCTTAACTTCCATCTTTGCATCGTAAATGTAAAAGGATGAGTGTGGTTTGACGAGGCTCAAACTTATAATTTTTTCTGAGTAAAAAAGGGAAAATCAAACTCTCATTTCTGTCTGTGAGAGAGTATCACTTGAGCTGGATGTAAAGCTTCTGTAGTCTAATCCATTCTACCCATCAATAGCAGGAACAAAGCAAACAGGCACTAGTGAAAAATGGAGAAGCTGCCAATAATTTCAGCACTAATAATGAGATGGTATTAATAATAACTCATCCTGGTGACCTCTGTAATGCCTACTGTAGGCTTAATGTGGCATGTCAAATGGTAAACTGATGCCTGGCGTTAGCTGGGGGCTGAGACTTACAGAGCATCTCAAAACATTTTCCAAGGGAATAAACCAGATTCAGGAACTGTGACACAGGTAAACAAGCCAAACATCTTCACAGTTGTCTTCTACCAGCAGCCTGGGCACTAAACCCATACTATTGGGCTTTCAATCCAGTGTGCTGCCTGCTGGCAGGGGACAGCTCTATGTGCACAGCTACACCATTTTAGGGGTGTAGTGTGCTAAGGGGATGTACTGGGTGTGGGTGTTTTCTATATGCCATAAAGAAATGGTCTTCTGAGAAATGTGGGATTCCTGGTGTCCTTTGGATAGCTTATTCTTATGTCAGATTGCAGAAGAAACTCTCTCCTGTGAGGGTGGTGAGGCACTGGAACAGGCTATACCGGGAAGCTGTGGATGCCCGTCCCTGGAAGTGTTCATGGCCGTGTTAGATGGGGCTCTGGTGTAGCAGAAGGTGTCCCAGCCTATGGCAGGAGGGAGTTGGAACTAGATGATCTTTAAGTTCCCTTCAAACCCAAACTATTCTATGATCTGGGGTAAATTTGGCCTTAAAATAAGCACGGTGATGACATGCAGACTTTGCAAGACCAGTGTTCATAGCTGGTGGTTCATTTTAGGTGGCTGAAGTAATGGGGTTTTTCCTCTTCCTGGGACTCTGGAGTTTTCTTCACTTGTTGCAGGCCAACACAGAGGAGCTAAAACTAAGTTTGGCTTTTCTGTTCAAAGCATGACTTTGTTGCTATTGCTGTAGCAGGAACGTGCTGTGGTGGTTTTACTGGATATAATGCCCTGTTTCTAAATGTGATTTTTGAATCTGCAGGTTTCTAGTTCTGAACACTGATAATGGCTGGACAAGAACAGTCCTCTTGACTGTTATATTAAAAACTCACAGTAGCTATTATTAAAAATTCTAAAAATATAGTATTTGAAACTTCAACACACACTTTATGACTACCATGTTTACTTTATGATTGGGGTATATTGTTAAATATAACATTATGGGTCTTTATTCTGTTTTGATGCACAGACATAGGCTAATAACTTACATTAGCACTTTTATGAGTGAGATTTCAATGACAAGTTTATTAATAAATCCTTGCATAGTGTTCAGACTGATAACATTCCCTCTACCCTTTTATTTGGGCAACTAATGATTTTTTCCCCCTAGCTGTCAATTCTGAATTGATGACAGATTAGAAGAAACAGGACATGGCTGCAGAATGCATAAAGCTATACTTTGTCGATAAATTGCTGGTTCAGATCCATTTTTTATTGGGAAGTGAGCAGTGACCAAAGATCACTTTATAGGATGCCTTACCGGTCTGTGTGAAATAAGATCCTAATGTGTCCTGCAGCACAGGCACTCGGGAAGGGACAGAGGCGGAGAGAAGCTCATGAGCATGCTGTGTTTTACTTTCTCTCTAAAGATCTTCTGGCCTTGCTTTCATAGAAAGGCAGGGTTCATGATGGCAGGGCCTGTGGCAGCATGTGATGTGTAATACAGGCTGCAGCACTGTGGGGGTGTGAAGCTTAGATAATTTGGCAATGTATTGCCTGTGAGAAGGAAAAGAAGTAATTTGCTTAGGCACAGAGGTAGAAGAATCTTTGTAATCTTGAAGTGCACTGAGTTTGAGGAAAGCACCCTTCTCCTCTGCAGACAAGAGACTGGGGCACAGCTGTAGGGATTCCAGCTCAAAGTACAGGTGGTGCAGGCTGTACTGAACTGGGAGACAGCTGGGAGCACAGAGCTGGGACTGCACTCACTGCCAATGCCAGCTGTGTGCCAGGAATGGAAGGGAGCAGGAGAGCTCAGGGACAGTGGTGCTGGGTGAGGAAACTGGCAACTGAAGAGAGCTGAGACAGGCCTCAACCGTCTGGACCACCTTCATTCTTCAGTGTCCTGCTGTCTATGCCCTTTTTAAATATAGCTGCTTTAGAGGAGTTTTGAAAATACTCTCTATAATGGTTAAGGTTATGAGGGGAACATTATCGCAGATCTTCTAAATGTGCTGTAAAAATCTGAATTCGTTGAGGTGTCCATCTGAGGCCCTGCATTAGCAAAACCCTTACAGCTCAGATTCTGTTTGATAAAGCACTTGTGAGCACAATTCTCTAACACCAACAATGCTGGAAAATACTTGCAAACACTTTGTGTGTACAACCTCTAAATTCCATAATGGCACAGACACCCAGTGTATAGTCTGATAACTGTTTCTCATTCTAAGCTTGTTTGTTTCTTTGCTTGAGAGTATGGATCCCACACCCTGGAGAGAAAGCAGAGTTTACTGTTCAATTAGAAAATTTTATTTTCTTGGAGGCAGCATTGATCTCCTGGACTGTAATGTTATCTGTCACTGTCTAATCACAGAAAATCTCTTGCTTGTACAGCAGGCCCCGACTGAGTCTCTCCTAAAAAGGTAGGATGTTATTTCTGTGTGTAGAAGAGGGTTTGGAACCACAGGGGTTTGCGTTTGGCATCTTGCTGATTAGACTTTGTCGAAAAAGACAGGTCTGCTTAGCCTAACTAGGAGGTAGTGGAAAGAAACAGCCAAAGGGCATTGAGTTTTTTCATTGAATAATTGGACCTCATTTGATTCAAAAACAATAGTGCACAGCTATGAATCAGGCACTATGTTACTGCCTTGAGCTGCTTCTACTGATATTCTGGTCAGAAAGTTGAGAAAGACAATTACACCTCACACCCACTACCTTGCTGTCTGTGGAGCAACTAACCAAAAAAATAATTAGCTAACAGCTTCTTACCTAAAACCAGAGTGAGAATCCATTTGAGAATCCTTGTGACTGATGCACAAAAAAAGGTCTGCTGCTCCTGTACCTGCCAGTTATTGCTCTACAGTTTGGAGAGTACCCAGACTCCCTAAACAGACCCATGCTGTGGTTTGTTTGGGAAAATGTCCAACAGGAGCAGCATCTCCTTCAATGATCTTTGTGGGTCTCTTCCAGCTCAGGAAATTCTGTGATTGTGTTTTCTTTCTGCCCTTTCACTTGTCATCTTTGTCATAAAGTTCCAGATGTGACCTTGCTTCTAAATATTTGAGTGAGTTTAGCCCCACACAGGGTGACATTTCCCAGAAAATATAGCTGGCTATTAAGATCCCAGAGCATATGTGCTTCCTGGCAGTTGGCTGGTTGCTACTTCATGGACATCAAATAGAAGAGGGGAAGGAGAAATGACAGTTTGGAGTTCGGAAACTATTTCATTGGTTTGCTCCTAGGGATGAAGAACTTTATGAAGAAGCTGGGCAAAATGAAGTTTGGGGAATTTGATGGGTGTTTGAGGAAAGTCCTGGCAGCAGATGGGCTAACAGCAGTAAAGGGGAACTGATGGTGTAAGGGAGGCAAAAAGAAGTGGAAGTGAGGGCACTGACTACAAGGATGAGTGTGGACTAGAAAAAACAGTGCACTGTCATCCCAGTGATCCCGAGTCAGTCTCATGCCAGGCTGCGATATAGATGTTCCATGGTTTTTTTTCTCTCTCAAATGAGTTCTGCCAAGAAGACCAAGCGTTTGAAAAGCTTGATTTTCTTATAACAGTCCAAGCCAGGAAAATTAACACGGTAAAACTGAAACCTTTGGCTGTGTAAGACAAAATAGGGCTTAAAAAGGGATTGTGAGTAACTCTTCCCTGTGTTACTTCACGGGAGGCAAGAACTGAATTTCAGGAGGTGCTGACCCGCCGTGCCTGCTCCCGGGTTCATCGGAGGCCATCCTGTGGGGCTGCTCTTGGCCTCAATCCTGCCGCAGGCTGTGCCGAGTTTCGCTCCGCCATGGGATAACCCGCGCGGGAAGGGCCCCGGGAGCGGCTCGCCCAAGCCCCGCGCTCCGGGCGGCGGGGCCGTGAGGGCAGAGGCCTGGAGGCGGCCGGGGCTCGGCCCAGGAGCCCGGACAACCACGGACGGGGCCGGCGCGGCCTCACCGCGCGCTGTCACCTCCCGGTCCCGGAGGGAAAAGCGCGTGCTGGTGTCCCTGCCCCGGGAGCACCGCAGGGTGTCTCTGTGAGGAGCACAGCCGGCTCGGGGGACACACCTACTCCCGGGCCGGCGGCGCTGGCCCCGCGGGAGCCGGGGTGGTGACGGCGGCAGCGGCGCGGCTCCGCTCCCACACCATGGACAGGCTTCCCCACACGAAAACAGGGGCGGGCCGGTTAGCTCAGTTGGTTAGAGCGTGGTGCTAATAACGCCAAGGTCGCGGGTTCGATCCCCGTACGGGCCAGGGCTTTTGCCCGTCCCGGTGTCCACCGCGGCGGTCCTTCGGCTCCACGTGAGCGCCCGCGGGAGCGGGGCACCCGCTGATGGAAGAGCAACGGGACGGGGATGTTTCGGATGCTTAGAAACACCCGGAAAGCTACCAGGAAAAAGAAATAATATGTAGAGGAAATACGCTGAGTAATGTTTAAAATGTTTCCAAAGCTCGTCACCAAAATATTCCATATTTTGCCTCGGAGCAATTTGTTCAAGGGCTTCTGTTAATTAGCGTTAGGGCAGAAGAAAGCTTGCAGGCATTCAGAAGGTCTCCCCTTCCAGTGAATAATCCCAGAAAACCAAAATGTCAGGTCAGGTCTTTAGCTCATTATGGTAGCGTGACTCTTTGATAGCGCTCTGTCAGGGGCTGGAAGATGCTGAAGAGAGTGGGGTTTTACCGGTTTTCTTTCCTTTGAAGCAGGAGGACAAGCAGATCTCCCTTGGCAGCTTGGTTTTTCATAGAATGTTCTGAACTTCATATAGAAAATATCCAAACTTGATGGACACACTGTAATATGAGTCTTAATTTTTATGGGTGTGCTATTTATTCAAGAAAAAAATCCAGGCCAAATGGAGGTGCTGTAATGGAGTACTGTGTCTGCAGGAGTGGCCAGGATGGATCTCTGCCAGCTCAACCTGACTCTCTAAGTTTTCTTCCTAAGAAACTTCTCTTAGAAGTTTAAGACAGCTATTCTTTCTGTCCTATCTACCTCTGAACTGAAATGAGATTTCTCCAGAGGAGGGAAACTTTCTGGTGTACAACATCTACAATGTTTTCATTGTAGAAACCTCTGATTTTTTTTTATTAGAGCTGCATACAGGCAGGCCACAGCTTCTTTGGGAAAATGCTTTGAGGTAACAGCATTCTATTGACTTCTTTTACAAATCTGCTAATATGTCTCTTTACTATCCTGGCCTGTTGCTTACATCTTCTTCCAACTGCAGGGGCTGATTCAAAATAAGTGATGATATTATCATTATTATTATTAATAATAATAATAATAATAATAATAATAATAATAAAAAGTGGGTGATGCTTCATGCCAAAGTAAGAGTTCTGGCATTGCTCATTCCCCACAATGTCACCAAGGTACCACAAGGGTGCATGAGAAGTGTCACTCCAAAGTCACAATGTAACTTGTAAATCATAAAGATGAATATTCATNTTACATCTTCTTCCAACTGCAGGGGCTGATTCAAAATAAGTGATGATATTATGATTATTATTATTATTATTATTATTAATAATAATAATAATAATAAAAAGTGGGTGATGCTTCATGCCAAAGTCAGAGTTCTGGCATTGCTCATTCCCCACAATGTCACCAAGGTACCACAAGGGTGCATGAGAAGTGTCACTCCAAAGTCACAATGTAACTTGTAAATCATAAAGATGAATATTCATGTTATCTAGCATCCAAACTGCTGTCATGGCTCCATCAGATGTCACGGGAGAGTAATATGATTCTGGTTTGATGACCTTCTGTCTTGCCACTCGACTCAATGATCTTCCTCAATTCCTTTGGGTCTAGTTATAGTGGCCAGGACTTGACTATGTATCATGACATCCATTTTAAATGAACTGAAAGGAGAAAAACCATGGTGTTCTGCTTCAGAAAAAAAAATAAATCTGGGAATAATATTACTTTGTTTTATGTTTCCCACATTAGGAATCAGATTTTTATTACAGCTATGTTGCTGTATTGCAAAGTCCTTGCTATAAAACCAAGGTAATGCAATGGCTCCTTGGCCACTTTTTCAGTTTGGTTTGAATTGCTTATATTCTGTGTGGTTCTTTGGCAACCAGGATTATAAGGGCATATTTTCCCTAAATTTAGTTTCAGCAGATGGTTGTCAGATTGTGAGGGTCAGCCATTGTCCCTAGGGGAGTCATTCCAGAGCCTGTTCTTCAACCTCAAAGCTAGTCGGAGAATAAAAAAAGGTTAAACAAACAAACGCATATAGTGGAATAATGCTCTCATGAGGATGGCCTAGGAATTTCCATTCTGAGGCTCTGCAGTGGCAGATGCTGGGGCATATTCTGGGGTTACTGTTCAGTGTTTCATTTAACCTGTAACTGGATTGCACATCAAGGCCAAAATGGGTCTCAGTTGCTGCATGCTTAAAAAGTGTGGTGAGAAGCACAGCTCCTCTGCCCGCAGAAGGCAGTGATGGGGAGGATGAACCTCTTGTTGCCTATGACCATGCTAAATGCTGGCAGCTGAGGGAGGAACCTTCTGATCAGTCCAGTCAAACCTCTTCCTTCAGTCACTATTTCAGATTATTAGCTATTGTGGTCTAGAGTTACACAGACCAAGTCAGCTAATTAATTTCATGTTCTTCACTGTGATGTCTGCATTTGTCTTTGCACGAAATACTGCTAAGAGGACTCTTAAGTCCAAATATTTGAAGGTACCCAGAAAGTGGGTTCACACAGCATTCAATTCAGTAGATGAGTATTCATTCACTCAGTGATATTCTGAAGCATTTTCTTTTCCAGCCACATTACAGGATAGTTCTATAATTTCCTATATTGTGTTTGTTTCTAGAATATCTAAGTGTTTTGCCATTGGGATGCTTTATTCATTCAGCTTTCTTTTGAAGATCTTAATTATAGTGAGAATTTGAGTGGTAAGGATTGATCGGGTGTATCAATACAGCAATGCACAGAGGCAATCCAGAAACATCATTTTTGAGATCAAAGGCAGGATGTAGTGCAAGGGGCTGCTATTTAGATTGATCTGTGTGCAACAAAGTTGTAAGTATTAATGCTATTATAGGTAAAGCTTAACCTTTGCTTGAAATTGGGGAGGGTGGTGTTTGCCTTCCACACGCTAGAAAAAAGAAAAAAAAAGAAAAGGCAGCTCTATGAAAAAGCCTGAGCCTGTCACAAGCCCAAACAAAGGTCCTCATTTAGTGTTGTTGTGAGCAGAGATGCAGGTGGGAGGGGGACGAGGAAGTGCCATAGAAACGGGCAGGGGAAGGAGCCAGCAGCCAAGAATGTGGCTGAATGGGTGCTGGGAGCCCAGGATCTGGCTAAAAGCAACCGGGAGCTGTAAGGAAAAGCCCAACAACCAGCCCCCTGTTTGAGTCCTCGAGTGTCTCAGAAACAAGGGTCATTCAGAAAAGAGGACAGCATGACAGGGACGCTGGCTTCCAGTTTCTTTGCTACTCAAATAATAAGGGCCCTGATTTTTTTATCTTGCAGTTCACACCAAAACAGAGTAACTACACTTACTGCTGAAGCTGGAAAAATACCTTCAAATTGGTATTTCTTAGAAAGTAATTGCTAAAATGAAATACAAGCAAATCTGAGCAACATGTTAAAAACCGAGAAAGTGAGATGGGATGGACTTGAAAAAGGAATCAAATGTTTGCTGTTGACACAGTCTGTAAAAAGATTAAGTAACTTTGTAAACAAAGTGTCTGGCAATTTCTCCCACAGTTTTGAACTAATGCCTGCCTGTAGAGTTACTAAGTTTAAATAGCTGAACAGTCCTTTTTTCACCGTGTAAGAGCTCACCATCAATGCCCATAGTACCACAGGACCATGTGGAGGACACCAAATTCTCATTTAAACCTGTGCCATATAGAAACAGGTGAAATATAACCGTGAAAATATCTGGCTTCAGGTGTGCATTTGTGCTTGTTTAACAAAGAGTAAATAAAATTCTCTTACTAGATTAGCAGGAGCAGCTACAGCTGTATGCTGGTTCTATGTGGTGGGGAGCACATGTTCAGCTTAATCAGTATTAGTCACTGTTTCACAGGGGAATTAAGCTGGAGGTAACAACCTTTGGTGATACTCTCTCAGATTTTAAAAAAAAGCATGTTGAAGTCTGGGTATGAATTTTCTTATTTTTGCAGATGAAGAGGAATAGAATTTTTAAAGACCAATGTCATAATGGATATATTTTGTTTTGTCATTTTGGTCATTAACAATGTGAGGAACAGTGAAGAGCCATTGGGGAAGCCTGGAGTTTGATATGCTCAGGCTTGTGTGGAAAGACTGTGCTGCTTCAAGGGGGACAGAAAATGATGGGCCCTTAAAATTTGGTAGGCTCATGATCCTGAACAGACAGTATAGTTATTGAACTTCGTATCTGAGGCTTTCTGAACGTCATATAGAAAGTATCCAAACTTGACAGACACACTGTAATGTGAGTCTTAGTTTCTATGGGTGTGCTATTTATCCAAGAAAAAAATCCAGCTGTATGTGTAGCTGAATCACAGCTGGCTAATATCCATCACAACTTTTGGAAGAAAATCATCTGAGTTTTCTATTAAATGGTTAAAATGTTACATGGGATGCAGACTGAAGCAGATTCTCACTTGGCTTCACTTGGCTTTCAGAATCAGAAATTCTGATTTGTTCTGGGCTTAAACCTAAACCAGAGAGGGAAAGACAAAGTTGATGATAAAATCCCAGGGTCCTGACATCAACTGCTCCCGGTGGTAACCAGCAGCTCATACTCCCTCCTTGTACACATTCTTTTAAAGTGCTCTTGAAAGCACAGAACAAGAGGGCAAAGCAGGACAGCACACCTCTGGTGTGTCACTCCACGTGCCTGACAAAGCCTTGTGGCACATTTCACAGGAAGCTGCTCTGGCACTGAGCTGGATGGTTGCAGCTCACGCTGTCGTGGTGTGGGACAACTGTCAAGGTGGGTTAGTTTTAAGAAATGAGCATCTGACATTGTACACTTGAAACAATGCTTACCAAAAAAAAGCCCTCTGTCTGCAGTTTCTGTCACTTGGACTGTATCGCTGAGAACTTGTTCAGTCTGCAGAGAACAGCAGGGGATTCACTGAGGGTCCAAAATTTGGCATAAAACAGGACATTTTGGTT
This sequence comes from Ifrita kowaldi, assembly GCA_013398055.1. Taxonomy (NCBI): domain Eukaryota; kingdom Metazoa; phylum Chordata; class Aves; order Passeriformes; family Cinclosomatidae; genus Ifrita; species Ifrita kowaldi. The sequence continues at coordinate 706,712 of VZRS01008529.1, forward strand.
TCTGTGGCTTTTCTCTTCAGCCACAGAACATTCAAATATCTGGTCAGTCCAAAGTAAAAAACTCAGGTGTCTGTCATCTTCTCAGTTGTGCTTGAAAACCACTTTCATTTTGTCTAGAGCTGGTTTTGAGTTTCTTGTGTTGGCTTAGTGAAGCCTGGGTGGGAGAGCTGAAGAAAATACGGTTCAAGGAGAAATTTATCTGAGGTGTAGCGGAAAGGCTCGGGTAATTGCCACACACACACCCAATGGAGTTTCACTAGCATCTTAATGTGTGCTACTATGATTTTCAGTAAGAACAGCTTTTTTTCTGGTGAACTCTTTGCTCTTGAATTTTTAAAAATGTTTTTTAAGAAGAAAATCTTCCTGCCTTCTACTTAAGCATGCCTTTTCTGGTTTTACCCTTATATATGAAAATTGAAAAACTGAATAAAATAAAACAAATAAAATTGTGTATTTTGCAACAAAATATTTAATTTCAGCAAAACCAAGGCAGTGGGCATTAGCATCTAACTGAGAATTAAAAGACAGTTGAATATACAAGTTCTCAATTCTGCTTTTGACTTCACGCCTAGGCCCGCAATTCTTTTTTCTCTTTACCCATCAGTACAAAAAGCCCCTTCTAAATAGGAAGCAATCTTGAAAATCAGCAGCAAAGTTCTACAAAAATCCATCTCTCTAAAAGGAAAGGTGGTTATATTGCTGCATTCTAGCTATACAACAGCAACCTATTGCGCTCATCTACTCACCTTCTAGTGGTAGAGGAATACCAGTAAAGAAAGTAACAAGTCTGGTGATGAGTTAAAAAAAAAGATATTAGTCATTAGAATCTGTTCAAAGTTTGAGTTTATTTCTGCTGGACAGAAAGCATGCTGAGATTTCCTTAGGGTTATAGAACTTTTAAAAGCTGCAGTTTCTGCCTAATATTGGTTTTAATGAGGAAATTGGATTTTTTCATTCCATGTATATACACTTCAATTCTTCTCCAGCTTTGTTCCCTGACAGATGTGTTTGCAGCAACTCTGCCATAAATGTAAAGGGTAAGTTTTCTTTTAAGCAGCTGAGGATCTAAGTAACTGATGTTGAGGCAGCAGATATAGAATACCTTTTTTGTTATATTTTTGTGGATATATGGACCAAGGTCTTCTTTCAAGAGCACTTTGGGAAGTAATTTCTTTTTAGGGAATGAATGTGAGGTACAGTAACTCTGGCATCTTGTGTGCAACAAGGACAAGAAAGAGATTCTACTGCCTGTATACACTTTCTCATCTTATTTTGTCTCCTTTTAGGTAGCTATCACGGGAACAAGCAGCTGAAGGCAGCCTGACTGTTTTGAAATTTAATGTTTTTAATGAGGAAAAAGTGACTCTGCAGAGAAGAATAACTAGAGAACCCAAACAGACTGTTCTCTTCAGATCTTGGATTATATTCCTACCTCACACGATGCCTATTTTTTCCCTCCTGCCACTCTGCTAACGTCACCTGATCCTAAAAAGCAAAGTTATACTATAGTGTAAATGACAGATGCAAATCGTTCTCCAGTTATTTCTTGTTGTACCTAGCAATCTTGTTAATGCTAGATGCTGGACAGAACCCGTTTCACTCTTTGACAAATGTTATGGCTCCGCAAGGGAGAAAATGGGACTTGAGTTTTGTCAGAAGTCTTGTGAGACTTATACAAAATATAAGGATGGGCTTTGTAGAATGAGACTTTACCTCTCTTCTGGGCCAGTTTTGTGTGCTGGTTACAGTTGTACCTTTGTTCCCTCCTTCACAATCAAAGGCAAAACTGATTGTAGATTTGGGTCCTTGATTGCCAGTTGGTAAGAAACTTGAGGAAAATATCATGATTATAGCGATCAGTAAGGAAGGGAAGGTCAATAGCGGGTGGGAGAGCCCAGAATAGAATCAACCATTCTTACAGTTCTTCCGCTCACTGCAGATAAAACTCTGGCTGTACCTTAGCTCATCTAAGCGGGAGCATGATGGAAAATAGCTGTCCCCAGTTACTGATTTGGGGTGGAGGCAGTGGTGTCTTAAATGGCCAGAGAGATCAGCCAGAAGCCTCGTGGCCTTGTCATTCTCCTTTCCAGTGTTGTCTAATGGTCTCCTGCACTGGAGTTGTACCAAAAGAGTCATAGAAGATCAGAAATGTATAAACCCAGGAAAGCTGAGAAGATGGAATTTATGAGATTCTAATAAGATACAACTCCTCAGAGTCCCAGAAAAATTCTAATGTCATTAAGCTTCTACAACTGATATCCCAGCCTCTTGTACCTTGTGGAATTTGCTTCTCAGTTTTCTGGAGAGAAAGTCTTGTCGAAGGCTTCGTGCTCTAAGTTCTCTTTGATGCAAGAAATGCCGACAAGGAGGACCTTTACACATGAACAAATAAGAATACGTATAATTCAGTCAGTGGAAATGCTCATCTTCATTTGACAATAATTGTTCTTATTTTGACATGTAAACTTTGTGTATTGGGGTTTTTCCTGTCCTGAGTTGGAGCAAATTGCTGATTTTAAAAAGAATTACACATAAACGCCAGATTTGGGTCAAGCCAATCTGTTTTGACTTGAACTCTCTTAAAACATAAATGGAAACATCTAGTGCAAAATCACTCTGTCCAAATTTCTGAACTGTTGAGATACTTGTGTGGTTAAACCATGACAATTTCCTGAATGTGAGATGGAAATGTTATTTACACTAGGATCATTTCACTGAGAAAGCATTTTCAAAACTTTATTTTTTGATCGAGATATTTCCAGTTGGTTAAATTCTCAGTGTCATGTAATTTTTGAATGAAAGGGTATCTCTGTCCTTTTTAGACTAGTGCTATTTACAAAGTTGTGAGATGTCTAAGTATTGTAGCACTTCTGGGCCACATCTAGGTGTTGATGGAAACAGCTCTAGTGCGCAGCAAGAAGCGTTTTTCATCACCTCTAAAATGACTTTGTCTGTCTCAGAAGTATTGACTTCCAGTCTAATCACTTTAGAATGGTCTTCAACTGCACTTGAATTATCTGCACATTTTGCAATTGCTTAGTCTCTTCCTATTTCTCACAGAGTTTTTATCATAATTATTTCTCTTGTTTTTATGGTTTTGAAAAACTTGATCTTCTGTAGCTTGCACTAATGTTCTCTTTCAACCCGAAACACAGGAATCTTGAACCCCCAAATGGTACTTGTCCTCTGTTTACAGTTGCTTTAGTATGTGTACAGTGCCTCTTCAGCATAGGCAGTCACAGATACCCTTCCTTACAGCTCTGGTGTGCACATTTGACAGCTGAAATTGTGCTCTCATCAACACTTATCTCTCCAGCCTATTAGGCAAGTCTGCTAGGGTCTAGTTTTAATTTGTAAATCCTTTCCCGACACTGAGAACTAGGGCAGTGATGTCAAACTTCATTTGGTGACTTAAGTAGGCACCAGTGGCCATGAGCTACAGTATTGCTGAAAATTAGCACCCCACACGAAAGTGTTCAGTGTATCTGTCATACTGTGAGACAATTGCTGCTGTTTTCTTTTGTAATTACTGTATGTAATTAGGTATGACATCAAAGCTGTCTTGATCTCTAGCTATTCAATTTTAATCATGAGGAGACTCAATAATGGTACATTTCTTTTGGGCCCCTAGTGCAAGTGGAAATAACCTCCTGGAAGTTCAAAGGACAAAATATTTTACTCCCAGGTTCCCAAACAAATGATGGTCTACACTGTGGTACTGTACAGGAATTCATTGCTTTAGAATACCTTTACTATAGCTTTAATTAAAAGTACGTATGAAATAGAGATGCCTCCAATTCCAGTTAGAGTTTGGAATATGTGAGTGAGTAGTCATGGTTTATATTCCCCTTGTTTCTCCCCTTAATACCTGGGCCTGGAATATCTGTGGTAAAATGTGCCAATTTTTCTATTGTCTCCTAAACACATGGATGTTCAGTCCAAGATTGCCTGCTACATGTCTGGTGCTTCTTCCAACACATTTCCTTTGGGGTTTTTTATGCTTCTGAACCTAAATCAGCCTGGGCTCCTGAGATTTCATATCTCCTTATGAATTCTTAGCTGAGCCCTTTGCCCTCCTATTGCCTGGTCCTACCAATTCACACGTTAAACCTCGGCTTTCTTCACGTGTATACCTGTAATCCTTTACCGTAAAATATACTTTGGGTTGTAAAGATGAACACTTATTTGAATGCCAAAATGTTAACTTTTAATTCTTTGTATTAAACATTTAAAGTCCGACATTGACTCTGTCCAGCTATGCAGCTTCGTAGCTGCTACTTCTGTTCAGATCAACTGTTTTCTTTTCTATCTTCTTTTCTTCCATGTTGAAATGTGTTGCAACTGTTCTGTTTCATTGAAGTGTGTCACATACCTAGGGCAGGTTCAAACCTGAGGAACTGTGAAGTGTAAAGTCTCGTATTATCAGTCTCCTTAGGCAATTGGTAGCTGCAGTGTATTTTGTCTGTGGCTGGTTCGCAGTTCTTTCCATCTGACACCAGTCTCAAAGGCTTTATGCTAGGAATAGCAGAAGAGAGAATTATTTTCTATTTATAACATCTGAAGAGGGGGGAAAAACATTTACACCTGTGAGGGTTTTAGAAATTTCTCATGCGTTGTAGGTGTAGTTCAAATGATAATGCTGCCTATATATTCTAACACAAAATTTAAAAAAGAATGAGATGACTTTCTTCCGGACTGGACTTTTTTTTCCTCAAAGCGAGAGAGTAGCTATTACAGAGGAGTGAATTTGTAACATTCATCTTCCTTACATAAGTAATTTTTCAAAGAACAGAATATTAGTGGGACATCAGAAGATCCCTATTTAGGTGGGGAGGGAAAAGAGAAGCAAATTCTGAGAAATTTCAGTTTTCTGCTCCAAATGTCATTGGAACTCCGCATTACAATTCAGCACACACCATTCACACCTAAAAGCCTGTGTTCTGAGGTTCTGCAGTTTTCATCAAATGCCCAGACAACATCATAACCTTCTGCAAGCTTGCACTGAATAGGCTGGCAATGGTCCAAATGCTGGCAGAAGCACTTGCACAAACACAAAATGTTAGCTTTTTCTTCTCTTTATTTTCTGCCAGACACAATTCAGCAGCATTCCAGATGACATGCCTTCTGTTAAGTAAGGGGAAGGGAGTGATGAATGCCTTCAGAAAGGAAATCGTGATGCAGTGGCACCGGTTAAGCACGGCCTTCCTCTCTGGTTAGTTCCAGCCCCAGCTGGTTCTACTTAGCTGGCTGATTTGAATGATCGATGATGATCAAGCCCATCCTGTTTGCTCACAGCCTCAAGGCCTTTTAAGATGAACCCAAAATGACTCCAGTGATCTGAGGAGGTAAAGGGGGGAAACCACTTTAATGATGGGAAAAGGGTAGAGTAAAGGGGAAAAACCACTGTTACCACAGCTAAATATGTACTGTCTCTTCATGCTGCATCAAATTACACTGTAGCATGTTTTCTGTTAAAACTTCTTAGTAGTACGGGGTTTTATTTGCCTTTGTCATCTAGGCCCCCTCTGTAATTTGAAAATGAGCTGTGATGCTGACAGCTGTGGAGACTTTTTTGGCTTTCTGTGTGGCCATGGGGTACATGAGTGTAAGGAAGAAAGAAAACCAGCTCCTATTCAATTTTCTTCTAGAATCAGCTGAGGAAAGACTTATTTATCTCCAGTAAAGTTGTTGATGGATGTCCAAATTATTTAAGTCTTATTTTCAAAAGCATAGAAAAAAAAGGTTTGTTTCTGAATAATACCCATTAGAGAGAGTTTTTATGCCACTTCCTCTTCTGTTCTTTGTCCAGCAGGAGCGAGAGAGACTGAAGAGCAGTAGTGCCTTAAGAACTGTTGGCTGTCCTCTGAAAATGACAGTAGACACCACTTAGAGTGACCTTGCATTTCATCAAGGGATGTGTAAAATTTCACTACAGGCAAAAAGGAAAAGTTACAGAAAAACTTCAGTCTGTCTATTTTTCTTATTCCCTGTAGACAGGTACTGTAAAGCCCTGAAGAAAAAGGGGTTGTAATACCAGTGTAGAAGGACTAAGAGCAAATGGTCAATCTTACCCTAATAAAAATAATTTATTTTAAAAATACCATATAAACCCAATCTTACTGTGTTTTCCTGTAGGAGGGGTCGCTACAAGTGACACATAAGGTCTGTCTGAGTTTAAAGGCCTTGGTCTTAGACCACGCATGAATTTTGTGTGTGTGTGCTACTACAAAGCTAGGAGCCACCCATGGACAGTGTCCTTCCGGCTGTTGCCAGCACTGCCTTTGCTCCGATGCTAAGCAGTGTTCCTGGTAAGCACAGGCACTTGGGCCACTGCTGCTGTGGAAATAAAGGGTAGAAATTAGGTGTTACGTGCAAAACAATACTCTAAGGTGACTGGGAAAAGGTATAGGAAGAGCCACAGAAATGGTCAATGAGGGTTGTTTGCTCAGTGCAATCAACAGGGCAACAAATGTAACTCACTGGTGGCAGATCAGACCAAATATGAGGCACATCCTCACACAGCACACACTTAGCGTGCTGCAGTGAGGTGTCACAATTTGCATGGTCACAGAAATGATTGGATCTGTTTGAGAAGGCAAGACTGTTCAGGGATTTTAAGTGTAGAAGTCCTGGGCAGCCCATAAGGTTTCTGCTGAACAGAGAGGAAGAGTGGTACTGCAGAAGCATCCCTACTTGGCAGTTCAGTTCCTAAGGCTTTGGTGTTTTTACAGGTGGGCAGAAGCCACTGGTTGGGCAGACCTTGAGTCCACATGCTCTTCTCACAAACCTCTGCACAAGACAGAAGGAAGATACAGAAGGTGGGATATTTGGTGTGTGTTTTTCTTTGGAGAAGAGGAAACAGCAGAGACAACTGCCTTCTGCAGTCAAAGTCTGTGCCATTAATTGTTAATTGATTTTTTTTTAAATGACTTAAGCAATAGATCTGTGCTAGCCTTATTATTTTCATTTTATATCATAGATTTTCTTTTACCCTCTTTAGGTGGTGGTAATCTGGTTTAAGGAAAACCTTTTTTTTGAAAGTGTTTGACTGTTCTGTTTCTGTTTAAATACATATGTATATATGTATATTTACATGAACTTGAAAAAACCAGTTGATTTTAACTACCTGCTATAGTGGTAGCAGCATCAGGTACATCTGTTTGTGAGAGCTTCTTTTCCTTAGAGTGTGATTGCATAAGCTGAAAGGTGGCAAGTTAAAACTTCGATGACTTGATCCTTATTTTCTCCTCAGATAAGTTATTCTGAAAATTCTAGGAAAAGTACAATATGCACCATTCAGGCTTTGTATGAGTTACCTGTCTTTGCAAAAACAAGGCAAGTATCCGGTATAGCTACCCTATGAAAGCAGATTAATAATGTTTGCAAAGGAAGCAGGGATGAAGAATGCTGCAGCTAATGTAGGAATCAACCTGATAGATGGTTTAGGATAAGCTTTCTGCTTTTCTGTGGTTCCACAGTGAATCTGGTCTTCTACATGCTAAGTTCGGGGCATAGGAATATACATGGAAAAGATATGGATAATTAAGTCCATTCTTCTCTTGCAGGCAACAGCAATTAGATCATGAAAGTATTAAAACCACATTTCCTCTGGCTTCACACTATCCAGAGAAACTGATTTATGCTCTGAGTAGCCAAGCTGCATTTGTTGCCTGCCAGTTGTGTGCACTTGACAGACAATTTTTAGCACATGAACAAGGTCTTCGTCGTTATTCAGTAATAAGATCCCAATTCACTAGGGAAGAAAACAAAGCACAACAGACAAGGAAAAGAGGTGAGGTGTGTTAATATGGTGACAGCAGATACTGAGATCAACACTTTTCATCTGAATAAGAGCAGAAGCTGCTTTCGAAGGACGCTTGAGTAAAGATGGGCTTCACTTAGGATACTACAACTCGTATTTGAATGGCATTTGTGGACTTAAGTGCCTAGCTTTGAATATTCACATTTGAAGATTGTACTTTCTTTGTTCCCAAGCTCATTATGCCAAGAGTTAACAATAAGATCTTAGCAATTTTTTTTTGTTTGCATTAGACCTTGAATAGAAAAGCTTAAAAGACTGGGGTGGCAGAGAGAATGTATTCTGTAGTAGTGTGATTTACAATAGTAGCCTGTTTCATCTGTATCATCACTATGTGAAAAAAGAGAAAAATGTGAGAAGCAGCAAGAATAGATCATCATAACAACAGCAACAATGTTCTATATCATTTTGGACTTGTCACTCTTTGAATGATTAGATACTTGGCAAATATATAATTGGTGGTATGTTTCAAAACTGCGTGAATAGATTTGATCCTTTTACATGTAAGTAAAAATTGTTAAAGATATTCCATAAGTTTTTTTGAGTTTTGCGGAATTATCCAAACATTATTGGATTTTTTTTTCTTATTCCACGTTTCTTTTGGTGTCGGGATTTTTTTTTGACTAACCTTATATACATCTCTGTGACACTCCTGTAATTGGTTTATGCTTCTTTTGCCATTTACTGGCTAGTCTGGGGATATGAAGAGGTTAATAGGTAAGATATTCCCTCCCTATTTTCCTTTCTACTTCCTTTCTTCATTCCTGTTTCACACTGCTAAGAGGAGTGCTAATATTAAAAATAGATGAGATGTTGTTTTACAATTGGTAATTCAGCTCCCCTTGTTACTGGTTGAATATTAATCTCTTTGATAATGCTGCTTGTTCTTTTTGTAACAAAACTTCACCAGTGCTGGATGCTCTGTCAGACAGAGCCAGGGGCTTTGACTCTATGCCTGCTTTGCTGTACCACATCTGCCTCCTGTAGATAGTCCAGACCTGTGTCCTAGAATAGCCTGTGTTCTCCCGAGGATGGTCTTGTCAGATCCAAGCCCATTTAAGTTAGTGTCCTCTCTCTGATAAGGGTCAGTAATGTCTGACAGAAGGTGTGGTAGCAGGTCTGGCATTTAGCAGTATTTTCCTAGAATTCTCTCCCAGACAGTGGAATTAAGGACATGGGGGCACCCTGAAATAAGAAGAGGTGATTTGTGTTACCAGCTCTCAGCAGCATTTTTTTCTGTAATTGTGTTCAGGCTTTTTCTGACCAGTGGAAATATATTCATAATGTTCTGTGGCAAGGAACGTAACTTTGTGTCATTTCAAGAAACACCTTAGATTTGATAATTCTACCTCAGAGCGTCTCTTGATGCTGTGCCCGTCTACCTGCTCCACAGTTCTTTGTTTGGGGGCTGATAATTTTGGTTTTATACTTGGTATCCACAGCTGTATATGTCTTTAGTGTACCTGCCCTTAGCTACCTCTTCCCTAACTCTGCCTTCACCTCAATCTGTTCCGTGTGAGCAATGAGATCATCAGTCTTAATGATTTACATCTGACCCTTTCCCAAAGGGAAGGAACAATCTCATCCTGTTAGTTGCAAATACTGCAAGGTTGTTGCAGAGAGTAAAGCAAGTGTTACCTCTGCCCTAAATGCTTGGGTGGTGTCACTCTTCCAAGCTGCTGAAGCAGCAGCCACCATGCCAGTGATATGCAGCCACCGCTCCCTAGGCACCAGGGCTGGTGCTTGAAGTACTAACTGGAATTTTCACTTGTTTTGGACCTTATTTGTTTTTTCTCCTCAGAAGAATTTAGTGCCCAGAATTTTCTTAGGAGGAGAGAAAAGACTCAACAGCTATGAAAATCAGGCTATTAATACTGGCTAACTGGGGCCTCTGAATATTACTTTTTGGCAGGGTTTCCCTACTGTTCTTTTTTCATCAAACACATCTCCTGGAGTAATTTTTTTTCATGTATTGATAGAAGTGTTTTCCAGAACTGTGGGGAATCAAGATACTTCGGTTTTGCTTGTGCAATAGTTGCTGCTACTTCATAACAGCTGAATTGAGCAGCCAGAGATGTTAGGTATAGAAACAGGACATTAAGAAACAGGTCATGCCTTTCCAAAAGAGATGACTGCCTTCCTTTGGACTGATCAGTACTGATAATTGTGGAAATATGCTCCCATGGAACAGAGAAAGGTTAAGGTTCTACTTTTTTATTAACCTGGTTTGATGTATAAAGGACTCCAAAGAACAAATGCCTTCTCCAGATTGCCCTTATTGGTATTCTGTTAAGACAATAAGAGGTGCAGAGCTGTTTATTTAACCACTTTCTACTTTCATGTCTCCCAGGGAGCAGGGGTAGATGTAGAGACCTGCACTTGGAAAGGGAAGATGATTGACTGGCCTCCTTCTGGAGAAGGTATAGAAGAATTCCCTTCAATGATCCGTGTTTGCACTGTGTGCAACTGCAATTTCAGCTCTGCCCTTGAAATGCAGATTAAGCAATGCTGGCAGCTTGCATTCTCCTGTCAAACATTTCACTGTCTTGGGAGGCTGTACACAGCTTACAATGTACATCCTCTGCCAGGGTTACTGCACCTGAGCGCTTGGTTGTGGGGTTTGATTTCCTCTTAAGCAGAGGATGCAATTCAGGTACTTGTTTGTCTGCTCCTAAGATAACAACATGAATCCTTGTATTTGCTCTTTTGACTATTCCAAATTTTTGTTGTTGTTGATGGGGAAGTTGCTGACTGCGAAATAAAGATGCTCTTGCATGGAAAGTGTAGGGGACGATATCATCCAGAGCAGCATTTTTCTGTTCCTTTCCTGCAGTGCTCTGCCTTTTAGGCAGCCAGCATTCTCTTTCTGGCCTCTTTCCATGTAGTTTGCTCTTTTCTTTTCTAACAGCATTTTGACAATAAAGGTGTGGGCATGTCTGCTGACATGTTGTATCTCAGGCAATGCACTTGTCATTGAGAGAAATTAACTGGTTTAATACAAATATGCTTTCCTTTTTCCTTAGAGTTAAGGATTTGCTTCTCCAGGGCCAGCAGGAGCAGTGGCTGCTATGGAGACATGACAGAATTTAAAAGCATGATTTGAGACATTTCTAAGGAAGGGGCAGGTTCTTGAGTATATCAACCCAGTTCACCACCACTCTGGGGAAGGTGCTCTGGACTTTCTCTACTTTGTCCTTTTTTTTCTTTTTTTTCCCCCTGTAGTGTATTTTAAAATGGGCCAGCAGATCCTTCACAAACTTCAAAGCTGTGGAATTTGCTTTCTCATGGCTCTCTGGCCTGACTTTTGATTCTGAAGTGAAATTACACCTGTGGAAGTGTTTGCCTCCTGGAGGTAAAAGGGCCACCATGTCTGGTCTCACATTGCATGTGGTGTATATTTGCTCCTCCTGTGGAGTAAAGTGTTGGTGTTGGGTGGCAAAAGTGGTGTGTGAGGCCTGAGGTGTGTGGTGAATGCTACAGTGTTATCCATCAGTAGAGAATCCACTTGGTACATCCACTAGTTTCAAGACTTGTATTAATATAGATAGGCTGGAAAGAAAGACCATGCTGATCTCTTGGTGATATATCCTATGCAGTGGTTCCAGCAGGACAGAGAATGCCATTTAGCAAAACCTGGGGACAACTGCTGAGTTGTGGTTGTATGTAAAATTCATTTGTAGCTTTCATGGACAGAGTTTTCTTTTGGCTGGCAGTAAAACGTTTGTTGATGTGTCTTTTTGGAAAGACACTTCTGATCTCCTTTTTTTTATCTTCTTGTAGACATATTGGTTTTAAGGAGACATAGTTCTTATGTACCCAGTTCTGTAGAGTTTAAGGACAGACTGCTTTTTGGGGAGGAGATATAGCACTTTCTGAAAACTGAGGGTTTGTTTATTTTTAACTACTCTTTTTTAGAAGAAAAAGAACACACTGGAAGTAAACTAAAAATAAGACTCTCAACTAAAAGGATAACTCAGAGACCTTCTGAAGACTTGAATTCTATGGTAGCTTAGAACATTTCTGATCTGAGACAGAAGTAGAGAGAAGAAAAACTGCTAGGGTTTGTACCTATCTGTACAAGGAGTACCAAAACATTTCGTTTAATGTCAGAAGAAAATTGAGATGTCTTTTTTTTTTGTTCTTTCCCTTGTTCCTAATGAAGTATCTTCCCTGTATGTGCCATAATTGTGTGCTAGGCTCCTTGTCAATCTTTAGGAGAAAACCTTGGACAAGATCTGTTGCATCTGTTTAGCCGATAAAAGCACACCTTTAGGAAATGGAAAGAAAAACCAAAATGAAATAAAAGGAAAGTGATTTGTGATGAAGATGTGTGTTCTTCCCACTGTTTTTTCCTTCCCCTTCCATTTGGTTATTCTGTCTGTTTTGCAAAAAAAAAAAAAAAAATCTTGCTGAATGGCTTGTACTGTACATGTGAGCTATCCCTGTGAATTTGGATGCTGAACTGCATTCTCTCTAACTACCAGTATCTAAGCAATACTGCATGCCATTTTTGCCCTCAAACCAAGTGCTTAGAGAAATTGAGGTTGGAAAAGATCTCCAAGATTGAGTCTAACTGTTAACCTAACACAGTGGGTTCACCACTAAGCCAAATTTCCAAGTGCAACGTCCACATGTCTTTTGAACGCTTCCAGGGATGGCGATTCTATCACTTCCCTGGTCAGCTCATTCCAATATCTGTCCACCCTTTCAGAGAAGAAAATTTTCCTTATATCTGATCTAAACCTCCCCTGGTGCAGCTTGAGTTAATTTTCTAACATCCTGTCACCTGCAAGGAGGGAACAGCCACCTCACTGCAACGTCCTTGTAAGTAGTTGTAGAGGATGCTTAGTTCCCCCTGAGACTTTGCTTCCCAGAGAAAAGGTTCTCCAGGGTGCAGGGAAACAGTTGACCGTGTAACTTTGCATGACCCTCTTCAAAATAAGTTCTGTCTTGCGGGATCGAATTGTCAAGGGATGTGGGTGAAATGAGAGTCCTTGACACATTGATATCTTCCCTGTAGTGAAGTGAGCATCTGGTCAAGTATTTGGTCTGTTGGTGACTATTTCTCTATGACTCAGTCTTGTGTGGCAGGACTCTTGTGACAGTGACACCTCCCCTCCACGCGCTTGGTCTGTTGAACCCGAGATCTACAGGATTACACAGTTACCTGCCCCAGTAATCAACTCTGGGACGGCTGGGGTGGGAACCCAGGGACCGGAAACTGATAGGATTGCTCAGCACTGTAGTGATTTTTAAAAGTCATTGTTATTCATAATTGAAACATTTGGTCAATCTTTTTCTTGTGAGACTCAAGCGTTGTGTAGCTTTTCAGCTCTTAGGAGACTTTAATTTTCACTCAGTTTGGGTGCAGTTATCTTCCTTGGTTTGGATTTATTGCAGGATTGACTGAGGAAGTTATATTGATTCAAAGCCACTTTCTGATTATTTTTCAAAGCATTTCCATTGGGAAAAAATTGTACTAGCTTTACCTAACAGCCTAACAAACAAGGTGTTTGCTTCCTTGTTGACA
>VZRS01008529.1:720789-734236 GCA_013398055.1 Ifrita kowaldi
AAAAAAAAAATCTTGCTGAATGGCTTGTACTGTACATGTGAGCTATCCCTGTGAATTTGGATGCTGAACTGCATTCTCTCTAACTACCAGTATCTAAGCAATACTGCATGCCATTTTTGCCCTCAAACCAAGTGCTTAGAGAAATTGAGGTTGGAAAAGATCTCCAAGATTGAGTCTAACTGTTAACCTAACACAGTGGGTTCACCACTAAGCCAAATTTCCAAGTGCAACGTCCACATGTCTTTTGAACGCTTCCAGGGATGGCGATTCTATCACTTCCCTGGTCAGCTCATTCCAATATCTGTCCACCCTTTCAGAGAAGAAAATTTTCCTTATATCTGATCTAAACCTCCCCTGGTGCAGCTTGAGTTAATTTTCTAACATCCTGTCACCTGCAAGGAGGGAACAGCCACCTCACTGCAACGTCCTTGTAAGTAGTTGTAGAGGATGCTTAGTTCCCCCTGAGACTTTGCTTCCCAGAGAAAAGGTTCTCCAGGGTGCAGGGAAACAGTTGACAGTGTAACTTTGCATGACCCTCTTCAAAATAAGTTCTGTCTTGCGGGATCGAATTGTCAAGGGATGTGGGTGAAATGAGAGTCCTTGACACATTGATATCTTCCCTGTAGTGAAGTGAGCATCTGGTCAAGTATTTGGTCTGTTGGTGACTATTTCTCTATGACTCAGTCTTGTGTGGCAGGACTCTTGTGACAGTGACACCTCCCCTCCACGCGCTTGGTCTGTTGAACCCGAGATCTACAGGATTACACAGCTACCTGCCCCAGTAATCAACTCTGGGATGGCTGGGGTGGGAACCCAGGGACCGGAAACTGATAGGATTGCTCAGCAGTGTAGTGATTTTTAAAAGTCATTGTTATTCATAATTGAAACATTTGGTCAATCTTTTTCTTGTGAGACTCAAGCGTTGTGTAGCTTTTCAGCTCTTAGGAGACTTTAATTTTCACTCAGTTTGGGTGCAGTTATCTTCCTTGGTTTGGATTTATTGCAGGATTGACTGAGGAAGTTATATTGATTCAAAGCCACTTTCTGATTATTTTTCAAAGCATTTCCATTGGGAAAAAATTGTACTAGCTTTACCTAACAGCCTAACAAACAAGGTGTTTGCTTCCTTGTTGACAAATACATACATGTATGTGTATGTATGTATGTCTATGTGCATGCATATATATAGATTTGCTTAATTTACCTCATTACAGATGAAAAAAACCAAACTGGAAGGTACTAATAACTGGCAGCTGGAGACGATAGATTGCTCTAAAGAGCCTGAAAGACCCTTTAATGACTCCAGAGAAGTAAAAAAGCTGTTTTACCAGTGGTGAAAAGAGCTGTGAATAAAGGCAGCCTAAGGTGGTAGATACCTATAGCAGTTTTATTCAAGCTGTAGTGACGAGGAGTATCCTTCTCTGCAATAGCAGGGCATGGATTTATGATTGCAGGCTGTGCATGTAGACAGAGCAAGTGTGATTTTTGCTTGACAGGAGCTGAAGTAGTTCTTTCAAACAGAGTTTATGTGAGAGATTCTTGAGGTTTCTGAGGTAGGAAGCTGCCAAGCCTTTGCTTGTGCTGTACTTGAAAGATGGGTGGATGTTTTGAGCATGTTTATAGTTAATAAACTGATTTGCAGATGTTAATTGGTTTTCAGTGATTGAACTGTGTTCTAATGGATGTGGAGGTTTGAATATTAGCCAACTGCTTGGGCCAGGAGCCACAGACATCAGACTTCTTGGATTTATCTGGATGCTGATATGTGAAAGCCCATATTTGGAGTCAGTTGACAGGGGAGACTTGCAGTGTTTTTGGTGGGTGTGGTGAGCCCAGAGCCAGCCATGCCTCCTCAGGTGTGTGGTGTGCAGTGTGCCAGGGGTCCTGTGCTCCGTCAGAGGCCTGCGGCGTGTCGGGACCGCTGTTGGGGGGGATCCTTTTTGCTGTGGCCAGTTCCTCTCTTCTCTACAGCAACAAGTGAGACCTGGAGTACAGCTGCAGACAGCTGATAAGTGAGCAGGAGGTGTCCTGGAGCATGAGACTTGGTGAGTTCAATAAGTGCTTTTTCACAGGCAAACAAAGCAAGCTCCTGTTTAAACTTTTGCTGGTCATAACCTTTCTAGTGCTAAACATGCCACGGTTTTGCTTAACAAGTGACACCACATTAAGTTGTTACAACTTCATTAATGTTGATCTTTGATGTTTTACTTTTTGATAGCTTATTTGGGTAATTTTTTAAGAATTATTTTAGAAGTGTGCAAATGAAGCTTGGAGTGATAGTGTAACAAAGCTAGACCTTTCTAACTTTAATGGAATAAGTTGCAGTGAGAGACTAAGGCATGGCAGGTCAGAGATACCAAAGTGAGCAATAGCAAGGGCTTCTCTCAAAGATGAGGCAGTAAAGTCACACTCAGTAATTTAGGAAGAGAGCTGTTGAATAGCTTAAAAGTATGAGGAGAGCCTCCCCTTGCCTCGGGTCAGAAAAAGGAGTGTGACTTTTGGCTCCCGAGACCCCAATTCTCAGTTGTTCTCTTTGAACCAGAATGTAAGGTAACAAGAAAGAAGGATAGCTGCAATCCACCTTTGTATGCTGGGACAACCGACAGCTCTTAGGTATAATATTAGAGCAACATCAGAGTATCCTGAAATTGCACTGTGCTTTGCAGTCTATGCCAGCCATAGGGGGACTACAGAGCAGAGTCCTTATAGATTGCGTGCTGTGCTGTGCAACTCTTCCTTTGGCCTGCTCCCAGTTCATCTCATCCTCACCATGGTATTTCTAACTCCTTTACATCTTCTGTAAGTCCATTCAGATGGAGAAAATGGATACAACAAGCTCAAGAGCTTTTAAGTTCAAAAGCTCAAGGGCTGTCCATCTCCATGAGCATGAAATCAAGCAGGAAGTGGCAGGAGGCCTGCATGGGTGAGCAAGTGAGCAAGGAGCTCCTGACAAAACTTGGGCATGGAAAGGAGGGTACAAGAGGCAGGAGCAGGGTTAGGTGGCCAAGACAGTAGGTAGAGTAACTGTCCAGTCTGCCAAGGATGGGGCTAGGAAAACCAAAGTCCACCTGGAGCTGAGTCTGGTGAGGGGTTGCAAAGAGTGACATAAAAAATTTTTACCAGTATGTCAGCAGCGAAAAGAAGTTAAGGGAAAACAGACCTGCCACTGAACAGGGCACAGGCTCTGTGACAAAGGACACCTAAAAGGCTGAAGGTACTCAAACCCTTCTTCAGCTTGGTCTTTAATGATAAGATTTACCTTTCAGGAATCCCGGGTTGTTGAGACTAGAAGAAAATTCTACAGCTAGGAAGACAGCCTAAGGGGCGGTGGATCAGGTTAGGGAATGCTTAAACTGGTCACGTACATCTCCCTAGAGCAGGATGCCCCCATGCATGCTGAGAGAGCTGAGTGGTGTGATAGCATTTAAAAAGTCACAGTGATCAGGAGATGACTGAGGACTGGAAGACAGCAAACATCACGCCCTTCCAGAAGGGAAAGAAGGAAGATCCAGGGAACTATGGACTGGTCAGCTTCACCTCCACTCTTGGGGAACAATGGAACAACTAATCCTAGAAACTAGGTCCATGAATGGCAAACGGGTGAACAGAAGTAGTCAGCATGGGTTTATGAAGGGGAAGTTGACAGCCTTTTGTGAAGAAATGAGAGGCCCAGTGGAGGAGACAAGAGAGGTGGATGTTATTTAATCTGTTTTTAGAAAGATATTTGGCAGCATCCTCACAGAAATGGATGATCATAGAATGTCAAAAGTTGGAAGGGATCTTAAAGATCACCTAGTCCCAACCTCCTCTGCCACAGGCAGGAACATTTCCCACTGAACCAGGTTGTTCACGGCCTTATCCAACCTGGCCTTGAAATGATGTTACAGGATACACAGCTGGACACTGAGGTGGATTGAAAACAAACTGAACTGCTGGGCTCAGATTGTTGTGGTCAGAGGCACAAACTATAGCTAGAAGCCAGTGGCTAGTGAAGTACCCCGAGTGTTTATGCTCCCTCCAAAGCTGTTAATATTCTTCATTAATGGTCTGGATGATGGGAGAGAGACTTGGACTTCTCCGTGTTTGCAGATGATACAAACCTGAAAAGAGTGGCTGATGTGCCAGAGGCTTGAGCTACCACCTGGGGAGACCTGGACAGGCTAGAGGATTGAGCAGAGAGGAAAGATATGAAACAAAGTGAAATGCAAATTCCTGCATGCAGGGAACCTCATACCTGAGTATAGAAGCTTTTCTTCTAACATGCACACAAGCTCATCTAAATTTGTGCCTAAAGCTTCTCTTTCTCTTCAGCTGCATACTGTGGCAACTTGATTCCTGTTTATGAGGTCTACTAGGCTGTAAGTAAGATTAATATGGAGATACACTTACAGCTATGGAATTGTCTAACTTAGATTGAACTTCCTTTAAAAGGTTTAGTGATCCATAATTGCATTCTTCAGTAATTGTGTTAGAGCATATTCTTTATATTGATCATTTTAGTTGTGCTTCAATTGTTTTTGAATTGATCACAAAGAAACTGACTGCTTTTTGGCTGCTTATCTTTAGAGTTGAACATGAAATGATCAAACTCGGTTTCTGAAAATATCAGAATAATTTATAATATTCTAGCAAAAAATGTCTGTAAAGTGAACACTTCCACACTTAAACTTCTTCAAAATAGGAAATCTTGGTCAGTTGCAAAATACATATGGGTCTTTGGGGGCTGCAAAATTGGAAATATCTCAGGAAAGAAAAATGTGATCTCTGTAAGTATCAAGAGAGTATTGTGCAAGAGAGAAAGTATTGATCCTTGGTTAAATGAATTTAGCTTATACCCTTGTTCTATCCTTGTTCTACCTAATGTAACCTATAGAAAATCCTTGGGATCATTGGTTTTGGTAAGTAGTAATAATATTTTTTCACGTAAAAATTAAGAAATATTTTTTTAAAATAGCCACTTTGTATTTCTTTGACATAATAAATAAATTTAATCATGCGATCAGTGACAGGACCCATGGGAATGGCTTAAAGTTATGTCATGGGAGGTTTAGGTTGGCTATTAAAAGAAAGTTCTTCATCCAGAGGGTAGCTGGGCACTGGAACAGGCTTCTCAGGGAAGTGGTCACAGCACCAAGCCTGACAGAGCTCAAGAAGCTTTTGGACAATGCTCTCAGGCACATGGTGTGATTCCTGGGATGTTCTGTGCAGGGCCAGGAGTTGGACTTCAATGATCATTATGGGTCCCTTCCAACTCAGGATATTCTGTGATATATTCACATGAAAATTACAAGAGGAAAAAAATTAAAATTTTCATCTTTCTAATTAGTCGTTTCTTCTCCCTTTCTCCCCGTCCCCACAGGTGTTAATAGCAAAAGAGAAAAACTGATATGTGATTCCTTGCCCTCCTCTCTCCAAAATTTTTGGAAACTCTTAGCTAGGTACAGAAAGAACATAATCATGACAAAGAAATGTTGAGCTTGTCAGAATGGTGAGTGAGTTGCTAGCTGGTAACTCACCAGGCTACTTTGTTCCCCTTCCCTTTGTCTCCTAAGATACCTCTTTTGCTCTGATAACGTGAAATCTATTGTTATACTTGGAAAAGGAAGGCAAAATGGAATGCTGGTTTGGATGTACATGCATATGCAGTGCCACGCCTGAAGGCATCAAGACTGCAGGGATTTAAAAATTAGGCAATTTTTGCAGAAAATCCCAAGAAATGGCTTTTTATAATTTTTAAATTTAATCTGACCTCTCATGTAGAACAGGCTTATCATGATTTCACGGAACCACTTTTGCTTCACAGCCATGATTTCAGCTTGGGTTAGCGTAGCCTATATCAACCTTAGTGATCAGTATTTCCATCAGGGAAAATGCACAAGATCTGACAGAAGGAGCAGGTCTTTCAAATGGCCTAATGTCTGATGTGTGTGGTGCTGTCTGATGAGGCAGGAGCTGCAGGTTCTGCTGGACACTTGGCTGGATAGTAGGCTTTCTTTAAGGATGGAGTGCCACCTCTTTTCTTGCAATCCTGCACAGCAGCAGCAGAACATGGTCAGCAAATAAACCCACCAGCTGAACTGGTAAGTGAAGTCATGAGCTGCTGGGAAAGATCAGGTCAGGTCACGAGAGGAGCATGACAGTCTTGCCGTCTTCTACCTTGCTCTTGGTATGTAACACTTGTGTATATATGTTCTAGGGTCTTAATAAAACATTTACCATTCCTTAGGGAAAAGAAAATGTGTGGTGGCTAATCCGATGGAGTTGTAGAAGCTCTGGAAAAAGGTCCAAGGCAGAGTGGAATTGGAGCTATCTGTAGCTGACACTGTGATGAATTTGCTTTACTTTTTGTCCCTGAAGATCTTCCTGTGTCTGTGATCAGTTGTGGTCAAATTTACATGGCATTTCAGCATGTACAAACAGGCTGCTGCAAGCAGATTATTTTTTGCTCTCTGGTGATGTATGGCTTGCTGTCTACTTGTTGCTTGGGTNTCCAAGGCAGAGTGGAATTGGAGCTATCTGTAGCTGACACTGTGATGAATTTGCTTTACTTTTTGTCCCTGAAGATCTTCCTGTGTCTGTGATCAGTTGTGGTCAAATTTACATGGCATTTCAGCATGTACAAACAGGCTGCTGCAAGCAGATTATTTTTTGCTCTCTGGTGATGTATGGCTTGCTGTCTACTTGTTGCTTGGGTTTGCAATGTCAGAGTTGACTTCTTGCTAAAGGATGAAACAAACAAAAGGTAGGAGATGTGTGTTTGGGTGTCTACTCTCATCCCTTGCTGATGCAGCAAGAAGTCTTCAGGTTTTGCTTGCTGTGTGGAACTTGTTCCCCTGTCACTTCTAATATTGTTCTTCACACATAGCTAAGGGCCTAATGTTGCTGATGCAACTCTACTTGTTTAATTTTATCTGACTGACTGTGCCACTTAGTGTGCTTAGTCATCTGGTAAAAATCCTTTTGTTAAGATTGAGAACCAAACACAATACCGAGTATTTGATCCTACCTACTTATGCATGGCTAACATACTTTGCTTTTATGT
This sequence comes from Ifrita kowaldi, assembly GCA_013398055.1. Taxonomy (NCBI): domain Eukaryota; kingdom Metazoa; phylum Chordata; class Aves; order Passeriformes; family Cinclosomatidae; genus Ifrita; species Ifrita kowaldi. The sequence goes on from VZRS01008529.1 coordinate 727,832, forward strand.
TTAGCTTGCTGCTACAAAAATAATGAAATATTTATTCAGCTGTTAAAGATCAGAATTTGTATTCTCTCATGGCTAGATGATCTGAAAAGGATGCTCCTTAGAGAAGGAGAAGGGCTCTGGCATTCTTCAGCACCACTGTCGGGAGAAGGAAGTATGCTGATGTGGGGCATGTGATGTTATTTTGGCAGGCTAGACTTTTTTCCTCAAAGGCACTGTGGTAAATCCTTTGAATTTTGGCATGCCTTTTGGTGTGACAGGTGACTTGCTGTGGTCAGCCTGACTCCTGATCATCTGTCAGATGCTGTGGTCTCATGCAGTGAGTGGTCTGCTCTGCAGCCTGTCTTTTTGTGTTAGGTTTTGTAGAATTTAAATAAACATGGCTGATATTACAATGATCTGCAGCAAGTGCAGTGTGGTATCGCTATAAAAATCAATTGCAGTCATGATCAGATTTCTAGGACTAACAAGGAGAGAGAAATTTTTTCCCTTTCACTCTTCCTGGGGTGTTTTACCTTTCACCTGGGGATTTTAACCCTGATGAGTTAGTGCTGGGTATTCTGAGCATCTCACCTGAGAGGTATATTCCTGTGCAGATGAAGCCAGCTGAGAAAAATCTTCAATATATTTAGCTTACCATATGTTTTTAGAAAACTTGTGTCCTGGAATGAACATTCTTAAAAACAAGCCTACTAACAGGATAGCATCTGTTCATTTAGTTGTCAAGACCTAGAGTGCATTTAGACAAGAGACAGCAAATGCTAGAGAAGAGGGAAGAAGAAAATATAATTAAATGACCTCTGCTTTCTTCCTCAACAGTAATACACCCACACTCCCTAAAGAAGCATCATTTTCTTGATGCTGCATGATTTTCTTATTTCCATTAGATTAAACATTTACTGCATGGGTAAGTGAGCCTCAGGCTGAACTTCAGGTTGAAGTCTAGTTTTTGTATCATTGAAAATCTCAGCCAAATGAATCTGTTTCTGACAACGACACCAGTTGCAAAAAATAAAGGACATTTTATCAGCTCCATTTTCTGTCAGTGGCTCCAATATGTCTAGGCCTTGAAACCTGAAGGAAGATGAGTTTTTCTGTTAGAGTTCAGTCTTAGCCAATTCTGTGAAATGTTACTAAATGTGCAGCTAAGCAAGAAGCCTGTGGAAAATATCAGATCTTTTTCATGCCTTCTCAATTTATGTTGAAATTTTTGGATGAGTATTGTAAATATTCTGTGTGATGATTTGTTTTATTTAACCACTGTTCTTCATTACTTCCATGTGTGACAGCTCTTTAGGAACAGATCTGCCTGGTCTGCAATGCAATCACTGAGAACACGGTGGCATCATCACTTTATTTTTTTAATGTGAATTTCCATACAAGCAGAGCATTTTTATCCAAAGGTAGGTTGGTGTCCTTGTCTCAGAAGAGTCAGTACATATGAGTATGCAAAGGAATAGGCAGTGAGAGTCATTTTTTGTAAGGACTGGCAGATAACATTACAGATGTGCATAGAGCAAAGCCTCGTGGTTTTCCTAGCAACAGCTCCAATTGAAATTTGTAAAAAAGTATTAGATTATGCACAAGAAGGAAATCTGAAAAGAAATCTCAGAGTTTTAGAAAGGTTTTGACTGTTACCATCAGACTATAGTTTGTTAGAAAGCCATGCTGTCTGGCATTAAGTCCTCCCTGTAAGCATTTGATGTGCATCTGCAGGGCTTTGGGGGGAGCTCGCTGATCTTCATTTTAAGGTTGGGGCTAGGTCTTGTATTCTGTCTGACAGCAGCAAAATAAGGTGCCTGTAGAAGCAGAAGAGTGCAGGTACTCTTTGAGAGAGAGAGTCAGGCCTCAAGCTCTTCATAAGAGAATGTGCAGTAACACAACAACTGCACTTTCAGGTTCTCAGGAGAGAGAAGCCTCTCATTAAGGGTTAGCATTTGAGGGAAAAAAAAAAAGCAGGATGGAGAAGGGAGCTTGGTATGTTGCTATAACTCATCCTTGGGTTTAAGGGCAGCCCCTGATCATTTGCCCTCCTCAAAATACTGAAAAGCCCACGTGAATTTGCCTAAGCAAGCAGCTGAGATATCCTAGCTTCTTTTCTTGAAGTTCTTCCAGAACATAAGACACCTGCAAAAGGCCATAGTCAGTATGTTCTCTTTAGGTGCTGAAGAAGGAAGGTTTCAAATGCAGGGTATGGCAGGTGCCTGCCATAGAAATTGAATGGACTATGTAGCATAACATTCTTGTATTTTTCAAGCTGTGTGGACTAGGAGGAAAGATGGGGTTGTGGGAACAAGTGAAATTGTGGGAACGCAAAGGAGATTTCCCTAGAGATGCTGCAGTTAAAGTGGAACATGTTCAGATAGAGAGGTAAGCTCAGGGGAGGGTGGATTTCTTTTGGGTAGTGTGAGAGTTTGGCACTGTGCAATTTTATCATGTTGTTTAGAGCCCTGGGAATGCTAAAAATGGCCCCTACTATGCTCCAGGTACTTTTGACATGCATTAGAAATACATGACAAAAATACCCTTAGTGCAGAAGTATAAATGAATATTTCAAGGAAAATGACAGTAAAACGAATTAAAGGTTGAGAGTTGACATTAATAATGCAGACTGATCTACAGCACCTTCATTTTTCATCTGTAAAATGGGGATAATGGTGCTGACCCAGTTTGTAAATGAGCCCTGAGTCCATCTGATGGAAATCATCACCAACAGAAGTGGTAATGGTAGAAATTGGTGTTAGAGATGTGGTATAATTGTCTTAAACTAGAATTTTATAAGTACTGGAACATCCAGAACAGAAGTTAAAGACATGCAAATATATTTACGTGTGTGAATGCTCTCACATAATATAGGAATGCTTCTGCAGAGCAGTGATGCCATATGGTATCCACGCAATTACAAGCAACATGTGTTTTTATAGTCATGGATCAAACCACTCTTTTTAAAGAAACATACATTTTCTTGACTTGGCTCCTTCTGCTGTCTGTCACTGTCACTCAGCTATTCCATGGTACAGGCTTTTTCTNCTCCTCAAAATACTGAAAAGCCCACGTGAATTTGTCTAAGCAAGCAGCTGAGATATCCTAGCTTCTTTTCTTGAAGTTCTTCCAGAACATAAGACACCTGCAAAAGGCCATAGTCAGTATGTTCTCTTTAGGTGCTGAAGAAGGAAGGTTTCAAATGCAGGGTATGGCAGGTGCCTGCCATAGAAATTGAATGGACTATGTAGCATAACATTCTTGTATTTTTCAAGCTGTGTGGACTAGGAGGAAAGATGGGGTTGTGGGAACAAGTGAAATTGTGGGAACGCAAAGGAGATTTCCCTAGAGATGCTGCAGTTAAAGTGGAACATGTTCAGATAGAGAGGTAAGCTCAGGGGAGGGTGGATTTCTTTTGGGTAGTGTGAGAGTTTGGCACTGTGCAATTTTATCATGTTGTTTAGAGCCCTGGGAATGCTAAAAATGGCCCCTACTATGCTCCAGGTACTTTTGACATGCATTAGAAATACATGACAAAAATACCCTTAGTGCAGAAGTATAAATGAATATTTCAAGGAAAATGACAGTAAAACGAATTAAAGGTTGAGAGTTGACATTAATAATGCAGACTGATCTACAGCACCTTCATTTTTCATCTGTAAAATGGGGATAATGGTGCTGACCCAGTTTGTAAATGAGCCCTGAGTCCATCTGATGGAAATCATCACCAACAGAAGTGGTAATGGTAGAAATTGGTGTTAGAGATGTGGTATAATTGTCTTAAACTAGAATTTTATAAGTACTGGAACATCCAGAACAGAAGTTAAAGACATGCAAATATATTTACGTGTGTGAATGCTCTCACATAATATAGGAATGCTTCTGCAGAGCAGTGATGCCATATGGTATCCACGCAATTACAAGCAACATGTGTTTTTATAGTCATGGATCAAACCACTCTTTTTAAAGAAACATACATTTTCTTGACTTGGCTCCTTCTGCTGTCTGTCACTGTCACTCAGCTATTCCATGGTACAGGCTTTTTCTCGCCACCTTCCTCTTTTGCTGCTTCCTGCTCCTGAGGCCCTTTGGCCAGCTGCATACCACAGCTGGGCACATTGTCCTTTCTGCAGTGATTTGAGCTTAAAAACCTAGGCTTTGTCACCCTTTTCCTTCTGACTGCGTGTCTTAATCCTCCCCTATCAACTCCACCCAACCTTTTTATTCAGGTTCTGGTGCCCTGAGAAAGTCCCTTTGTCCCAATTTCTTTGCTTGCATGCAGTTCTGAGTCCTGCTACTCATCAAAAGTGTCTGTGTCTGGGTTCCTCACCCATCCCTCACCTCCACACACAGCCCTCTCTGCTGACATTCCCACCACCCTCCTGACATGCTAAGTCCGTTTTTTACCTCTTCATTATGTCCTGAACTTAGTTTCAGTCTCCACTCTTATTCCCAGCACTTTGACCTGGGACCTGCAATGGCCTTTTATTTCACCGTGTCCATGCTGCCAGAGCTGGTTTGCTCTTTGCCCCTTCAGTTTCGCAAAACATTAATAAAGAGAAAAACCTGTGCAAATACTGTCCAAATAAATAACTAGGAAATTATTAAAAATAGATCACTTCAAAACATAAAAATTACAAATGCTGGACTCTCTAGTAACTTGTCTAGAACAGGATGCTGTACTTCATTTTAGTAATAGGTTTTATTGACCTTGCTTATGTTTTAAAAAAGCAAACCCTTGGCTTCTGATCCTATTCATACATATTTAATTCTGAGTATGCAATATATTCCTTTGGATTCCAAGATAAGCAGGTGAATAAGCTTTTCGCAGATCAGAGAATTGGAAGGCAAAAAGCACAGTGTGAAGCTGTGGCAGAAATCTGTGATGAAATGAATGCCAGTGGGTCTGTATTAACATGCTCATTTTTAAGTATTCTCCAAGGTCTCTTGCTTGTATTTGGTTCTGATGTGTAGAATGATTGTAAAGGAAGTAAAGAAAACACCCTTTTCTCCATATTTTTTGGCTTTTATTTTTCAGGGTGTTAAAACATCAAACGCTAGAGGCTGCACCAGAACTGAGGGCTTTTATTGCCTCCTTGTATTCGTGTGCCTGAGACCAGAACAGGAGTGATCTTGCAGTAATAGAAAGAGGGAGTTGGTTGAAAATTCAGCTAATAATGGAAAACTGCCTTTCACTGTAGCCATGCAGCAGGCATTCTGAAATAACAAATCCATGAGGCTTTCTCCCTTCATGTTGTTGCAAACGTTTGCATGTTTTTTAGCAGAGGGGATGTTTTTATAAAGGAAAGGAAGAAAGGTTATATGATTTCTTTTGTCTGATGTGCAGCTTTGGTAAAATATTACGTGTGCTTTTGTAACTTTGCATCTATGGGGGTTTGAGGAGTAAGTGTTACTCTGGTTTTTGATGAAGCTATTTGACAGATTAAGAAATAAAGTGCTAAAGTAATCTCGAGTCTGAAACAAAGATGGAAATAGAGCAGATGTCATTTTGCAAATGGGGAGTAAAAAGGTTTTCATGTTTGCCAGCATGCACAGTTTAGAATAATTTCAGAGTGTCAGGAAATGAGCTTTAAATTATTCTAAAGCGGTTGGTAAGTGAGAGCAACACAGTTAAATTTATTAAAGCTTTTTTTGGTAAATAATTGATATAATGTTGCAATAAGAGTATGCCATATATTACAAACCGATACATTATGTAAATAGATACAGCACAATTTTACTTCTGCCTGATACTACTAGATCCCACTTTCTGAGTAATAATTGTGAAGGAGTTCGTTCAGCCCATTTTTCTTCAAGAAGCATGGGTATAATAAATGTGGAAAATTGGCAGGTGTGTTATTTAAATTACTTTCTCCATCTCCATACAAATTTCAGACTTATTTAGATATAAAATAATAATAATAATTAAAAAATCATCCCTGGAGGAGGAGATAGACCAGCCTGCTTACTACAAATGACTGGAAGCAAAGATGGGAACTTGTTTTCCCCCAGTGCCACCTGAATGATGTTCAGAGACCCATTGTTCTGGGAAATTTGCAGCTGTGGAACTCGTGCACTCTTCTGTGTGTAATCCAAATGCTGGTTTTAATACAGTCCTGATTATCTCTGACTGTGAGCAATAGTAAATTTGTGATTTTTTTAAGGCAACTTTGCTAATAATGGTAAACTAGGCTGTTAATCAATAGTTTGGCAGCAGCTATTGACAGTTCTTATCAAGTCAACTCAGTACCCTCATTTGACAGGGCACATCTCAGACCAGGCCTCAGCAAGACCTCTAAAAATTGCAACGAGAGGATCTCTTCCCTCACATATGTTAATGTGTCCTGGTTTGAGATAAACTGGGAGGAAACATCTGAAATGAATGTGTCCTCTAATAGAAAGCGGGTGTCAGCAGCCCTTTTCCCG
>VZRS01008529.1:736757-783924 GCA_013398055.1 Ifrita kowaldi
AAAAAAAAAGCTGGTTATTTAACAAGCGGGGTGCACGCAGGCATGAGAGAATGAATAATGTTAAATAATAAAATCTCTCGCTGTGGAGAAGACCTGGTAGATTCAGAGTCTTTTCTGCAGGTGTGGCTCTGCTCTCTCCGGGGCTGGGGTGTGACATGGGTCCCTCCAGGCTGAGGTTTGGGGCTTTCTGGTGATGGTGTTCCAGACCAGAGCAAAGCTGAACAGTTCCAGAAAAAGAAGAAACTCCAGTCCCTGCAAAAATTTGTTGCTACAGCTAAGGAACAAGAAGCTAGCTAAAGAGCAAAGAATTTTAACTCTCCATCTCTCTCTCCTGAGAAAAGGAGCTGAGAGCTGGGAAAAGCAGGAAGGTGCTTCCTCAACTGTGCAGCGGTGAGAACACTCCAGTCCCTGCAAAAATTTGTTGCTACAGCTAAGGAACAAGAAGCTAGCTAAAGAGCAAAGAATTTTAACTCTCCATCTCTCTCTCCTGAGAAAAGGAGCTGAGAGCTGGGAAAAGCAGGAAGGTGCTTCCTCAACTGTGCAGCGGTGAGAACACAGGGGAGTATATGTGTCCTTGAGCACAAACCATGATGAAGAATTCACTTGGCTTTCCCCCGCTTTCTCTCGGACACAGCTGAAAGGCACAGAAAGGCACAGGATTCATGTCTGGGCATAGAGCAGGTGACAGCAGATACAGCATCATAAAGTTACCCTAACACATAATGGATTGCAAAATCTTCACATTTACTGCCAGGAATGGGACTTGTAGTGACTCCATTGTTTCGTGTGGGCACTTTGTCTATTAAAGTTTTCCTAGATGATTCAGGAAAGGTTGCTAAATGTTTAACGAAGGTATGAAGCATAAGTACAAAACAGCTGCTATGCATTCTGCTAGTAAGTCGTGGTGAATTGGCCCTGGCTGGATGCTAGGGGCCTACAAAAGCCGCTCTATCACTCCCCTCATACATTGGACAAGGGAGAGAGAAAATAGAATGAAAGGCTCATGGGTTGAGATAAGGAACAGGGAGAGATCATTAACCAATTACTGTCACAGGTAAAACAGACGACTTGAATAAATTAGTTTGATTTATTGCCAATCTAATCAGAGTAGGATAATGAGAAATAAGAACTAAATCTTAAAACATCTCCCCCCCCACCCCTCCTTTCTCACTGGGCTTAGCTTTAATGTTGTCTTGGCTGGTCCTTCCTCCTCAGTGGGAGGGTTCCTCACACTCTTCCCCTACTCTCTAGCATGGAGTCCGTCCCATGGGAGACAGGCCTCCACAAATTTCTCCAGTGTACGCCCTTCTTATGGGCTGCAGTTCTCAGTGAGCTGTTCCAGTGTGGGCCCCTTCCATGGGGTGCAGTGCTCTGACATGGGACCCCTGTAGGGTCACAAGTCCTGCCAATAACCTGCTCTAGCATGGGCTCATCTGTCCGTGGCTCTACAGGTCCTGGCAGGAGCGTGCTCCAGCATGGGTTTCCCGCAGAGTGACAGTCTCACTAGGGCATCCCCCTGCTTCCAGCATGCAGCTCCGTGGGCTGCAGGTAATCTCTGCACTTCCACTGGCCTCCGTGGGCTGCTGGGGTGTATCCTGCCTCACCACGGTCTGCACCATGGGCTGCAGGGCTCCAGCACCTGGAGCGCATTTTCCCCCTCTTTCTTCACTGGTCTTGTCTGCAGGGCTCACTCAATATTCTGCATATTCTCACTCTTCTCTACAGCTGAAGACACTCTGGTTTTGTTGTTTTTTGGGTTTTTTGTCTTCCCTTATTAAATATGGTACCCTAGAGGTGCTACCACCTCACTAGAATCTCATGACACTGTTCTTGTGTTCAGCTATAAACTTAATCTCAAATATCATGCCAAATCCATGTAGGAATTCTCGCATAAAAATTGCCCCGGACTGTGTGGCATTGGATCATTACAACATTACTTCATGATTATGGGTGTCCATTTTTCTTTTGGACTTTAAACAACCCTTTTTCACAACAGTGTCCCATCTGTCTCATCTCTCTGGACAGGAGTCTCTTTCAAAGAGGCACTTTGATAGAACTACTAAGAATGGCAAGTGAACTTCTACAGCTGACTTTAACCTCTATACTCTTTCTGGTCTGTAATTTCTATGTCTCTCTAAGTGGTATATATATAACTATGCAGATGATTAATGGGTAACATATCTCCTGTAACCCTCAGGTGTTGGCAAGGCATTGCCAGAAGCTCTGGAAGGTACACAAAGGGATTAATTTAATGTGGTGTTGCAACAGTGTTGTGGTCAACGCTATACTAACTGTACTTACAGAACGGTACTGCATATATAACTGTTGAAAATCAAGTATTTTTGAAATGTCACATTTTCCAGTGAGATGAGGAGTCAGAGGTGCCTCTTTTGCTGTATCTCTGTCCCATGCTGTGTTTAATATTGTTGCAAAGAGTGGATAGATAAGCATTCTCCTTCCCCTTCTGCCTTGCTTTGTGATACAGGTTTGTCTTGTGGCTGTACTGGTATAAACCCATAGAAACATCTCTTGAAGTAAATGGATTTTCTGCTGGTGTGTCAAAAACACAGCAAATGTTTTTCCTGATCTCTGGAGTCTATCTAAGTCTGTTGGCTTTAGTAAAAGAAGACAAAGAGTTATGCAATGATAGTATGGAAAAATTGCTGCAATTTTAGTAAATGCATTGAGATATTCATGTTACATCCAACTAAGAAACACCCAAAAACATTCAAGAAAGGACTGCAGAGGTTAAACATGCAACAGAACTTGCTTTGTTATCTTTCTATTCTTTTGAGGTGCAACACTAGACACTGTGACAGCAATTACAGTGTAACCACTATGGTTGTCTGCTCAAGTTAGATTGATCTGGAGAACTAAAGTAAATTGTGTTCATTGTATTTGTATCACAGGTTAATTCTTCTCAGAGCTGTACCTTTGCTCAGCTGTGATATCCCCAATTACTCCATCTTGTCAGAGTCCTCCTCCACCATCTGAATCTTCTACCCTTGCCACGTGGTAATAGTTTGCACCAATCCTTTTCTTCTGTCTTGCTCTGACTGGTTCACTACAGTGTCTTTAAACGGGGTGACTCTGATCCTTTCAGATTGCCCGAAGAGCAGGAAGTTAGAAGTGAAACACTGTGTATTCTGGTAAAAGTCAGGGAAGGGAGCAGGTTGGGGGTGAGCCCACACTGAGGAAGGGACCCAAAATCTCTCAATACACACCTACAATCACTGCTCAGGGGTGGAGGCTGGGGTATGTAGGGTAGTGGGAGGGTGACTGGAGAGCAGGGATAGAGTGGGACAGGATGTACCAAACCCATCACTGTGTAGAGGATAAATGTCCGGTACTCAAAGTGATGGAGGTAATAAGGAACAAAGAACTGAGGGGTGATATGAAGTGCTTCTTCTGGAGTGCTCATCCAACTCATTCCTCAGTAGCAGGAAATAAATATGTCATTTTTGCAGTACTTGAATCAGGTAAAGTGACCCTTTTGGCTGGGTTTTTGTCTGGGGTTTCTGAATCCAGCTACTACTGCATTTAGTCAATGTCTTTTCTGAGCTCTGTCAGCGCTTTCCTCTTTCTTTTTTTCCTTTCCCTTCCTGCTTTCTGTCATGTTTCTCCCTGAACCTATGGTTTCAGTTGCAGTTTCAGTCCTTCTGCTGCCTGACTCCCTGTAGACTTTGAAGTGGGAGGCAGAGTGGAAGGGGTAACCACACCCTGCAGTGGGTGGTGTGGCAGTGAGGAGGATGTGGAGGTGGTGGTGGGGGAGTGACCCCTGAGGTTCAGCTGTCTAAGGGGGCTTGTGAAGACAAAGGGGAATGGTAGAATTAATGAGGCAGGCTGTGCAAGTGTTCTTGCTTGTTTTCAGGGCTGAGCTCCTCTAGTTCAAACTGAGTATTTGAGCATCCAGGCAGAGCAAGAGTGGCACATTTGAAGGTACAGGGGGTGCTGAAACAATTAAGATTATATTCCTGGTTTGGACTAATAGAAACTTTCCCCTTTCAGCTGTTCTGTCCTCAGTGCTGGATTTTTGCCTCTTCTTGCCAGCTGCTGGCACTATCACAGCCAGCTTGTCTGGATGGCCTTTTGTAAGGGTTACCATGGGATGCTGGTTTGCTCAGGAATGGTTGTTCTCTGTTGGTCAGGTACAATACACATCAGCTTTTATCCTAATTCACTCTAAGAAAATCTGATTTCTTAGCAAAAGAGTCCTTTTTAATATGTCCAATGCTAGGATATCACTTGCAGGAAAGGAGTGGATTAATGTGCTGAAGCTGTGCAGAGATAGAAAGACTTTTTTTTTTTTTTTGTAATTGGGTATGACAATGTTGTGACAGGAATTTTGTGGAAGGTAAAGCATTTTGAAGTAAGCCTGGTATTCTGCTATGTTCCTCAGTCCTGGAGTCTGAGCAGAAGTCATGGGACACTTCCACTTTCTTCCCTGTTCTTTCCAACTTGTTAGCCCACATTGTAAAGTTTTTTGAATGAATCCCCACAGGAGCTGTTAAGAAATGCATGCTTGCTCTTGGATAGCTTTTCCAGAGCTAGAATTATGCTTGGAGAGAGTTGCTCAGGTTATTCAGAGGTGGAAGCCTGGTCATCCTGTGAGGCAACCTAAATGGACACAAATCTGCTGCCTCCAGCTCTGACAGTTGATTTCCAGGGTAGGGGTTAAAGCAATTACTACACACCACAACAATTCTAACTTATTCTCTATGAGATTTGTTTTTCCTCTTCTGTTTGTCTGAGTTTTGGTTTTTTTTTTTCCACTTCTTTTCCCTACTGCATTATCCAGAATTGAGCTGAACTGCATTTCCACCAGTCATTCTTGTGTGCAGACTGAACGCAGCAGGAGCAATCAACAGGAAACAGGCTGTAGAAGGACTGAGATATGGAGCTAGGTCAGGCTTAGTGATGGGGTGCCAAGTGCTCTGTTACATGAAGCTTGGTGTTTGGTTTGAGGCTCTCTCCTCCCTGCTAGTGAGCTGAGCCTGTTTGCACTGATGTTTATCTGTGATAGCCCCGTCTGATCTAACTCTGCCCTAGGTGGCAGAGACAGCCTGACTGGTAGATGCATGAGAGAACAGAGGAAACATTTTGAGTATAAACAGCAAGTGAGAACATAATTCCTTCACTGCAGCATTCAGAGTCTCTGTTTATAATACTTCACCTCTAGCAGGTTGTGTGTCACGGCAAGTCTCTGCTTAGAAGCTTAAACTCACAACTTCAGAAATTCCAACAGAAATGGAACATTACTCTCACCAGAAAAGCTACTGGAGGAGCAAAAGAAAAATTCCCTACTGGGGTCGATGGCTATTGCTTTCACTGGAAGATGAATGTTAGCTGATACTCAGAGGGCAAAATTAAAGTAATTGATAAACTCTGTTTTACTACTGTGGGACCAAATTGACCCTCTGGGTTTTATATGTGGTTCTTAACTATTCCCCCAATGAAGAGGTTGATTTTTATCAGTTTTAAAAAGGCTTGTCTTCTCCAAGCCATTGAGCTTATTAAAGACTGCTTAAATAAGTTGTTTGTAATCATTGCTGATTGTTTCCCTTTGTTTATTTAACAGACTAAATCTATTTATAAATTCTCTTTCTGTTCCCTTGTGACTGTCATTAATGTATTTGCTTATTTTACATCAATTACCACTGTCATGTAGCTGAATAGACTAATATGGTCTGGTGCCTTATTTCTCAGTGCAGATTCATTTTTACTCCAGTATCTTTGATCAGACACTTCCAAAATGACACTAACAGAACCTTGTGCCTTGTATTTTCATTTTTTGCTAGTTTGCAGATCTTTGTAGAGATTTTTCAACATGCAAAAGTTCTCTCCCTGCTCAAAATCCTTGTACTATATACTATTGTTTTAATCTTTTTCCATAGTGTTTGTGTATACCTTTATAGTAAAATGTGGGAGGACAAAGACTTTTGCCTAGAATAGTCCATATAATTCCATCAGGAGGATGGAATCTACTGCTCAGCTTCGCAGGCTGCAAGTAATACTATCACTTTTATGTGCTGGCTGTCTTTATGGAAGGATTGTTTATACCAGGAAGAAGAGATGCAGAACTTCAGGAATCTTTTGATTATTTGTGTGATAATATAGCAAACAAATCTGGACAAATAGAAAAACAAGGAGTGGTGGATGTTTATGTACATTTTGCTAACCATACCAGACCAGCTCTGGTAATGCCCATTTGGGTGATGTGTGTTTCTCTACAAGTCTTAACAATTAAAAGAAAAAAAAAAAAGACAAACCAGCAGTGATACGGTTTTTAAAATCTCTGGGATCTAATGAATTTTCACAGCAATGAAGGCAGCATGTGGAGGGATGCCCTATGGGGCAGACTCAACAGGAATCAGCTGCAAGCTGCTGGTCTAGTGCTGAAGAGAGAGAGAGGGTTTTGCTTTTGAATCAGGGAATGTGGAGTTGCCTGGAGTCTCTTCAGGGAAAATAGTGTTTTTTTGCTTGTCTTTGGGACACCATTGTCCTGAGAAACAGCCTTGCCCTGGGAGGTTCCAGTTATCCAATGAAATGCTAATTGCTTGCTGTAAAAATCGGACCAAATCCAAACAAATCTCAAACATCTTCCTCCCTACCAGCTACATTTCAGGTTACCAGCTTTGTTTCTGAACTGTAGGTTTTTCAGTGGGTGTAAGTATAGTCCTTAAAAAAAAATTAAAACTGTCATTTTCTGCCTTAAACATAGGCTTTATATTTTTTCAAGTTAAGGTTTCTACATGCCTGCTGAGATGATCTGAAAATCCCTCCTGTAGAAGAGAATTGACTCCCAGATTTCAGAAGAGCTACAAGTAATATTAGACATAAACCTGCTCCAGGATCATGAAAAAACCCATAGCATTGTTACAGTAAGACTAAAAGCCTTGGAAAGGATGTCCTCCAAAAGTACTGGAAAAGCTTTTGCTGTTGAAGACTCTCTCTATCTGTGTTTGTGGTGGCCTACACAGATTATAGTCATGTTTGAAGCAGAAAACCTTCCAGGAAGTCAAGAATCACAAGGATATATTGGTTTATTAACCAATGACTATAGCTCTGGTCTTGCCTAGGACTTAATGAAGTTCCTCAACATCATGTGGTTTCTGTTTCTGCTGGAGCTGTAAAGTTGTACTGCAAAAGAACTGTACTGCTTCCTGAACATTCTCTTAGAAGTGTAATACAGGAATGAGGCATCCTCAGTTACAAAACAAGAGCTGAGTGGTGCAGGGCTCACCCTCCAGCATGTATGGATTTGTTGATTAAGAAAATACCTTGAAACTGTCTACTGCTCAGCTCTTTTGATCTTTTCTGCCCTCTCACTTCCTCTTGACTGTTTCTTTATTTCCCTGGTGTTTTTAGGAACTCTTTGAGATTTCATATTCAAACAGCTGAGGGATGTACCATCTGTCTAGCAGGCACATAAGTGCCCTGAAGATGGTCTAGTTCAGCAAGTACATAATATAATACAAGCCTTTCTTTTGTGATGAGAGCCAGGATTCTGAATAAAATTGGGAAATCGACATCTTTCTTTTGCAGTGAAAAGAAAAAGCCAAATTATGAGCAGTGTCTGTAGAAATTTGTGCTGGGCTAGGCTTCTGTGCCACTTCACACAGCGTTTCAGGTCCATTTTTAGGAGTATTTGTGTAGTGCTCAAGACCTTCAACATAATCAATTTTTGTTTTCTTTTGGTGGTTCTGTCTCCTCTTAACAAAACTGCTCCCACTGGTTGATGTGTTTTTAATGATTACTTTCACCATATACTTCATACTATGGTGATTTACAGTCTTTAAGATCTTTTTTATTTGACAGCTCCTTCCTACTCATTTTTTTTGTCTCTTTGTGGCAGATACTGCAGTGATTTTGTGGTGCTGACAAAATGGGAGTTATAAGGAAGCACTTACCAACTCTGGCCAATCTAATGAAGCTGTGGGGGGAGAGGGGAAGAAAGACAATGTGAATTTTTAAAACCACTTTGTGTTTAGCTCATCCACCTGAGCAATCAGTGTTTGTATTGAATAACCTTGTTCATAATTCAGGGAAAAAAAATCAACCAAAAAACCAAAACCATGAAACCAATTTTCTTGAAAGATATTGGTTTGGTCATTTAATGAGAGGATGGCACTTGTTGCAGGGCGTCTCACAAGGAATATCGCCAGGCAGAGACCCTTTTTATTTCTATAAATATATTTTTCTTTCCCAGTGGGATGATATTCTTTATTGCTAAAATGGTGGCTAAGATATCCAGAGAGCAGAAATGGAGCTCTGGGGATTTTTGTAATTTTGTACTAATCTGCGAAAACAGAAATATCAAACAGAAAGAAAACTTTCCTGGAATCTATACATTCTCAGCCCATTACCAAAAACTAAATTTTAGTAGTTTTGACTCTTACCTATGAAGTGAGCATTTCTTATTTTTGTCATTCCACTTCTGTTTTACTTTGTACAGGGCAACCTTCTGAGCATTCCCTTCCAAGGAGCAGGGATGCTTTCCAATTGAACAATCCCTGTAAAGATACCCAAGTCATTTAAGTGAGCAGGATTTGTATCTCCCTTCACCTTAACTGTTTCCTATTTCCCACAAGACGCTCTGTCACTGAGCTACTTAAGCCATATGAACAGCACAGCAGCAACACAACCAAATCAAGGCTTGGTTTATAGCATTTTACTATGTCTTTATAGTCTCACAGTATTGTTGGTGCTATTGTTTCTGAACTGGAGCTGGAGAAAATCTATTTGAAGCAAGCAACTCAATGAATATGGTCCTTTTATTCTGATAATGTATTATCTGTGTAGTAACTCACATGAACAGAAGCCTTTGTTACTAAAAAAATATCATGAGAATAGTTTAGACAGAACGTGTTTTGGCTGACTGGCTGGCTGGGGGCATGCAGCTATCTAATAACTATTGTGTTAGTTATTTCCTACACCCAACTTGCTATTTGCTGTCTGGGATTGATGTCCTGTGTTAGGTGGTAGTTTTTCCCTCTCCCAAACCCACAGAGGAGTTATCAAATACTTGGGAAATGCATGTTCCTTCCATACATTCGACTGTTCAGACAAACAAGCATGCTACCTGTATTATAGTATATGTGTAAAATGGGTCAACAAAATGGGGAGGCAATCAAGAAAAATTTACATTTGAATGATGGTTCACAAGAAACTATTTCACATTATTTGCCGGGCTCAAGCGTGAACAGAACTGGTTTAAGTACTTTCTTTGTTCACAGATGGCACATAAATAGTAACTACAAAAGTACTGTGCTCTCTACATAGCTGCATGTTTCTTTTAAAAGTCTCTCTGCATTTTTTATAACAGTTTATCTATCTTAGCTACCTCTATCTCCCCTATTACTATAGCTTTGAACATCTCATAATACTTAATGTATTTATCCTCATAACATCTCTCAAAAAATTGGAGGTACTACTATCTTCTTTTATGGGTCTCTTATTTATGGTTTTATTCCTTCAAGAGTGAAGATAAACTGGCTTGAAGAAGTAAAACTTGCGGTACACACTGCCTTGATCACCGCTACCAAGTCACCATTAATAGTTACTGTTGCCACCCCACAGCCAGGCTGTCCGTGAGGAATTCCCTAATGTGCTCCGGGCAAAACAAATGGTGGAACCAAACACTTTCTGTCTAAGTCTCTAAAATAATCTGACTCTTGTTGACTGATATCATGGCTTTTGCTGTTGTGTGAGCAGCTGAGATGAAAGATGTGAAGTGACAGAGGCTGGAGAAGAGGAGCTTGGAGAGGATGAAAGTTTCAGGAGGAGGAGATGGATGCCAGCCCTGGAGGGTGCACTGTGGTAGTGCCACTCTGACTGTGAAAAGGGGGATTCAGTTCATGTGCCTTAGCTGTGTGTTGTCGCCATTTCCCTTGTGCCAGCACTGCCTGATGACACGCTTGCCTAAGGCCCCTAAACCAGGGGACAATTAAATCTGCAGCAAAGCTTTGAGTAGTTTTCAGCAGGGATTTCTCCATGCCCAGCTTACAGTGGTCCGGTAAGCATCTGTGCTGGAGCAAGAAAGTGACCAAAAATGTGCCACAGGTGGTTGTTGCTGAAGAAGGTCAGAATGTCCCGTATTTCAGCAGAGAATGTGTCAGGAAACTTCACCCTTGACAGATTGTCTCAGCCACGCTGCAAGGCTGCATGTGAAATGACTGGCCAGAGATATGCAAAGTCTGTAGGAGAACAGAGACTTCTGCCCATGTTTTCCAGGTCCTTGGCTGCGGGCTATCTTTGTCCATCTGTGAGCTGCTTCTCTTCTTCTGGTCTTGAGTACTTATATCTGGTTTTCTGTTACAGATTTTAAAAATAGTATTTCCCATGAGGCCTGGTTAACTAAGGGATTTATAGCATCAAATAGTCTCATGCTTGTTATTCAGTGTTATGGTAAAATCTCTTTTTGTTAAGTAGGATTTCCGTATTTGGTGGTTTTGGGTTCTTTTTTTTTTTTTTTTTTTTTTTTTTTTTTTTTTTTTTTTTTTTTGTGTTGTTTTTTTTTTTGCAATGGGATACGCTGCTAGTTTTAATGCTGGCCCTCAGCTTTTGTTGAAGCAACGTGTCTTTCTAGTAGGCATAAATGGTCTGTGTCCCTGCTTTCACATTTTCTAAGTTACTTCTTGTTAACAATTATGCATTATAGCAATTCCAGTTTTAGAAATTGTTTTTGTAAAAAATTTAAATAGTTTTAATATATTGGTTTATTTTTCTCTGTTCTGGAGGAAGTGTAAGTAACTGAAATGAAGATATGTGAGTTGTTTATATTGAGTGTATGAAAACGAGTACAAAGCAACTTATTGAAGTGAAACCTTTTAGTGTATCAAGACGTATTTTTGCAGTTGTTATCCAACACCCATCTGCTCTATTCCTTCATATTAATAAGGAATTTTGAAATTTTACCTAAGCGTTTATAATGAAAAAGTATCAGACGTTGTAAAGTTTGTTAAATGATGGAAAATGTAGCTCTGATCAATTCTCCATGTTGATGCTCTGAAAACTGTGAAAGGAAAATCAATCTGTTTCTTTACAGATTTGACAATAGTTCAGATATAATTTTTGGAAGCAATTCAGAACAAAGCTGTACTTCTCTGTCCCTTAGCAAATGGAAAACGCTTCTAACAAGAGTTTTAAAGCAAGTTGTCCATAAAATAAAAAGGACAAAGCAATAAACTGGAGAGAGAAAATGTAATATTAGCTGTAAGTAACCGGATGAGAAAGAGCTTTAAAAATAGAATCAGAAAGAGTAGAAGAGCATATTGAAAGCCAGATTTGACTACTGTTGTGTTAATATGCCCTTCTGTTTTAAGTAGTAATAGGCAGATTTTATTGCAGAGTATATAAACAGGGTTATCTGAAGTTCCTAGGCTGCATTCTTCTCTGGCTTAGAAAAGTAATTGCAGAGAGAGTTAGACAGGGCAGAGTGTCCCTAGCAAGCCATCTAGAGTTTCTTTCACTGCTTTAGTTTCCAAAACTCCTTGGTAGTTTTTATGAGAATGGGCTGTTTTGGGGTTTTGTCATGTCAGTTACTCCTACACTCAAATATAGGCCATAGAAAGTCTTCCTTGTATCATTTCTTGTAGACTTTTGCTGATGATTCTAGTTCCAAACAGAATTCAGGGTCTCCAAAACCTGTTTTGCACCTTGGGACTCTAAGAAAATGTTTCCCTATGGTGTCAGCGATGTAGCAAATCTCAGAGATGTTATAGAAGAGGAAGATGATTTCATTTTAAAACAAAACTGATTTCAGTTGTTTGTACTTATGCACTTAGCTGCTTGTAAGAATATGCATAGGAGAATGTGAGACTGGGTAGCCTGTTCAGCTGCCTGGCCCCAGGAGCAGGATGCACGTGTCTCAGTTGTCTGTGCAGGATTTTGTGCATTGATAATTAATACAAGGGAAGCCAGTTACTGGACCCTCAGCACCTCCTCCAGGCTGCTGGTCTTGTGGTGGCTTTTTTTCTATCATTTCGGAGCTTGTAGTTGATAAGCCTGTGGGAGACAGGAAGTGTCTCCTTCCCATGCCATCTTTGTGGTTCATTTGGGTTTTGTTGCCTGTCCTCTGTCTTGCAATCTGGATGTCTGGAGAAGCTGCACAGAGATGTGTGCTAGGGTCATGGTGACTAACTAATCTGAGAACTACCAGCACTTGTCCTTCATAGAGCCCTGCTCCTGCCCCTCCTCATTTTCAGTCATTCTCCATGCCTCTCAGTCCTAGAACTCCGATGCAGAAATTTCTGGGGAAATGCTGGCAGTAGCTGTGGGTAAGCAAGTATGGCTGTGTGTTATTCTCCGGGCTCTCAAGTCTCCCTTCCTTTCTTGGTCTCCCTATTTGTAGTGAGAGGCATGAAATGAAAAAATATTGACTGAACATTCTTGAACATTGGACAAATAAAGTAAAACCACATTTTGAGCAAACTGGTGGATTGCATCTTGCTCCATCCAAATTTGTTTATAACTTAGCTGATAAAAATCTGCTGCTGTTTTTAGGAGAATTCTTTTGGGTATTATGTATTACATTGCTGAAAGAGCTGTTCAAATCAAGTTTTATGCTAAAGCAATTTTGCTTGGTGATTGTTTGGTACAATAGCGAAAGAAAAAATGATTATTTTAGTAGTACCCTCTGTGAAGCCACGTCTCCTTCCGTTGTTATTGGTTCCAAAGATTTCAAACCAGAAGGGATCCTTATTGTCATTAAGCCTGACACCTGCATATAAAAGAAAGTGCAGTCTATCCAGTAACTCTTGTATCAGTCCTTTAATTTCTGCAGAGCTAAAGCATAAAAAGGTGTTGCAGAGAAGTCAATCTCCCGCCAGCAACTCTCCTGTCTACTTGGTTGTTTAGTTTGCAGCTTAAATTAGAAGTTGCTTGAAAGTCCTTCTCTTCAGGGTGTTGCTTTGCCAGATGTGGAATGCATTAATGGTCCAGATCTGGTTTTAAATACATCATTAACAGGGTAAAGACCATCAGGAGCAGCCTCTGATTCATCTGCCTACTGATAGGGTGCTCACCAGTGCATGCAGAGCTGAAGGAAGTGCACTCCATTCTACAAAGCCATTGTGTGAAATTTCTCTGTGGGCTGGCTCATGAGATGTACTGTTATACCTCACGTGAAGTAAGGGGTGTTCAGCCCCTTATTTTCTTTAATGTATGTCATCAGTATCTAGAAAAGAAATAGAAATTTTCAATTAAACATGACATCAACTTACGTATAAACATGATATAAATGTAGGTATACTTCATTGATATGTATTATATGAGGTCTCTAATATACAGCTAGTATTTTTTATTTTCCAGTGTTTAAACCATTTTAGCATCTGGAATTATGTTGCCATTATGTGAAGCAGTCTGTTACAAAAATTAGCAAGAATAAAATTTATGTCAAAATCAATGTCAAATTCACCACAGGGTAAAATATATACACATATGTGCATTTATATATACACACATAACGCTCCAATAGCCATTCGTTTTCTTAACAATCTACATCTAGTTTCCTACCTAAATTGCTTCAATATATGAACAAAATCATTAGCCAATATTTAATTTTATGCCACTAAAACTCACATGAAATACTGAAAATATAAATCAAAATATCAGTAGTATTTAGGGGGTTGTGTATATATAGAGTCTTCCTGCTTTTGTTCAATGAGGTTTTTAGAAGCTACCCATCAAATATTCCAAAGTTTAAATAGTGATAGGAAAACTGCAATATCTTAACATACTAGAGTTTTTTAACAGGTGGGAAAATGTGTACATTTTGATTTCTTTCTATCTATTCTTTGCCTTTGATGCTCTGGTGTCTATAGTTTGGCAGTCTTTATTTAAAAAGCAAAAGCCAGATTCTCCAAGTCCTTGTGTAGTCGAACTGGGTCATACACTTTGTACCATTTAAATTGTTCCTGTGTGTGCTGGTTTTGACTGGGGTAGAATTAATTTTCCTCACAGTAACCAATATGGAGCTGTGTTTGAGATTTGTGCTGGAAACAGTGCTGACAGCACAGGGCTGTGTTAGTCACTGCTGAGCAGTGCTTACACAGAGCTGAGGGCTTTTCTGCTTCTCACACCACCCCACCAGTGAGTGGGCTGGGGGTGCACAAGGAGCTGGCAGGGGACAGAGCCAGGACAGCTGACCCCAAGTGACCACAGGGATATCCCACACTGTGTGGAGTCATGCTCTGCACATAAAGCTGGGGAAAAAGGTGATGTTCAGAGTGATAGCACTTGTGTTACCAAGTCACGATTACAGCTGATGGAGCCCTGCTTTCCTGGGAATGGCTGAACTCCTGTCTGCCCACAGGAAACACTGAATGAATTCCTTGTTTTGCTTTACATGAGTGTCCAGCTTTTGATTTACCCTATTAAATTGTTTTTATCTCTTACCCACAAGTTTTCTTACTTTTACTCTTCCAATTCTTTGCCCATCCCAACCAGAGGAGAGTGAATGGAGGGGTTCATGGTTCTTGGTTGCTGGCTGAAGCTAAGCCATGGCAATGCGTGAGAAGCTTTGCTGGATTGGCACATATAATTTTTTTTTTCACATTGCCAAAATGTTATTCGTGGCAGAGAAAAAAAGATGCATTTTTTCTTGTGAACTAAATCTTGCAGAAGATTTCGACAAACATGATTATCCAGGTTATTAACTTTCCCTCTTAATTCATTTTCATGGTGTGGCAAAATAACCAAAAAACCTGATGAGGTATCTATTAAAATATTGGTTTGATTTTGTGTAAAATTTATCTTGGAGGGTGCTATGGATCTGCAACCTAACCCAGACAGGTACTGCACTGCTTGGTGCTGCCCAAGGGCATGTGAATGGTGTGCACTACATCAGCTCCTACAAAGCAGATCAGATGTCTCTGTCCCAAGCTCTGCCAGGTGAAGCAAAGGAGAAGACAGGTTTGTAACTTTATCAGGAGGTTACTGCTTTTCTTGTTTCAACAACTGCCACTATGATGTTAATCTACCATAGTCATATGTGTGCTTTAAATTTTATTTCAAGTGAGTGGGATGGGGGGAGGAGAAGAGGGAGAATTTGGGTATGGAGAGGAGGGGCATGCAGGTTGCTTTTATATGCAGTGGTTCATGAGGCATATTGACCAGCAGCACTGAGAGATATTCTGGGCTCTCCTCCTGAAGGATGAGGAGGTTATGGCTGTGTCTTTTTCCTCAATCTTTTTTTCCCTTCTCTTGGATCAATTCTTGCCATTTTTCTGGACATCTGCTTATGTGTTAAGGTCTTCAGGGAGGACAGTCTTCTTCTCCTGGCATTATATGTAGTGCCTCAGGGGCTTCTGACTGAAGTTGGATGGTTTTGCTAACATTAACTGACTTTCTGCCTCAAGATGGTTTTACCTTTAATCCTCAGAGTGTAGCTGTCCCTTGATCTTTTAGGACAGAAAGCTAGTGGCACAGATAAAAAAATTTTAATTTGACAAAAGATAGAAATTAATGTGTGTGCACAGTATGACCAAGTTCAGATCCCTAAAGTCAGAGTAACTCTATTTTTAACCATGCAAAGTAGAACTATGTTAACATATGCAGGGAGTGGGTTTTTTGTCTTTAATATCACAAGCATTAGACACAGATCTTCACAGAGTTCACTTTAATTCAGACTTTTCCCATCTGTCAAGGAGCTGCAAAATTAGGACACATCCCATCCATCTCTTAGGGGGAAGCAGAAGGGAAGTGGAGGGCTTTGCTCTGCATGAAGAGTTGCTGCAGGTGGTCTGTAACAATGTCACCAAAGGGGAGAAGATCTATACGACAAAACAGCACTGAGGACAAGTTGTCCAGAGTGTACATATTTTTTGGGATGTTTGCCTTAGACTGCCTTCAGCTTTGGCCTGTGCACAGAATGGCCATTCACAGACACAGAGTGCTGGTTGTGATGCTAGTGCACCTCTGCCACCCAAATTTCATTTGGAAGGAATTTTGCCGTGGGGCTGCTTAATGATGCAAACCAAAGTGGAGATCAGAGCTGCTTTGAAAGCACACTCCCTTCTGAACTTAAGACCAAAAAAAAAAGAAAAGGTAGGGGTAAGGCAGGAGGAGAATGGAAATTCTTGGTTTCTTGGTGAGGAGGTCCTATGGGCTTAGCAACCCCTGGAAAATGAGACTGCTCTTTGTTTCAGTGCCTGAATGTGGATTTACACCCCAAATTCTTCTGTGCAGCTTGATTTCAAGGGAAAGACATGGTACCAGATGAGAGAAGCATTAGACCTGTTTATTTTGTGATATTCAATTATTGTCAGTTTTCCCTTTTTTTTTTTTTTTTTTTTTTCTTCTGGAATAGTTCNTTTTGGCTCCTCTGAAAAACGGCATGCTATCCCCAAAAATTGTGACTGGACAGCTTTGAACTGAGCAGGGAGATGGAGCCAGTTGTCCCCAGGAGTTTGGTTTCTTTTCAGTGCCTCTAGTTCTTGTTTTTCTGTGGATCTTCTGACAAGCTTTTGTTATGTGTGTGCTGCTGTTTCACCATGGATAAGGCCTTAATTTGTGTGTATTCAGGACAGTTGCGCATTTTTCAGTTTGCCAAAATATTTGGGATCCATCTGATTCTTACACAAATTTCCACTTGCACTGGTGGAAAGATAGTGCAGGTGGTTTCTGAATTAGAAAATTGCCATACACCCATTTTGTCCTTCAATCTAAAGCCACACTGTTACAGAAACACAAAAGTACTGTGGTACATCCTTTGTCTTACATGCTCTTACATGTCTTACACACAACATAAGGTGAGCTGGTGTGGAGTGAATTTGAGGAAGCAGACATTCTTCCTATGTGGAGTCTAAAAATCATGTATTTAATCGATGGAAGCAAGTTTTCTACCCTTCAAGTATTGACTTTCTCAATTACAGTGGAAACATCAAAGCTTTCTGCATGAAGCTTCAGGCAGCTCTTGAAACATATGGTGGAATATTTTTGTGCTGCTGCTGCTTTGCTGTGGTGTATTGGATTTGCACTGGCATCATTTTCTTCCATTAGTTAGGCTTACCCTACTTCACCTTTCCAATTTATTGGAACTTAACTGTTCATTGTTAACTGACTCAGGAATTCAGAGCCACACTCCGTAGCCAACATAAGGCCTGAAGTTAATAAATTTAAATGCATGAAGTAGAATAAATTAGAACTAGTATGTTGGTGTTGATAACTTTTACCGCAGAACTCTTATTACATCTGTCTTGGAGATTTTAATTTTATTTTTAGATGTACTTCATGCACATCTTATTGTATATATGCATCATATCACAACTCTTTTTCCTTACCGAGGCCTAATGGGAAAACATGAGGATTTGTAAAAATAAAAGCTTTGCATTCACTGAAATGGAAATTATACAATTTCATCTTCTAGTAAAGACTTTTGCTGAAATTCTCATAAACAGTAAGAGGAGAAAAAAAGGAAAACCTGTTGAGATGTGGCTGAGAGAACAGCACATAATTTCCTTAGAATAGGGAATTTTTTTCTCTTTCCCTCCCCGCTCATACTGGCAAAATACCCAGCTAGTAGTAGGATGTGCAGGCAAACCTTCCATAAGCCAACCTCTGTTGAGCCTTATGGGAAAAAAAGGACTCAAACCTGTGTGTGCTTTTACTACATCTATTCATTTCGTTTGAGGGGCTGGGGGGGAGCAGGGATGTGAGAAACCCAGTTACCTACAGAGACCTTTCTGCTCTTATTGATCTCTCCTTCGGTTGGATTGTTATTGATGCGAGTTTCCAGTGCTGCTGTTGACCTTAAGGGAAACAAGACCAGCACCTTAGTGGGTTCTCTCTTCTTCTGTCCTCACCCCTCGAGATCTGTGGTGATCAGATATTGAAATTCCAATTTGTTTTGAAAGGACTGGAGAAGTAGACTGCTGTGGCACCCCTTCTATGGAAGGAGTGGTAAGATTTTTGGGAAAGGTGGTCTAAGACCAGCTGAAAGACTACACTGGTGTTTTCTTTTGCGGTTGTAAGACTCTAAAATGACAGGCTGAGAGCTGGCACCCTTGAGGTCTTGCTAAGTGTTCTCCCCAGGTGCTCTGTGGGTCTCTGTTGGACTTCTTAGTCAGCCCAGAGAGGAGATTTTGGGGTGGATTATCAACAAAGATACTGAAGAGGACTGGGCCCAATACTGAGCCTGGGGGATCACCACTTGTGTGCAAGCACAGTGGCCCTGGGAGATAAATGTGTCTGAGGCTCTTGGGCCACATCAGAGCTTTCTGAAGCCACTCGACCCCTTGTGATGCGGGTGGGTCTCTTGTGAGCCTTCCTGTAATCCTCTACCTTGGCACACCTACTCTGGCATGATTTTGGTATCGAGAAATTCAACCTGTTTTATTTTTGCAAATAGATGTTGAGCACTTATGGAAGGAGGGGGGGAAAAAGCTTCGCCCTTGATGGAGATATCCTGGCATCTTTGTTCAGCCCATTCCACCCCCATTTCTTTCCAACACCATACCAAGCTCCTCTGTCTACTCTCCCAAGTTCTGGAAACTGAGGAGGGAAAACGAGATGGAAAATGATGACTGGAGTAACACTGAGTGGTCTTGCAAAAAAAGTCCATGTGTTTTGCCAGCACCTCACTTGTATTGCATCTCAGATTAAATGGCTGGATGTCATGAGGTCATTGCACATGGCACTGCTCCATGATTTCTGAAGGCTCAGGAGTTTGAATTCCCACATACAAAGAACTGGCCAAAACATCGTTTTTGTTGAAAAAAATTGCCTCGTTATACTTCATGTTGGAAAACGAAAGAACTGACGTTGATTAAGTATGGATACATGCAGATGGCAGAAAAAACCCTTTATGAAGGGAACAGGATGAAGTAGCCAGAAGTGGTACACCAGCCATTCTGCTGTTAACTATTCATGTTAGCCAGGGGAACAATTAGGATAGTAAGGGCATACTGTTCTGTGTCTGTTAGAGAGAAACTAAGTAATGGAGAGGTTAAACATTTTCTCTGCCTTGTGCATGTTCTTACATCCCTGTTTCTCTCTCTGCATTGTGCCTTAGTATCAAAGCCTTATTTTTCTTCCTGTTACAATTTTTCTGTTATACTACATATATAAAACCAGGAAAATGTTATAATATATATCTGATTATATGAATTACGCTGTTAGTTACACTTGTGGTTTGCTGATGTAGGGGTTTTTTTCTTAACTTTTTTTTTTTAAGTCAGACAATTGTGTTGATAAATCCAAATCAAAACCAAATGGGTAAATGAGCCCCCGCTTTTTTTTGGACTGACTCCTCTCTTTTGTCTCTACTCCCCAATTCTTTTGCACAAGAGCAAACACTGTTTTACCGACACTTTGTAGAAAAGCAAAGGAAATTAATAGATATCATCCCCAGAGAGGAGAAAGAGGAATTTCTTGCATCCCTTCATACTCTTTTTATCAGTAATTCAGATGCTTATGAGGTAATAGGAGATTTGAATGAATTTTCCGTTGGCATGAGAGGAAATATGAACAAATTCATGGAAAAATGCATGCGCCTTATGTACAAAATAGGTGTGGATGTCATAATCTTCTGTATATACAGCATTTACCATAACATTTTTTTCTGGATATTTTTTATTTCTTTCCTCCCAGATGGCTGGCTCGCGTAGGAATCTTGTAAGAAGGTTTTGAAAAGCTTTGTGGCTGAGCCAGGGACTGACTCAGCTCTCTTTGTTCTTAGATAATCAAACTCAAGACTGTCCATCTTTATGCCACTGTTTGGCCCCCCCTCCCCAGCTGGGGGCAAGTCCCTATAAGCTGGCTGCCCAGTCTCTTTCTATTCCCCATTCCTTTAATAGGTTTGGTGGCTACTCACAAATAGGAAAGGAGCCAGATGCTTGCAAAAGCTATCATGTTGTTAAAAGATAAGATTGCTGGAGACCTATTTGTTCAGATGGCTCTGGCTTGAAGTCTAGGTTCTGCAAGACTGATTCCTTGGACAGTGTTATTGGCCCCTCAGGGGCTTGAAGGTATTTGCATGTTTAGATATTTTCTGCTGCAATGAAAGTCTTTGCAATACACTTGGCTTGCACAGTAAAGAAGCACTTACGTAAACAAGCAGGTAATAACTAGATTCTTCTTACTATGATCTTGAACTAGTCTAAAATGCATTTGTTGTAAAAAATAGATAATTTGCCTCCTGTGCATATGGGAAAGGCTTTGAGCATTTTTCTTGCCTGTGATTTCTAGCTCTATCATTGTCACCCTTCTGTGATGTCTGTTGTGTCAACAAAAATGAATCTAATTTATGAAATGCAAAATCGTTCCTCTGCTGATACTACTTTAAATGTAAAAAACTATGTGCCAAAAGAATACGAGTAGAAACAGAGAGAATATCTTGCTTGTGTTCAGATATGTGGCCCTGATTCATACAGAAACCTGCTGAGTTTTAATGTCATGCTTTGTCTTATTGCTTGGTGTGTTTCTTTTGCTATGTTTAAGCTGGGCTTTTGCTCTACAAGTTCTTCAGCTGCTCCCTACTGAGAGATGCAAACACACAGCCCTTAAATGCTCTAGGAGAACACGTAGCTGTCTGAAAGCATCAATACAAGCCTGGATAAGAGTAGTGTACAGGAATTTTTGGCAGAGGAGTGGCAGGAAAACAAAAAACTAGAAATCTGATGACATCAATCTGTTTTTGGTTTTGATAAATCAAAGAAAAGCAGTTTTGATTTGAAACAGCCCATGGAACTGTGAGCACTTTAGGCAAATTCTTCTTCCATGCCTTAAAATCAGCTTTGAGGTTTTTACAAACTTGACTGCAATAAATGTGTGCATGTAAATTAAAGATAGTATGCAGACCTATGTTTTACAGAGTGTTTGTAACTTTGAAGTCCCACAAATCTGAAGATTAAATCTCTTTTGCATTTGATACTGTTCAGCCAGTCTCTTGAGAGTCCTTGGGCTTTGTTTAATGAAAGTGTGTAAATGTGAGGCAGAAAGAGGTACAGAACAAAACTGCTTTTCCTCATGAGAGAAGTCCGTTTCTATTTTATATTGCAGACTCTGCAATGTCTCATACCTGGTATACCTTAGAGATCACCTCTGTGAAGACAGTGGTGGTATGCTGTCAGCTCTCTGCGATGTTTTGGGTTGAGGGTCTCAGCATTGCGTGGGAAGAATTTGTTTTACCAGTGATATAAAATGATAGATTTCCCTAGAGTTTTTCCTCATTACATTTTTCAGTCTCTAGTGTCATAAATCAAGACATTAGCTGTCATTTACTTTTACTTCTTTTTTACAGGTTGCATGCAGTTTAAAAATATTTTTCAACCACTTTTTGTAAGATTGGGGCAGGGCATATCTTGTCAGAAAGCGGTTAAGTAAACCTCGGAGAAATATTAGATGTTTGAAGAAACAGTGCTCCTTTTCATTGACCCCAGATATGTTTCTTCCTTTCCTTCGTGTTTTTAGTTTTGAAGTATGATTAACAAATATTTATGTACTACAAGTTGGTATCTGCTCAGTTTTGTGTTCCTTGAATTAGTACATAAAGAGGGTTTGCAAGAGAGCTGGAGAGGGATTTTTTTCCAAGGGCATGAGGTGATGGGACAAGGAGGAAGGGCTTTAAACTGAAGGAGGGTAGTTTAGATTAGACATTAAGTAGAAATTTTTTACTGTGAGGGTGGTGAGGCACTGGAACAGGTTTCCCAGAAAACCTGTGAATGCCCCATGCCTGAAAGCATTCCAGACCAGGTTGGATGGGGCTCTGAGCAACCTGATCTAGTTAGTGAAAGGTGTCCCAGCCCATGGCAGGGGGTTGGAACAAGATGTTCTTTGAGGTCCCTTCTAACCCAAACCATTCATGATTCTTCTGAAGCTACTGTGGCCCCTGCATACTCTTCTGCTGGATATTTCAAGCAACAGTATTGGATTCTCTGTGGAAGGAAGGGTTTTCGTTGGCATTGGTATTTTACTATAAATTCCATCTAGTGCTTTAGTTCCCATTATTAATTACATGGAGTATCCCTGCATGCTGAGAGACAAAGCCTGCTCTGCTTTCTTTGCAGGCAGAGTCCAGCACCACTGGAGTGGTGACGAGGCCATTCCAGTGGTGACCAGACCTCAGCAAGGTCCCTTTCCTGCCAGGAGTGACCTGGCTGGGTCATGCCTGTGCTTATTGCTCCAGCTGTGCAGTTCTCAGGGTGGCAGGGCCTAAAATTATGACAGATTAGTGAAATTTGCTTAGAGATAATTATAAGCCCAGCTTAAAAGCAGGCTGGTGAAGGTTCTGGTCAGGAGGAACACACCTCTGTATTTTTTCCTGGCAGCTTTGGGCATCAGGAAGGCAAATCCCCTCTCCCAGACTGTTTACCAGACATTCCTTCAGCAATAACTGTTCTAGAGAGAAAGGGAAACCCTTGGCACCACACACACTGACAGGGAGCTGCCCTAAAACATGCCTCAGCCCAGCACTGTCCCTTCCCAGGGTCTGACTGGCTGATGTCCTTTACCTTACTTAAAACTGACTCCCCCTGCCCTGTGTTCTTTTCCCCTCTGCCCCTTTCTTCCTTTATAAAAACCCAAAAGTCTAGTTCTGAGTTAGGTCAACCTAAAAGATCACTGGTATTATCAAATACCTTGTCTAGCTGGTAGGATGAAGTACAGGAGGCAGTTGTAAGTTTGTTTTAATGACAGAGACAGTTTTTTTTCTTCTAAAAGTGTTTTTCCACTGATTTCTTTTCCACAATATCTCCCTCCTCTGTGCGAGTTCCAGGTACTTTGGGACAGACCCAAACTGCATTTTCTCTCTCAATATGTTTCCATTGTTCTGTTTCTACTGACAGCAGAATACCTCAGAATAATTCTATTATTTGCCATGGAATTAATGAATGCCACTATGTGCAGTGTAACTTAAACAATGGAGAAGATACTGGATACTCAAAAAAGGGGCAAGAGCTTCTTTATGACAGGAGAGCTATTCTGGTCTGAGATTAAGAACTACAATTTCTTTTACCTTTGGAAAAGAGTCTAATAAATACATCTGTGAGAAAATACTGTGTGACACTTGAAATACTTGCATACCAGAAGACTTGAAAGTATTCTTAATACCAGAGGTTCCAAGTACCTCTCTTTTCCTAATTTCAGCTTTTTGCCTTTGAAGATATCTAAAAGAATGGAAAAACATTAGTAAAGTACCTTTTCATCTCCTCTCCTACCCTTTTCCAGTCATAATAATCTGCTACTTTTAAAGTTTGGTTTTGTGATTCATTAGAGAAACACAAATGCTTCTCCTTAGAGGTATAAAGAATATATTAGTAAATGGATACAGAGAAGGTTGCTGCCCAAACCCTTTTTTTTTTGCCCTCTTTTTGAAATTAGTTTTCATCTTTTCATCTATAATTTTCCAGCAGGTTTCTTTGCCTACAGCCAGCTGGAAAAACTATAACTACACTGCAAATAGTTTATAGAGGAAAAGATGGCAAAGGGGACACAAAGGAACAGCTGTATGGGTGCCCCCATTCCATACACCTTGATTGGTTGAGCCTGACAGGGGTTTTGCTCCACTGGTTTGGGTGTCCAAAGCAGGCAGAAACTGTATTTTGCTTGATGTATGTTTTAGTGAGGGTTCTACGTAGCCTAATAATGAACTGCATCCTCCCTTACTTACAGGAGGAAGAGCTGTTTTTCTAAACCTAAATTCTGCTGAAATTTGACTGTAGGCCCCTGATTAATGTGCTGAGGAAAAGCACACAGTTTGTTGTGCCTTAGAAAAGGTGGACCCACCTCTCTTGTGAATGACAAGTCCGAAAGGAATCCATGAGATGCTCTACAAGGTTACGGCTTCCTGGAAAATATGGCACAGAAGAAGAAGTTTTGCATTTAAAAACCAAACAAATAAAAATTAATGAAACTATTTTGGGTTGATCTAATTTTAATTGTAATAGACAAACATTTAGAGCAATGACAGACAGACTGGAAGGAAACAATGATTGAGAACAGCCAAAGGGAGGGGCATTGCTGGATATTTACAGTTAAACTGAATGATCCATTCTTTCTATACAGGACTTCACAATCTCATCATGGTATATGGAAAAGTTGCAGCTGTGAGTCACAACCAGGAAAATAGCAAAATAGAGGCTCTATGGATAGTAGTCCATGGTTTTCTCTCTTGCAGGACCACGAGGTCTTTGTTGCAAATAGAGAAAATCTGGTGACTGTGCTTGTCCATCAAATCAGAAATAATTTGAGATGTGGTGAGCAAAAAAAAAGAGGCGCATCAACTCTAAAGTAGGAAATGGGAATAGTGAGAGAGGGTGAGTGAAGTTGTAGGAGTTGGTTCTTGCCTTTTTTCTAAACATAAGTAGAGAGACTGCTAAAATATTCTTTACCCTGACTTCAGGTACTCCCTTTATAAACATCTTGATGATAAAATATTTATAATTTATTTAAATTTATAATGGCGAGCAAATTTCTGCCTGAAATCTGCCTCAGTACCTGAGCACTTAGAAAAGCATAAATCAAAACTGATTTTTAAACTTTTATGGAGTTTCAGCTTGGGTTTGTTGGCTCTGTGTTTCTTCTTTAGCTGCTCAACAAGTGTTTTCAGCTTTTTATAAGTACACAGATGTGTCACAATAAGGAGTGGATAGAGTTGGGCTTTTTGTACCCACTTGGCAAAAAGGGAACAGAGGAAGGACAGGTAAAAAAAATCTTCATTTTGAAAAGAACACGGTACATATAATCATCAGTCAGTTTGTGATTTAAAAACATCTGTTGAATAAAGAGTTCATTTCAGCAGTGTATTCATTCTTTCTGCCTTGCAGGGCTCACTTGAGAGAGGGGCTAGATTACTTGTATCATTAATATCTGCTAGGCTCTTAATTGCTGTTCTTCTAGCAGATGTCTAGTTATTGCTTTTCCAATTCTTTGGTGCAAACCTGCAGAAAAGGAGTATTTTGTAAGGCTTTGTTGCATTGTTGAAGAGCAATTGAATTTTAAAGTTCTCTGAAGGGGAAGGTGGGCTCGAGTACTGAGGTGTGTGACTGAACGCTGCCCTTTAGCTTTCATCAACTTGTGTGCGAGGAAAACGGAAAGAGAAAGCCATAGAAACGTACTTGCTGTATTTGTGGATGTGTGGTCTTCTCTCAAGAGATGTGCTTCTTGCTCTTGAAGCAACCTGGACTACTTTTATTGCTGAAAACAGATGTACGTAGGCTTTGTATTATGTTCTAATGTATTGTGCACATTACTAAGGAGTCCATTGCTAGCTCTGTTCTGGAGAGTGTCTGCTTTACATAGAGATGAGACTGGGAAAGCTATGTGGTAAAGAAAGAAATATGCTTGTCTTGTAACCTGAGCTTTGGTTTGATTCGATTCCTCAAGCATAGGAGCCCCATGAAATGTCTCCAGTGTGAACCTGCCTCCAAAGAGAGGGGAGAAGGGAAAGGGTTTTAGGCTTGGCCTAGAGGGAAGTGAGAGAGAAGGGTTTTTTTCTGATTGAGAACTGTCTCCTGGCATCTCTACAGTGGATTCCATAATCCTGTACTGTCTTTGGAAAAGACAGCTGTGCTTTCTTCTTACCCTTGTTGTTGCTTGGGTTTCGAGAAAGGGCTCCTGTAGCCCCAGAAGGTGTCGGCAGCCCTAGCCCAGGTGGGAGGCAGGTGCCCTGTCCCTCCTTGCTCCTGCCAGCTCTCGTGTGCTGAGGTTTGCAAGGACCGAGGACCCTGGGTCTGCTGCTGCTTCTTCTGATTGGGGACCTGCCTTTCTTTTTCCCCCATGAAGCTATTTTGTTGGTACAAGTAATTTCTTCAAAGGCCCAAGAATATGCCTAGCATTGACAAAGTTTTTTGCTATTAAGAGACTTAAGAACAGCATATTTCTTTCTGTTTTCCGGGGCAAGGTGTTGTGTTCAAAAGTTGTCTGTGCTGGCATGTGAGGTGATGTTTGGGGCTCTTTCTGGTCTCCTGCAGCTGGTATTGCTCCAGCAGTAACACCTGCAGAGCAACAGGCTGGTGGCTTCTTTTACCACTTCAATTAGCCCTTTCATGTCTGTGCATTTGTAAGCTAATACAGAGGAACTTGAATTGCTGATGGTCTGCCTGATCAAGGGAAGAAAAAAACCCCAGGTCTTTCATAACTATAGCTGCTGGTTTGGCTGTTTCAGCCTTTGGAGAAACTTCTCAGTTTCATTTGGAGAAACTTCTAAATTTTCTCTCCAAGTTTCATGCAAGAGACTTGTGGTTGTGATTTTCTTCCAGTATGAAAGAAAAGAAAGAGAGTAGGAGACACTTCTCAGAAATATTATCATTAAATAAAAGTCACAAAAGAAAAATAAAAGGAAGTAGCCCCATGAGTGAACCCAGATTATCTTTTTCCTGCTGTGATACACAGTTTTTCCTCCTACTTCTCTGATACTTTCTTTTACATGATAAGGTTAAAATACTTGCACTGTCTAGTAAAAGCACTTTATACCTGCCAGAATCACAACTATTAAAGTAATTTACATTGAGTTGCTGAACCGAAGCAGTTATGTCATCAAAAGTTTGGTAAGATTGCTGTGACTGCATCTAAACAAGCGTTGTTGACAATGTAGGAATATTGCAAAAAAATTTCTATTTCTAATCAACTCTGTTACATAGACAGGAATTTCTTAATTTGACCTGAACTGGAACACTATCCTGTATGCATGTGACTGTATATCTATTTATCTACATCCATTCATATATAAATGTGTAAATTATTTTTTGTCAGAAATCAGATTACCAAGCTGCTGCTTTCTGCTTTCAATAACATAATATATTTTAAAAAACCAAAAAAGGTCAAAAATACACTTTGCCATCAGTTTTCCTGACTTGGCTTAATCTTATCCTGAAGTTAAACACTGGGCTCTACTAGTCAAGACAAAGCAAGAATCATTTGCAGGAGTAAGTCAAGTATCATTTGTCTTAGGAAGGCTAGATATGCATTTGAAAGTGTCTCTTAGCTTATAGAAGGAGCCCAAATAACCTTTTAATGGCGAATATCAGGTGTGACGTACCTTCTTCCAAGTTTCTCACAAACTCAATGAATATAAAGAGTGAGACTTTGAGCTAATGCCAAACTCATTGAACTGGGGGGAGTCCCACCAGCTTCTGGCGCTCTGCCTGTGTGGTGTCGTGGGCTTCTCCAAAGTGGGTAACAAGCCTGTCCCCTGTTCTTCAGGGTTTAGTGCCCGTTTGAACGCCCAGTGCTTATGTTTGCTGGTCTTTCCCCGTTCCACAGGAAGGAGCCCACCTCTGCAAGCCTCCAGTTCTTCCTCTGAAGGAACTGAGCGCTCCATAGCTTCACTGTCACTGGGACCAGCTTTCTTCTGAAGTTACTGGAAATCTACTTATTTCTGATTTGCCCTAGCACTGGTAGTAGATCCAGCAGCCAGTTGAAAGCTGTCTGTGAGCTTTGGGTCACAGCAGGTCTCTATTGACTAGCAAAAAACATTTTGAGTGTTTGGTCTCTGTTTCATTTACTGGTTTGAAGTCTGCGCTGCTTTGTATTTTCTCACAAGGTGTGACAGTCATTCATGAATGACTTTTATATCTTCCTGTGCCAGAAGCCATGCAGCACCTCGTTTTGTGAGCTTAAAAACCTTTTCAGTGAGAGTCTTTACAATTCTTTATGCTGTGGCTGTGAACATTGTGAATTTAGGAACATTTTGTTC
The DNA here is from genome assembly GCA_013398055.1 of Ifrita kowaldi. NCBI lineage: Eukaryota > Metazoa > Chordata > Aves > Passeriformes > Cinclosomatidae > Ifrita > Ifrita kowaldi. Next base: position 764,392 of record VZRS01008529.1, read on the forward strand.
AAAGGCCAGGGCATATGCTAACCCTGCAGAGGCTGGATTTAAAAGCACAATGTTTGTTACCCCAGGCACTGAAAGGAATTGCGTGGCACCATGTTCTCATGGGATTTTGTGTCAGCTCATTTTTATAAAAAATTTTATTATTTTTATATATAAAGGGAGGTAGATTTTGCAAATACCTGCTAACATTTCCTACTATGTTAGCCTTTGATTTTGAAAATTATTTTGCTTTGGTTTGCTTGTTTCTTGGTAGGAATCATGTAGCTCAGAGAATAAAAGGAAGAGCATAACAGCATGACTGCTGAACAGAAAATTTATGAACAGAAAATCAGTCCAAGTTGTTTTACTCAATTGATGATGAAATTATCTATGAATGTATATTTTCACTATATGACCAGTTTTATATATGGCTCAATAATATTCATCATAGAAAGTCTGTTCTGTTCCCCCTTACCAGCTGCTAAATAAATTACTAGGGAATATTTTTTTTGTTATTCAGACAGATCTATTCTGCACAAGGGTGTCTGTGTACTACTGACACCAAATAATCAATTTTGTCGCTTTGCATCCAGCATAGGTATGTGCTTCTGAAGCTTGAAAGAGTTTGATCCCATGTCTTTGTGAAATCTACATTGTAATGTTACAAAGGGGGGAAACATGTCTCTTTAGAAAATTCTGCTTCAAAATAATCTTCGCAACAGACGCTTTTCAATGTATTTTAAATACATTGAAAGCAACGTTTGGTTCCTAAATGTCCAATGTAGAAATGCATTGAGAGTTGATTAAAATACTCTCAAACACATGTTGCTTGACAAACACGTTACACTGGCGACAGTCTTTTCAGAAGCTACATTTCAATGTTTTGTTAAAATGGGCTTTGAAGTATGACACGTTATCCTCCTGTTAGTGGAGGATCTGAATAATCTGTTATGGACTGCATAGTTCAAGGGAATGAATACTTTAAACAAGTTCTCAGCTTGCAACCTTGGCTATTTGATATTCAATCATAACTGTTTTGTAACTGAAAATGCAAAAGCAGGACTGGAAAACTCTGGACCTGCACTTAAATACAGGTATGTATATGTAACGAGATATTTTGGATCACCTCAAAAAAAACCCCGAAACAAATGTATATGGTCTGATACTTTGCATCTTCTGTGAATTGTTATATAGATACTTTGTTCTCTTTCTGAAATCAGTTACAATGCATATTAAACAGCTATGGGCAGTGTTATAAAAATCCAATTTATGATAGAGTTTGTTAGTAATACTGACATAAAATAACTTAGGATGTTTTAGAGAGAGGATTTTTCAGGAGAAATATGTTTGGCTGGCTAAATGTGATGTAAAGGATACTGTGAATTCAGTCACAAGGTGACAGGTTACCATTCTCTATTCAAGGGCAAAAGAACAGCAATATTTTTGGTTGCTAATTATTGTCATTAGCAAGTTTAACCAAGGGGCTATGCATTGGCCATAAAACCCCACTAAAGTATGATTCAAGTGGTTCGTTCATGTCACCAGAATTCCAAGATAAATGTGGCAAAAATGATCAGCCATCATGTATTATATATCTACAGACAGTGCACATTTTTCTCCCACTCTGCTTCGGGAGTGAGACTTCTCTAGATGACAGTTATGGAAAGTCTGAAGTGTCTGGAATGTGCAAAAATAGAAAGTTCTGAATGCACTTAATAAAAGTTTAATTTGTGAGTTATATGAGCATAGAAATAACTACTGGTGTGTGAAACCCAAAGGTGCATAAGTTCAGTCAAAGTTTTGTAGATGAACTTTTTACAGATTTCATTCTTTCTTGTGGTATAGGCTTTATATCTCTTTTATTCCTCTTTCCTTACCCTGTTCTTCCATTTTTTTTAATGCATAAATTATTCTGTTTGTTTATGGCAGACCTTAAACCACTCTCTTGTTGGTGTTTCAAACAAGTTTATCTTTTATACCAGTACACTCTGGTGGTGCAGGGGTAATGTGTTTTGTTAGCCTTTTTTTTTTTTTTCCCCAATTGTTTTCTTTTCTCTTTTTCCTGTTATGGACTTTGGGAAGGGTGTCCTGTACAGATCTTATGTCTTTCTCTAACTTGATTGCGTTGTTTCTGAGTTAATTCTTTCCCAGACTTTCATTTTGCTGTGCAGGATTTTATCACAGAGTCTTTGCAGGCCTGCCAGGACTCAGCATGAACTTCCTGTGAGTTTTGGCTTGTCTTGCTCTCACAGTAGGGAACCCTTATCAATCACTGTTCAGCCCAAGTCTTGATGATTAGTGTGGGGATATTACAGAGTTACAGAGCTTAAAGAAAAAATGTTGATGTAAGTAATAATGTGTGGTTTGTGTGGTTCCCTAATTTCTCTCAAAGGTTCCCATGCCAGTGAGCATTGTATATACAGACAAGCAGACCCAAATCTTGGTGAGTAGCAGTAAGCAAGTACCAGGGAGTAAAGAGAGGGATTATTACTGCAGCAGTGTTCTGAAGATAAATAGGAAGCAGATGGACCTGGGTAAAAACACAGAATTTTGTCATGTGTCTGTTGTGATGGCATCATTAAAACTGGTATTTTTGCATTTTTTTCTTTGTCTGGATCCTTTTGCACAGTTTGCCCATTATTTGACCATTATTTTCCTTCTTCCAAGGGAAGGATTTGGAACAGCTTGCTGAAAAGTATCAGCTAAAGGTAACTCTTATTTCTAATCTCCACAGGAAACATATCCTTGTTACATTTTCAAACTGTGATTGAAGAGTCATAGACAGAGCAGCTGTTGGCTAAAAGTGCATTGTATTAGGTCTGGTAAGAGCAGCAAATCACCTTCTAAGAGAGGCAATTTCTCCTCCCATTGGACCTGATTTTGATGTTTGCCCTGGTGTAAGTCATGAGTAACCTACAGATGCTCTTCTGCTTGAATAGGAAATTAGAAAAAGTGAAGGAAGAACTGTGTTTGCTGGATGTGAGAAAGTAATTCCCTGACCTCTGGTACTACTGATTTCTTGTCATATTTCATTATAATTCCTCAAGATAGTGTAGGGACAGCGCAGTTCTACTGTTTAAAGTCATGCCTGTCTCAGATCATGAGTGACTCAATCTTTATACATGTGTAAGCACCAGTGTCCCCTGACTCTTCAGTCCTCTCTGCTAACCGTACCTTAAGAAAAAATTATATCAGCTCTTTAATGCTTTTAAAAACTGTAGGACTTGCTCTAGGTCCAGAGCCTAATTCCTCTCCAGTGCAAGTGTGGCCTGGCCTAGCTCCCAAGATGTAAAAGGCAGTAGGATCATGTGGCAGGCTGTACTACTTCGGTGAAGTTAAAAGAGAAGGCAGAAAGTAAGGAGTCAGATTTTGCGTAGGAATTGAAAAGATATGGGAAGTTCTGGTAGATGTGTGGAAAGATCCAGATCCAAGAAAGAATGATGTTGGACAAGGTGGTGAAATGTGAGAGATCCATCAGCCCTTCACAACAGGAGCCTGAGGGAGCGGTGGAAAGAGCTTCCTCTGGGAGGGTGGCTAAAGTGTGGACACCCATGCTGTCTTGGGGGACACAGTGACTCAGATCAAGATGATGTGAGGAGGAGGAGAATAAGAAAGAATGTATGTTTATTAGCCCGGGGTGGTGGATACTTCTATTTCTTTCCATAGAACAGGTGCCAGCAGCAGGTGCCCTGAAGTGTGGTGGTTGCTAACTCACCATTCACAGATTGCTTTCCTCATGCAACTAGAAAATTATAATGCCTTTCATGGTATGATGTGTTACACACATGGGCTTACAAATCTTTTCATATATACTACTGGAAGTGTCATTTATGGCTTTAGTTTTTCATGTGTAGTATAGGAAACAACATCTGAAGGAGCAGTTAGCAAGAAGCTCCATCTCTCCTTGGTTTCCTGTGCTTATTGTGCTCTTTCAAGTCTCACTTGCCTCACTTGAGCTCTGCATGTCAGCTGGACTGGCAAAGAAAGCATTTGAAACTGAAAAAAAGGGCAAATGCAGTATTAATAGTTAGGAGGAGAAAGAAGTAAGAAAGTACATTAATGTTCACGGAAAATACAAGGCAAGGAAATTTATGGAATAAAAAAAGCTAGGATATAGGCTACATATACTATGTCAAGGGAAAAATAACTAATTAGACTCACTTTCACATTGTTTCAAGAGGTGGAGTCAGGCATGAATGGCACAAATTAACTGAAGCTATTTATGTAAAAAATTCATCTTTATTTAAAAACAAATAGCACTGGGAAATTGGCAAGCTAGAGGAACAGCTTTGAGGCATACTTGAATTTTCTAACAATTTTGGAGTATTACTTGATTATTTTTCCCTATCTTTGATTGATAGGAAAAAGCTGTGAATCATAAGAATTATTTGCTAGAATGGCTTCTAAAGGTCTGATAAAAACAGCAACCCTGTAACTAACTCTATGATTGTTCAGACTGTCTACTTTTCGTGTGATGAAAATCTGTTCCTTGACAATTACCTTTTTCTGCTCTGACTTTACTTTGTTTCCTTGCTATCCTAGTTTATGGACTTGCTGACAGTGATGGTTGAAGATCTTCATTCTGTGAGCAGTCTGTACCATGTTACTGGCATGAAGAAAGATTTTCCGAGGGGTAATACTGAGTCGAAGCAGGTTGTTTGAACACTACTCCTTTTCCCTTTTTTCCCTTTTCCCTTTTGCCTTTTCCCTTTTCTTTTCCTTTTTTTTCCCCTCCTTCCTTAACCTAGGACTTTTGATGGTTCTATTTATTCCATCTACATTTCTGATTTTGATGTCGATGTCTGAAGGGAGCTATCGTAATTAAATAAGTCCCATACAGTCCAAGTAATTATTCTGACTGAACTACAAGATTTTTTTTTTTTCAATACATTGTGGATCTAGGATTAGCACTCTGTCTGAGCACTTTCATCTAAAATCCTCTCTATTTCAAGGACAGTTATGTTGAATATAAGCTGCTGGATTTAGGCTTCCTCTCTTAAAATTGGAGATTTGTCTGTGTGCTGACAGACTGGACTTGTGATTGTTTGAAAGCTTGTTGTTTTTCCTGTTCTTTAAGGTCCAACTAGCCATGTTAAATTTTGTGATCTTTGCTGCTTTGATCATTCAAAAGGGAAGCCCTTGGGCAAGAAAGAAAATGACAAAACTGGATGTTTATGGTGTATGGAAGACTGGACTTGTGAGCAGTGTTTCTCTACAGATGGTGTCCTTAGAAAACCTTCAAGAAATTTTCACGTGTGCAGGTTCACGTACCTGTGAATGCATTTGAGAACTACCAGGTCACAAAAAAAGTAACAGAGAACATTGTGAAATATCACAAACTATTTTAAAATGCTATGAAGCTTTTTTCCAGGTATTGCTGGCAGTACAGGAAGCTACTGTACAGGAAAAATGAACTTTGCTGTTTGAGAGCATGTGAATAGATGTTGATACATAGGTTCACAGATTTATGTATACCTTAAGAATTATATAAATATTATCTATATCTCTGGACTAAATCAGAAACCATACTTCATAAACTACATACTACAATATTAAGATAAGTACTTCTTTCATATTTACAGCAAAGTGAAAGAAGCGGTTCATTATGATCATTGCCCTACAGAAATTCAAAATGTTTTATAATAGACATTAAAATTAGGAGACTTGGCAAATTTTTGAAATGAGTGCTAAAAATAGGTATTTTACAAGGGAAAACTGGTAAGAACTTGAGGAACTAAACTTTTCTCAAAGGCAGTCATAACTTTTGAAATATTACTGATTTTATATCCAAGAGGTTTTTAAAAAGTGCAGTGGAAATAGGGGTTGGCTGTCTGTTTGAAGCATCCATTAGGACTGGATGTCCTGAAGTGCCCCTCAAGCCAACTGTGCTCCACACAGGGAAAGTAACAAGTTGTGATAATTTCACTCACAGGTAAAGAGCAATATATGCTTGGACAGTCTACTGGCAAGGATGTGTTGTTTTGTTGTTTTGTTTTTGTTTTTTTAATTGATAGTTTTAATTTCAAGTATGTATTTTTTCAGCCTCATTAAGTGCAAGGTACTTTTTTGTCAACTAGACATGAATGCTCAAAATGAAGAAGAACTTTAATTTACACAACCTATTGAGTCTCATGCATTCGGTACAAGCATGTTCCTTGTCTTTGGAGTGTCTGAAGATGTTTGTAACCAGAGAATGCTTGGGGTTGGGGCGAGCCACGAGATCACCTATCTTAGAACTCCTGATAAAGCAAATTCACTTAGAGCAGGTCATACAGGATCACATCCAGGTCTGTTTTAGATATCTCGAGATATAGGCAGGATGAGAGTCAGAGATGAATCTAAATGCTCATCCTCAAACTGATAATTCCAAAACACAATGCAAACCTTGACAGCAATATGCTTCCTATGAATAATGGAGAAGTCTGCTTTATGAAAAATACCCAGATTCAAAAAAGAATTTTAAAAAAATGAGAGAATAACTCTTATTCACTGTAGTCTGTTAGCTAAGAAAGAAAAAGACAGGAGCATAATATGAAGTTCTGTTAGCTGACAGCGAAATCAAAAATATCATCCCACTGGGCACACAAATACACAGTTTGGAGGAAAATATACAGGTGAGGACTGCACATTGCATCCTGTTCCTTCCCACAAGGGGAGCTGAGTGTATTTAAGGGCCTCATCTCTGTGAGTTAGTAATGTGGGCAGGAATGGTGAAATGATGCAAAGCACTGTTTATGATCTCTGTCTCCATTTCTAATGGTGGTTAGCTTCTGTGGCCATGTTGGCTTATTTAGACAGCACTTCTGTATCTGCTCTCTGCAGCGATGGGTGTAGTGATCCCTGGTGAGCAAACGGTCATTGTTTTCCATTAGTAAAATGCTGCTGTTTGTGATAACTGGGGAGGAGTGGAAATATCCCAGACTCCCTTGAGACCTTGTCAGATACTTGCAATAAACTGTGTGGGTTTCAGTCTTGTCTTGAAGGCTCTTGGAGGAGGCCTTGTTGTAAGCAATCTTTGGAGAACTAAGTATGAGAATAAGTGATCTTTAGAGAACTAGCATGAAAACCTCCAAATCTGAGATTGTGGGTGTCTGGGCCAGACAGCCTGAGTTTGTGGATCAATGCAGAAGTGTGGTGCTGACAATAGATTACACACGTGATGACCATAACTGCCCTGCGGATGCAGGGGTTGTGTGTGTGTATATATATATATATGTACACACATACACAGGGCATTTATACCAAGCTGATTGTGATTCCATTTACATTTCTTTCAGATAACTCTCTGTAACTGGAACCCTTGCTTTCTGTGAACATTCAAACCATCTACACACGTAAGCTGTGAAGTCAAAAGTATTGTATCAGTCATCTGCTAAAAAAAAACAAAATTAGAAAGTTTGCATGTGGAGAGGCTGTGTATTGGTAACACTTGGAGATAATATTGAAGCTGAAAACTAATATTATAATTCAGCCCTAGAAGCTGTTTACATTTCCAGAGGGCAATGAAGGAAAATAAACCTGACATTCATATCAATGTTCATTATACTATAGTTAGAACAACACTATAGTTCAAAGACAATAAGAAGTGCATATAATTTATTCTTTTTAGTCTTTCTCTCATCCCCTCGAGTTTATAATTTTCCCGAGAACTATTGGAATAGTGGGGAAGTGAGGTGACAACTTTGTCTCCTGTGTAAAGTGTCTTTTTAAATTTTTTGACTATGTTTTTATTATTACTGTTATTCTATGGTGACCAAGTTTTTTATGGCATTGCTGAGATTCCTCTTGTCTTTAGCTGGTGCTGAAGATGTGAAACACTTCAGAAACCAGTTTTAATTCAAAATGAAACGATTGTCTCTGAAAGCATTAGCTCAGGAGAGAACTTAGTCAAAATAATGTGACACTTTCTATTCCTCCACTCATGCTAAAACTTAAATTGACAATCTACTGTCTCAGTGACCTCTCACTTTTCAAAAGCTTACAGCCTCAGTTCCCTGCCTAGCTATCCCACATTACATGTTATGGCTGAAATTGGTACTTTTGTAGTAAAATATTCTTGAAAACTAAGTGTCTTACTGTTATGTCCACGGAAGAGTGAAAATTGTAATAAGAAAAAGATTTTCTTTGTATTCTTTACATTTACAGTTTCAAATTCCAATTACAAAAAGAGGACATGCTAAAATGTAAACAAATATCAAGTTATCTGCAGTGTCTTGTTCAAGTTTAGTGGCAAATGATTTTTTAAAAATATATTTTCTCAACTCTCAACCATCAGAAGCTTTACTCAGTGGGAAAGAGTAAATACTGAATAAGTTCTTGTGATGCAGATGGTTAGAACTGCTTCTGAAAAAGCTTGCCCCCCCTTCTCTCCTTGCTCAAACCACACGTGTTTTAACAGAACTAGAGTAGCAATCATGGCAAACAGAAGAATGAGATTTGAGAATCCTGAAGAGTAGCAGTTTGGCAGTACAAGTTGGACAAAACCTGAAGTTTCTTCTTTCTGTCTCTTCCTTGGTCACTGCTATGTGTAATTTACTGGAGAGTGTTGAGTATTCTTCTGAACTGCTGAACATGTGTTGCTGTGGATCCCTGAGTTTGATACAAATGCTTTCCTTCTGTCCTTCCCTATTCTGAGGTGACTAAGACCTCATTTCTGCAACTGGCTGTCCTTCTTAAAGAGCTTTTTGACACACACAGCAGAAGCCTTCTGTGGTTTCTGTGTTACTGGTGTAAGCAGTGTATTTTGTGCCTGCAGGACTCTCACTGTTTGCTTTTTTAATACATGTGGAACCGTTATGTGGGCATATTTGTCGTCTCTTGATGTTCACACATTGTCCTCAAGATGATAGCACCTTTTCACTTGCTGTAAGAAGAGTGTTTGCTTTTCCCAAGAAGTATTCTCGTAGTTTCTTATCTGCAGGACCTACCAAACCCTAATTATTCTGAGGAAGAAGAGGGGAAACATGGAATTATTGTGAAACAACATCCTTTTCTTGCACTACTGTTAGCAATGCAGAATGAATTTATGCATAGATTAGTTCTCAAATGTGTTCACTAGTCTATGCATAAATAGACTTAGTGAACACCTTTGAGAACTAGTGCCAAAAACTGGCAAGAGATAAGAGATGAGAAAGACTGGTAACAAAGGCAAGGAACCATGGGCACGGTATGTAACTCAACAGGAACACATCCAAATGCTCTTACAGCAGAAATTACAATGCAGCCTAATGTTACAGGGAAATAAAACTTCTAGAGTGGTGCAAGTAATGGATTTCTTTAGTCTAGTGACCAAAATTAGGCATTGTGCTTGTGTGTTGGAGAAAGGCTCGCACTGACTCAATGTGAAAGGCTCTGAGATATTTTTGGTAATGCAATGTTCAGTCACAAGTGCTGTGATTCCAGAAAATGCTTGGTACAAAACTCAAGTAATTATCTTTTGAAGGTATTTAAACCTTTAAAAATTAGGTGAGTTTCAAAATGGATGTGCTATTCTACTTTTAAAATGTCAAAATACTTCCATTTCCCATCCTTCCTGCCCAAAAGTATCAAGCCTGGTCAAATTTGCAGATTCTTGTCTTGGGGTGCAGTAGAGGCCAGAAATATGGAAAAGGACTTCTGGTTTTGTGTAAATTCACTGAATGAATAGATTATCATGTTTACACGGAATCACTTGTGTATTCACATTTTTTTCCCCGCAGAAATTTCGATGACTCATGGCAAATAACTCATCAAACATTTCCATCAATACAGGTTTGTTAAAAAACATAATTTCACAGCAAACTTGTGATGGTTATATTGAACACGTAATAATTCGGGTTTTCCATTTGAAACATCACAAAGGTTCCTTTCTCAGAAGATTGTGGTTTTCAATCAATATGAAACAGGTTCATGATGACTACTTTCTCTTTCGTTAAGGATGTGCCTTCATGGCATAAATTACTTAATGTAGAATTACATGCATACATATAAACAGAAAGTGTTCTGTAATAGGACAACGCTAAAATTTGATGAACAACATATGCATTCTTGCCTGTGCAGTTTTGGTTTTTTGTGTAGGGTAGACATTTGTGACCACGTAGGTGATAAGGTTCCCATTAAGATTCCAAAACTAGTTCCTTACTTCAAGGGCAGAGAGGCTTTTGCAGACAGCCCAAGCTTCTTGCTCTCTCCAAGCATTCCTGACTTGTTAGACATGCTCTGGGATTTCCAGTATTTTCTAAGGAGGGAATATGTGTTGCCACTCTGGCAGCAGCGTGAACTTGAGGTAATGATATCCATGCATTAATTTTTTTGATACACTGAGAAAGGGAAGCAAAATGCTTAACAGTCTCAGAAGTCTTGAGACATTCTTTTTACTTGCATTGCTGAAGAGAGCTCTGAGACCGTCTTGGGGCTGGGGAGGAAGGGCAGCACGACCCTGGAACAGAAAAGAGTTGTATATACCAGAGACAGTTTTCTTTGCCATACAGCCGTATAAACATCAGGCTCCTAGTCTCTGTGCATTTGCCTCAGACTAGGAAACTGCAGGTGAGGAGAAGGTGGGATGCAGCAGCTCTGCTGTGAATTTTCATCTCCATTTGCTGTCACCCAGCTACAGACCATGGTAACATCAGAACACTGTTGTGAGGCAGGAGCTTTCGCCTGGGACATTGGTGCTCCACACTCTGTACTTCTACACTGGCAATACAACCCCTTGAAACTATTCTCCCCTATGGATGTCTTACTTGCTATTTAAAACTGTGTGCTGTTTGAGAACACTTTTGCCTTTAGCCCTGGAAAAAAAAAGCTAGTGGTTTTGGGGTTTGGTTGCCCTTAGCAATTTTTTCCACCTCTTAGAAATGTGTGGGGAGAGGGGAAAACATCACATCTGTGTTCTGTAGCTAGGCTCAAGTCTTATATTCTAGGAAGCTTAGAAGAGGAGCATAATACGCTGATTTTGTGTGTGCGTGGAATTTGGAATGTGACAATGTTTTCTTTCAACATGAAACATGGTTCATTAAAATATTTCTCAATGCTTTTATTTTTCCTTTAACAATGATGTGGTGGAGTTTACCTCCCAGGTACAATAAAGAGGGATCAAAACAACAAGTGCTATTAAAATAAATGCAAATAAATTAGAGCACAAAATACCTTTTAGTAGCCTGGAATTTTGTGTCAAATGGGTTTGACAGGGTGTTGAACAAACTAAATTGCTGCTATGAGATGGAATGAGGTTTTGAGTCCCATTTTTGTTGTTCTTTAGCTCTGGCTCTAGTGAAATTTGCTTTCTTATGCTGCAAAAGAAGTTTGAGTCCTTGTTCTTGAAAAAAAAATTACCATGCTAAAGCAGAAAATAAGAAGAAGGAAAGCATTTTTGAGCAATTTTATATCAGTGTAGAGGTTATGGTCAAGTACTGTTTTGGTGCTTTGCAGGTTTAATTGTATAGGTGTCCTCACAATACCCTCAGATAACTACTGCTTTTTTGGAGGGGGCAAGAGGGGAGGACTTCTTGATTTTATTTTGTGTAATTTCAAAATGTCGTATACATTATTTTATGCAGTTGAACTTTAGGTTGATTTGCATTAGTACTACACAGGATTAAATTTCTTTATGGAAATAAAAGTCCAGCTTTAAAATTCACCTTGGTACACTTAAAAAAAAAAAAAAGCCCAGCTTTTAAAATTCAGCCTGGTTTCCACTTAAACCATGGTTTTTTTGTAAAATAAATCATTTAACCTGGAGAGACATTGATTATCTCTAAAACATGCACCTCATTGTTGTGAACCAGTATGCATCACACATTTCTAAGATGAGTCTCCACAGAGCAATGGTGCAAATATGCCAACATTTAAAAGTTAAATACAAATGGATCCAGATGAAAGCCAATCACAGAGGTCCCCATCTGTCAAATATCTGTGTACTTAACGTTTTGCACATGAATATTAACAAGGAAGTTAACTGGATTATTTATGTAAAATTAAGCACATATGCTGAGGCCCATTTGTGTCATTTCCTTCTCTCTAAGGATGTGAAAATGAATATTAATAAACTCTGCAGAGGAGTTTTGCAAAGATGTCTATATGTAGGCAGGTGCTTAATTTTTAAGGTCTGTGGAGTCAAAGTATTTCTGTCTATAAAATGTAAACACGTGCAGAAGACTTGGCAGAATCAGTCCAGGTGTCTAAGCAGGTGTATTTTTAGTATCAAACCACACTGGTTTACTCGGAATAAAGCCATTATTTGAGTGACTTTTCAAGCTGAAAAGGCTCTGGGAATTTGGAACGGCAATGAAGTTCTAAGTATTATTAAAAGAAAAATAGTCTTGTACCAAGTTCCCATTAATTTTAATTGTATTACACCTCATTCTTAATTCAGATGAGCTCAACTCATCACTGTCTGTAAATCCATAGGGTGTTTATTTTCACTCATATTTTCTCCCATGAAATGTATTATTAGAACATCATATTTGAGTCTTTGCTTATTGCAGATAAGTTTGTTTTCCATTCAGCGATAATTTAATATTCAAATGGTGTATACTTGAGCAATGTGATTTAATTCTGCAGCTTGTTTATGTTTGAAAGGCTAATGTTATCCAAACCACAATTTAAGGGTGCATGTACCAAGGCAAATTACAGCTTCCCAAGTGAGTCAGGTTGTGTAAATTGTCAGCATACATTGACATGCAAAGGAAAGTTCTAAGCTGTCATAAGTTAGGTGGCCAGATAGGAGTAAGGAAACAAGCAAATCAAGAGAAATAGGAATTTTCCTAGCAGGAATTCACTACAGAGCAGGTAAAATTGCAAGAATTGTGTAAACTGCTGCAGAGAGAATGGAAAAACTGTTTGTAGTTACTTATCCTCATAACTTTTCCCTCATTCAGAAAAGAAATTACATAAGCCTTCTATTTTAAGGGCACTTAGTTGGCACTTAGTTCCCTGCCATCAATCGGGTGATCTATCACTATACCTCATCCAGAGCAATTCAGCTCCTCTCTGCCAATGCAGACAACACTGTGCATATATAATCTTGTTTTTCTCCAGCAGAGGTGGTACTAATACTTTACCAGGGATTTCTGTGGAAGCGGTATGCGAGTATTTAGTCAAAAATGCCTTTCTTTGATGGGCACAAAAAAAAAAAGATCATTAAGACTCTTCACTCCGAATATTTATTGGGTCCTGGAAAGTGTTGGGGCCAATCCTAGTTCTTTAAAGCATTGGTGTGTTTGCAAAAGACTGATGTCATCAGTTGAAACTAGCATAAATGAGCCTGCAGTGACTGCAGCATGCTGGCAGTGTAGAAATTGGGTCAACTTCAGAACCTTTAAGCACGGTACAGAAACTATTCTGGGCTTGAATGACATATTGTTAATTCTCAGTGGTAAAGAATTATGGTCCAATTTATAGGTTAACTAGTAGTTTCAGGGATTTTTAGCCATGAACTGTCTCAGTTGGGACCTTCCACTTAAGTTTATCAGTTACTTTGTTGAGGGATTCTTAAAAAGAAGCTTGCGGGGGTGCATATGGGCACAGCACTGCACTCATCTGAAGCTGGTGTAGATTTTCTGGTACCCTGTGATATCACTTTGATTCTGCAAGTTCTTATCTGCTTAGACAAGGCTGGCAGAGTGTAAGATCATCAACTATTATTGTATTACTCCTCAATCAAAGCAACTTTTACTAAGTGCTGTCAGTCGCTTTCAGAAGTGGAAATGCTAATGGTCAGTAGCTGATAATTACTTGACCTAGCAGAGGAGGGCAGGACATTCTCCAGGAATATTTATTTGAATTTCCACATGGTTTTATTCAACTCTATTCATTCTTCCTGTGAACACTTCAGCAGTGGAACCTGACCAACATGGAAACTTAACTGGATACCTGGTGTATGTTTTAAGGTTATTGTTGTCAAAGGGAAGTTATGTTGGCTTGTAAAAAAAATTGTCAAGGACTAGAAATTACAATGGTGAGGTATTCACCTTACTTGAATAATTTAGGGGAAAAAAACCAAAAAACAAAACAACCCAAACCAGCCAAACAAAAGAAACAAGCACCAAAACAACACAACAACAAGAAACCTACCAAAAAACAAACACCACCAACGAAAAACCCCAAACTACCACCAAAAAAAAAAAAACAAAAAACACCAAACCAAAAACCAAAAAAAACCCCAAAACAAACCAAATAAACAAACACCCAACCCAAACCAATAAAACCAACACCCCCCTCCCGCCTTGACCCTCAAACACAAGAAAATTAAATGTTGGGCACCTCTCTATGTCCCTGAGTGTCAAAATACCTCTGACCGTGGCTGGAAAGGGTTGCACTGCATTGATAGGAATAATTCTAGGATGTGAAAGGCTTGTTCATATTTGTTTCAATTGGAGAAAACAGACATGATGTTGTGACTTCACTCATCTGTTACCATGAACACTCAACCTCAGACATCATAGACTTGCACTCTGATTTCAAAGAAACTTTCTGTAACCCGTTGTTTATTCAATAGATATATGAAATTCTGATTGCAAGTGAATAATAAAATTTTAATCTACACTAACTGGAGAAGTTGATTTTGCCTTTCTCTAATGCATAGTATGGTTTGACCCTCAGGGGAATATTTATTTCTTACAGTCTTGCTGTAGGTTGAAATCATGGGGGTTTTGTGTTACTTGTTTTTTTATTGCCTTCCACTTATTCATGGCTCACCTGTAAAGTTTTAACTCCTAGGGTGAAATATGACAAGGGTCTAAGCTGGAGAAATCCATACAGCAATTTTGTTTTCTGTAGTTTAAATATGAGACTGAACAGATCAATTCTGTTCCTTGATAATAGATTTCCACAGTGGTGGAGCTAAGGAGAAGTGAAGTTTCTTCACTTCTTGTTGCGTGCAAAATTACCTGCTCTGTGCCTGTCAGGTGATTTCTGGCTGTTGCCTGTGTCATGTCCTCCCAACCCCCCAGCTTTTTGTATCACACTACCCCAACTTTAATGTCAATACTCTCCATTATCTTTCCAGGTCAAACCTAGTTGGAACTTTAAAAAGGAGAGACATTGATAAGTCTCTGAAAAAGTTGTGGTTTGTGCTGATTGTATCTTCTCTTGTGATGAGGCTATGGTTTAATCTTTACAGAAAGATGCTGCCTGGTCTTTTCCATTCAGGGTCTTCATTATTACAGACTTCCTACAGCTACTACAGAACCACAACTTTTTGTAAGTTCAGTAAATGTGGCTTCATCTACAGAGTAATCTTGCTATCACATTCCAAGTTAATGTGGCCTTCACTGTAAGTTTATCAAAGTAAGCTCTATCACTTTGGAAATGCTTCTTGATACGAATCATTCATAACATGCATACCTGCACAAAATTACCCATCTCTGTATGCTTCATTATTTTGTAGCATATTAAAATGTCCAACTTTAATGTGTGGAAAAAAACCCCCAGAATAAAAATAAAATATCCCTCTGAATTATGGACTTCAAAGGAAATCCTACCTGCATTGACATTAGTTGAAGTTCTGCTTTTTCACATGTACCTATTCTGAAATATGCAAGTGCTCCAACTCAGCTATTTATTTTTCTCATTCCCTTTTTTTTTTTCAACAAGTGGCTCCGGGTATCTATTTTTACAGTTATAAGTTTATTATTAGAGTATATTTACAACACTTCTTTGGCTCTTTCTGCTGAGCCCTTTCTGGCTTTGTTGTCTCATTAAAGTCTCTGAAATCAAGTGCATTAACCCTTTTTTTGCCTAGAGTCCAGCTTTTTTCAAGAGTAAACTTAAATCTTCTTCCTCAGGAGAGAAAGAGAATAGAGGGTTGTTTCAGTCAGCTTTGCATTATTTATATTGCATAAATTCACAGATTTCTCACATTAAGAAGAATTGGAGAAAAAAACTGTAGGTCTGAGTCCCCCAGCCAAGGGAGGAAACACATTATTCTTACTTGAGAAATCTAAGGAGAGTCTAGCCTGTGCAAATTCCTAAATATCACAATCACTTTTCGGAAATATATGCGTGCATATATTTCCTTGGGGAAGTTGCTGTCTTACCTGAGTACACTGAATATTACAGCTAAGTCAAAGACAGGATATGTGCTGAGGTAAGATGGGATCCAAATTTTTCTGAGTAATTTCTGCTGTGGTTTATTACAAGCAAGTAACAGTGATACTTGCTGTAGAGTGAAATGAAGGTTTAGAAACATTTAGGATGCTATTTAAAACCTTGTCACTGAATAATTATTTTTTATATGGATTAGGCTATGGGTAGTCCAGGAGGATGGGAATTGTCAGGTTTTGAGGAATACTGGAATTATAAGTCAATGTGGCAGAGTGGCTTAAGCTGCACTCTAGGAAACAACCCTTTGGTCCTTTTATAGGCACTCTCAAGGTTGCAGGGAAGATATTGTACAGGTAGCTGGTGTGGGTGTATCCATAGTGCTGTCTAGACCTCACTAAATCCCAGTGTGGGGGCATCCAGTACATGTGAAGTGTGGCCACACAGTTGCTATGAGTACGCTGCAGCGATGTCCAGCCCAATCAACTGCACAAAATTCCTGCTGGGAGCTGCTCTCTGCATGTGTGAAAACACAGCCCAAGCAGCTCCAGAGGCTGCTTCTGCACCACTGTCTATGATTCATGCAAAGTCTGGTTTGATTTGCTTGGGTATGTGATTTTCCTTTGAACTCACCCTCTCAAATACTTAACTTTGAGAACGTTTTCTGATTTTGTGCTCTGTCCCTGAGTTTCCGATTCATAACATGCTTGTAGCCACTTTATTGTGGTAAGTCTTAACTGAAGGAGTGTATAGCTGTCACTCATTTGCCTTTGTATTAAAGTATTTGGGATACACATCCTTAATTACAAACTTTTCTTCATCTGGAATCTCTTGGTAATGATATTTTTGAGGTGGGAGATGATAATCCCTCTGTTGAGATCAGCCATATGCTCTTTTCCTCTGATTATAATTACGTTCTTTTTATGAATTGCCGCAGTGTTATTGAATGTGCGTTGGTGAGGGAATTTGCACTTTGGCTGGCAGGGAAAATGTTACAGGTGTGAACTGTGATGTGTAATAATCTTCATAAGAGCTGTCTGATTTCTTTTTGACAGTTTTTTGTCAAAACTGTGCTCTTATTGAAGTTGAAATGTTAGAGGAAATGAATTATTCTGACAAACTTTGAAAGGAAAAACATTGACTTTTGACAATTGATTCATTTTTTCTTGACTTGAACTTTTAGCATCAGCTATCGGTATACTTAATATCGTATGCACACAAAATTTGTATTTAAGCTCGTGTTAGTTTTGTCCTAATCCCTTTCTCTGCTCTAGGACAAGTTTAAGTAAAACTTTGCCATTCCTGGAAGATGTCCCCCAAACCACCCTTAAAATGTTCAAGTCTTTTACCTCTGCATGTGATCTATTCTTTTATTTTCAGAGTTTTTCCAACTCTGAGCAAAAACAAATGTGCAATGCTCAGTTCTAAAGTAGGAAAGCTTTCAGTTGTAGACCAGCTCAACAACATCTTGGCCTTCCCTTTTAGGCAGCTATTCCTTCATGTTGTGCAAGCTGAGTATAGCCAGGTTTACTACGATTTACCACAGTCTATGAAGGTCAGGTTTTCCTGGGAGACTAAAAACAAACAGAGAAAAAAGAAAAGAAAAATATGTGTTTGTTTTGTGGAGTTCTTCTTTGTTAAAATTAGTCTCATTTATAAGTGTGAAATTATCACTGAAGTGTTACCAGAGATTTTAAAGTTTGATTCAGGATTTAGGTTCTGGTTTTCTCCAGTAGAGTATAAGGTTAACGGTGTGTTTCAACATTTCCTGTCATTTCCTTTCTGCTTTAATCTTTCTAATTATACTCTGTTCTCTTCTGCTTGAATCTGGTTAATACACTTCATTTCCCTATCCTTATTCTTTGTGCTGCTTTGCACAGCTACCCTGAGATGATTCCTTTCAGAAATCAGTGAAATTGGTTTGGTTTGTTTTTTTCCTTCATGAAAAGTTCTAATTAGATAAACAGTCACCATCAAAACTTAGACTTGCACAATTGCAGCTCTAGGAATTCTGGTTCTGAATCAGCCTTGCAGGTTCAGAGGTCTCCTGAAGTTCTGGGACTGTGCTGGAGTCTCCACCAAGGGAGTGGAGCGGATGAACATAAGCCCTTGACTTCATTAAATTTGTCACTGTAGCTTAAATTCAGAGCCTCCAGTGAGCTGATGTGAAAATCTAGGAGGAAAATAATGCAACAGAAACATTATTAAACCTGTGTGGCTGTTTTCTACCTGGTGGGGTAAGACTGCAGGAGTCGTCTTTCACACAGAACTTAGCCTGTGTGTGTAATGACAGATTCACTGTGAGACAAATGTATGGACACGGAGATTGGATTACAAAGTGCATGTTACATTCTAAGTTGGCGAGGTAGCTGATTCCTTCATAATTTGTTATGTATCAGTCAGTCATGACAACTGGCCCAAAGTGGCTTCTCAGGCTGCATGTGTCTGAGCTGATCATTAAAGTGTTTACTTTACGCTACCTAGGGTGAATCAGCGCAACTCTGACATCACCTTGCAGGCTTTAAGAAATATGGAGGAATCAGCAACCCAGTGTCTGATCTTCTGTAGCCTTATAGGTGATTTTTCTAAGGTCTAATATTTAGCATTTTACAAGTGTTGTGTAACAATCTCTACCATTACATCTACTTATATCTCTGGCAGACTGCAGGGTGATTAAATTTAGATTGGATAGCCTGCTGCGTATAGGATGTAAATACCTGTGCACTATTATTTTAAATAAAGTAAATGGTGGTTACATGGAAGGATTCAGGGGAAAAAAAACCCAAAAACGTGACGTCAGAATGAAGTTCACCAAAACCAAAAGACTGTGATTGTTTTAAATTATAAGCTTTAGAAAATAATTTAATATACGGAAATTTGTTTTTAATAACTGTGCTTCTTTATTCCTTGGCAAAAATTAAATCATACAGCTTTTTTTGAGTACGTACATGTAGCAGCAGACATGATTTTGTGTTTTCTTATAGAAAATAGCTAGCATTTTTAAGGCTGTTGAAGAGCTCTAGGCTATATTTAAAATCAGAATTAATGCATATTCTAATCCCCATCGTGCCTTTGAAAATATCAAACAGCATTTATTAAGTGGAGAAATATAAACATGAGGTCACATTTCTTGTTCTGTAGGCATTAACAGATCAAATTGGGAAAGCAATTCCTGACCATGAAACAGAGGGAACAGTTATATTTCTCTTTTCACAGTACCTACAATTAGGCTAACTTGTCCTGATGAAATACTTCAGTTTTGCAAGAAAAAAATGATTGAACTAATCCAGATTTTTAGGGCACACATCACTCTATCCCAGGTGCTGCTGAGGAACGATGAAGATAATTGCTTTGACTTGATCATTTGCCTTTTTAGTACAAATAATATTATGTTTAGTAGTAAATCAAGATGACCTGGCATTTATGTATTCATATTGAGCAGATGAAAGGGTGAAAAAACACTGGAATGAGGTCAAGGCAAAACCTCATTTTGATTAACCTGCAATAAAACCATTTTCTGGAGGGGAAAAAAAA
>VZRS01008529.1:783945-1035875 GCA_013398055.1 Ifrita kowaldi
AAATTGAATTGTTGTTTTTTTTTTTTTTTTTTTTTTTTTTTGGAACAAAATAAAACTAAATTTATTTGAACTTTCCTATTATAGGAGCTCTAACTGGATATGTTCTGCTTTTTATGGCTGAGTATTAACCCTGAATATTTCTGTTTTATTTGGTACTATTTGGAGACAGCTATGCTGGTGATCAGTAATGATAAAATGCTGTCTGTTCATAAATTCATTATTTTGTCTATTACATTTTTACACAGAAGTATTCACCGAAGCTTAATGTAATGAAGCAAAATATAAAAATGAAAATAATTGATTATAGTGGATATTTAGAAGAATTTTTGTTTTGGGTAATCTCTAAACTTGTGCATCTGTTCTGATTTCAAACAAATCCAATTTTGAAATGTTGTAATACCTGCAAGTGTAGTTCCCAAGCACTCCAGTTCATTTTCTTGTCACTGCAGGAGACATTTGTTATTGGCAATCTCAGAGGAAAGCTATAGTCTTGAGAGGGAAATGAAAAAGGTAATTTGCATTAAAATACAACAACTAACTTGCATGAAAATCTGAGACTACAGCCAATTCAGCCATGTAAATAAAGCAGATGTTTTCTTGTGATAAAACCCGGAAAAACATGGCAGAGAATTAAAAGACCTGACTTTTTATGCTTGCTTGAATGATTATGCAGATTGCAGGCCAGTGAAATAACAGTTCCAGAGCACATTCTTGCTAATCCTTCAACATCTCCCTCTATATTGGGGTTTCTAAATGGGCTTAACAACCCATGACAGGCAGCTCATCTCTCATATTACAAATGATGATCCATGTACAGTCAATGACAGAGAATGAAGTCCATCAGAAATGGGAACAGTGGCACAAGGCATTCAAAACTCACTCCTAGGAATCATTTGAATGACATTTAAAAATCTAAATACTTCTGATTTCAGAAGTTTGGCCTTTTGATGAAAAAAATCATTGAGGGCAGATGTTTTTCAAAACTTATTAAATTGTTCTGAAAAAGACAGACATTTTGGAAATTTTCTCAAAAATCATTTAAATTTTCCCTGAAAACCTATTAGGGAATACGTTCAAGCAGCATTGCTCAAGATATGATTCTTTGTTACCTAAGGACTGTATGTGAAGGATCATAGAATTGTTTGGGTTGAGAAAGGTCTCTAAGACCATTGTGCCAACCCATAGTGCTGCCAAGTCTACCTCTAAACTGTGTCTGTAAGCACCACATATCTTAAATACTTCTAGGGCTGATGATTCAACCACTCCCCTGGGCAGCCTGTTCCAAGGCTTGGCAACCCTTTCTGAGAAGAAATGTTTCCTAATATCCAATCTAAACCTCCCCCATGGCAACCTGAGGCTGTCCCTTTTTGTCCTAACACTGGCTACTTGGGAAAAGCTCAAAAACCACTGAAGTATGATGTGTTCTCAGAAGCCAAGAGACTCAACTAACACCTTGCCTTCCCTGACAGACAGACACCTCCACTCTGGCCCCACTCCCCAGGGATGGGGCTCCACTTTGTCTCAGCAGGGCACACAGCTCTGCCCCAGGGCGTGACTTTTCCGTGGCTGGGATCCCTGGGCGTCACCTCGGGGCTCTTGAGGAGCCGTATGGCTGCACCTGTCCTGGCTCGGGATCTGGGGGCTGCTGCCAGCTGAGGGGGGCCCTGTTCCCTGCTGCTCCCAGGCTCCTGTGCACTGGAGGATTGCTCCTTCACCAAAAACCTGTGGAGAGGTGGCTGGGGGTCCGTCAGACCCTTCTGGGACAGCCCCACTGTGAAAGGACTCCGCGTGGTTTTGGCTGAGTGCTGGGATGCACATGTCCACAGGAAGGCAGTAGGTGGTTCTTTGAAGAAAAAAGGACAGCAAGATAACACATATATTGTTCTTTAAATGAAAGCCAGTGCTTTATCTCTGTAGATTCACCAATTTTGATTAAAAGCACTGATAGCAGGGGGAGAGAGGGTGTGTTGCCCCACACAAAGCAAAAGGTGAACATGGAGGCTGAAATAAATAATACAGTTGTACATGTTTTTTGAAGGCCAAACTCTAGGTACTTTATCACGGTCTTTATCGTGGTTCATTCCTTTTTCTTGTGTTAGTATTTAGGACTAGATATGCTGCCATCTAAACAAAAAAGGCTCAACACAAAAAGGTTCAATAAGACTGCATTCAAATGTTTTATTTAATTGTGCGCTTGCTGGGGCCGAGGTCTAAAATGCAGAATTGGTAGATTATGTATCAGAAATACCAGATATGTATGGTATAAATTTAATGGTAAAAACCTGTTTTAACTGATTTTACTAGAACCTTACAAATCTGAAAAACCATACCACTTAAAGCATGTTTTGCACATGCCATTTAAGGACCTAGGTGTACACAGAAAACATATTTAAAAAAACTTCTGAAAAGATGAATATAGAGGCTCACTTTTCAGGGTTGTCAGTCAAATTTGTTTTTATTGTATAATGACAATGGCTATACCTTCCCCACCTTGATGTATTTTTTGAAAATAAAAGCAGTGGCTTGGAGCTGGAATAATTAGAAGTCAGTCTAAAACTAATTTAAAATATTTTTTGTTCCACCAACAACAGCAATAACAGGTGCTCAGTAATACATTTACCTTTGGAATGAAAGCATTTAGAAAAACTGGTCACACATCTGATTGGTGAAAAGATAAAAGAAGAGCAGGATAAATTTGTTTTCACTTTTAGAAAAAATTAGAAATGGAAAGATTATTTAACCCCTAACACTGTCACCAGGAGAATACAGTTTATCAGATTATTCTCTTAGGTAAAGTATGATAAAGATTAGCCTGTAAGTAGAATATCTTAATATGGGCTTAAAGGGTCTTTTAGATATATAGTCATAACTAAAATCAAGAGTGTATGGATGGATTTCTCTGAAATCTTACAAAACACTTTCCCATCATCGATGTCAATACATTTTGAAGTATTCCAGGTCTGTTTTATGTATATGATTTTACGTGTGGGGATAGTATTTTTAACTCTGACCACCAAGCATGACCTTCGAAGATATATTTCCCTTGGAGAGCAGTGGGGGGAGGTTGAAAATGCAAAAATCTCTGTAAAAAGAAACAACTTTGAGGGGATTTTGGAACATGACATTATTTTGCTGAGACTTAGTTTGACAGCTATGTTTTCTGTTACGTACATT
Organism: Ifrita kowaldi; assembly: GCA_013398055.1. NCBI lineage: Eukaryota > Metazoa > Chordata > Aves > Passeriformes > Cinclosomatidae > Ifrita > Ifrita kowaldi. Next base: position 787,120 of record VZRS01008529.1, read on the forward strand.
CTTTGTACTATATTATAAAGGCCATACATCATATTTTACGTAATCGATAACTAACACTTAGTTGTTAGCCACTTTTTAAGTTTGAAAATTTTGCTGTTAAATGCCATATTTAATGTTTATATGTGTTGTCCCTCTCTTATCTACCACTTCTTTTTTTTTTTTTCTAATTAAAAAAGTGGTTGAAAAGGCTCTACTTGTTAGGGATATGAGTGGAAAAACAATTATTTTGGAATAGCTCCTTAGAATTGCTATTTTATTCTGATTTATAAGAAGGTGACACCAACATTATGAAATAAAAATTGCCAGTACTTTGATCCAGATTAGTTCTTTCCACTTTCAAATGTATTCTTAAATAGTGTAAGACAGTCCCAAATACTCAGTCTTGAGAGTTCTCTTTGAACCTCAGTTATCCCTGAATAAGCCAGTTTCTAGACAAACTAGGAGATCTCAGGGTTCACTCTTCTAGAGAATGTTGTAATAAAAGTTTTGGAAAAAACCAGGAGTCTAATAAAATTTAATCATGGCAGATAAATAAAGGAGAGGTTAGTGGTATTTAAAGAAATATCTGAAGTATATGCAATTATCCTTGGAAGAACCTTGTTATTGAGGCAGATCAAGGACAAAATATTGCCTTTGAATGTCAACATGTAAGAAGAATTCCTGCAAATTGAAGTAAACATGGTTGCTATTAATGCCTGAATTTAATTTTTTCCTCAATGCATTTTTTTAGTTCTGTATGTATTTTTTTCACCAGCAATGGAATTAAGTAGTTGGTGAAATATGGGTTTGGTTTTTTTGTTTGTTTGGGGTTTTTTTTGTTGTTGTTTTTTTGTTTGTTTTGTTTTTGTTTGTTTGTTTTTTGTTTGTTTTTTTAGTTTTGTTTTGTTTTGGGTTTTTTTGTTTTGTTTTTTGATTTTTTTTTAATGTGTGCTTTCCGAGTGCAGCATGAAAATGGCACAGAGGAGGTAAAAAATAATCTCTGCTTGATACTGGGGTTTGAACAGGGTTCCAGAGTTGAGTTTTTTCACGTACAGTGTATTTTACCCCTGCCTAGCCATATACCACCACTGAAACATGATTACTGAAAAATCTGCATGCTAAAATACATAATAATCAACAAAAAAATCCAACAACAACAAAAAATCAGTGTCTTTTACTGATATTTATTATTACTTTATTGTTTATTTATATGGGACTAAAGCATGTAGACTGTATTTTTATATAATATATGTTATAGATAAAAGAATAAGTTCTTTTCCTTTCTGATACAGCAATCCCTCTTAATACTGTGCATATCTATTTATCTCTTTCTCACTTGCTACTGGAATTCCAGCTACTGTTCTGCCACTCCTGTCTCTTAAAATATCTGTCACTCTTTCCAAATAAAGCATAATTGCTTTTAGCAGTCTTGCTTTTCTCTGTCAGGATTAAGAGGTGCAAGTGGCAATAGCTGCATATTAATGCCTTTATTGTGTATAAGACATTTGGACACTCTTTCTTTACCATGGCAACACATTGCCCTTTAATGGTACAATTGGCTCCTGTCAGTAAGAGAGAGCCATACCCATAAATTATCAAGGCAAGCAATGCTGCTGACTGCTCTTGTAACCTGGAGGGCTGAGGGGAACTGGAAGGAAATGACAACAGTGGTGTCAAGCAATGCTGACTGGTGGAGAAATGAGCAAGTAGAGTTTGGAGTTACTGGCATAGCCTTGATGATTTTGAGAGACATCTTTTCTTCTGTTAAGGTTGGTGGGATAAGGGTATTATATACGCTCTCCCTGTTAGAGAGCAATGATTATTGTAGCTGAAAAGACTACTGTGGTTTCTTTGCCAGCATAGGAGACAAAGAGATTCCTGGGTCTGTTCTCTTGCAGTTATTACAGTGATGCAGATAGATGTTCGGCTTCTGGACTTCATAAAGTTTCTGTCTGGGTGTGAGCCTTACCACTACAACATATGTGTTTTAGTTACGTGAAAGGAGAAGCCATCCAACAGTTCCTTTCACCTGGGGATCCAGGTTATGTTGGCAATCCTTATTTAGATCTCAGAGTGACCTTTTAATCTGTACAAGGAAACACAGGTTAGGCAACCTGTAATGAACTGTGGCCTTTGCAATGAATATTTTACACACATGGATTTGAAATGGGGTCATTTTTTGCAATGTGTCAAGTGCAAAGGAGAAATCAAAGAACAAACGCTTATGAGGCCATTGGCCAGAAAGCTCACATCTATGGAGTTATTTCTAGACTTCTAAATTCATATCTAGGGACAGAGATCTAAATGATCTAATTTTTAGAAGTATTGAACAACCCCAGGCACCAGGGAACTGATAGCTTACAAAGAAGAAAGGGATTGAAAGCACGAAATTGGATCCCAGCAAAGCAAAGGCTGTTCTTTCATATTTACAATTCCACAGAACTCATGTTCTGGCAATTTGTACAGAGTTTTGAAAGAGTCTTGTAATTTATTAGGGTTTCATATGAGTTTTAAATCCTCTAAATGAAAATACTCACTCACTGAGAATGTCCATGTTCAGGAGTATGCATATTCTCCGTATTTTCTGTTCCACAAACGATTTCACCATGGGGTGAAGAATTGTACAACATTAAGATTGTGTGTCTTACCTTCCTGCATTTCTTGTTTTTCATTAAGCTGCTTTTCTAGAGTTTGAATCTACTAAATATCCCTTCCTTCTTCCCTCTTTTCTCTCCCTTCTTCCTTCTCTTCTCCAGGTGGGGGTTGACCTCTTCTCCCAAGCAGCTAGTGACAGGATGACAGGACGTAGTATCAAGGGAGGTTCAGGTTGGACGTCAACGAGAATTTATTCATGGAAACAGTAGCTAAGCACTGGAATGGACTGCCCATGGAGGTGGTGGAGTCATGATCCCTGGATTCAGGAAATGACTAGATGTGGCACTTAAGGCCATGGTTTAGTTGACAAGGTGATGATCAGTGAAAGGCTGGACTTGATGATCTTGGATGTCTTTTCCAATCTAAATGATCGTGTGAATGCTTTTTAACAGTTGTCTCTACAAAATCTGTAAATGGGCAAGGTATTTGTAGAAATTTGAGATAATATTTATTGCTGGATATTATAAACACAAAATACACAGGTTTTTTAAATATGTGAGCTAAATTTCCTAAGTTTAGATTTCTACTGCTCAAACTCTATAGAGAAGAATTTTAAAAATACAGAATTGCATGAGGACCCAAGTGTGTGCCTACTGGGATTGCCGAGACGTTTTCAACTATACATCGCTAGAGCTATGAAATAGAAACCAAATTTGTGGTAATTAACATTGGTATTTTATGCTGCTGAAGTGACTATTCTACTTTTGTGTCCAGAGCAAGTCTTGGCTGCTGGAAGCTTGTTTGGGTATACAGCATATTCCAGATGTAGATATTTCCTAAACCCCAGTGAATAAGGTAACTTTTCTGCCTTAAATGCTGTTGAAAAACTCCTGTGTGACTTTTTTTTCATTCTTGGTTGACCTAGTTATCTTTGAAAATTGTTTTATATGTTGGAGTTTTGACACAGTTACCAAGTCACCTTATGGATTAAATAGCTAAGGGATTAAAAGGTGGTTCTATTTACAAGAGCTAGGAAACTAAAATAGCGAACTCTTTTCAGCTTTGGCAGTACACAGGAGTGAGCTGACATGATGAATGTAAACAAACAAAACCCATGTTTTAAGGGTTTTTTTGCTACTGGTTACTCATGCTATAAAAATGGGCAGTTGATAAACGTTTTGAGCAGTAAACTCCAGTCTGTCTTCTGGAGGGCTTTCATCAGATTTGCTGACTGGGTTTGTGCAAGTGCATTCAGCCACAGTATGCTAAGGTGTGTAAGGTAGGATACATCTGAACTATGACATGCTTTTTATCCATCATCCGGTCTTTGTTAAGGTTTCTTAAAATGTCAGTGGATGAAGGTTTTGCCCTTGTCAGCCAGCATGGTTGGAAGTTTATTGAAGAGGCAATTGTTGTAGTTTTTGTTCCAAGAACACTTTTGTTAGACTCTCAGTAGATGCCATTTTAATACTTGCCCATGGCTTAACTCTGAGCTATTCTGTGATTTAGAAAACTCAACAGCCTTAATCTTCTGATCTGTGTGGCTCTGTAGACATACCAGACCTGTATTTTAAAGTAGCTTTACAAACACAAAAGGGTGAGATTCTGCTTTTGTTAAACTTACCAGGTTTTTTTGTTGTTTTCAGACCCAGACTTCACTGAGCTGATCTGAGGACTTAAGAGACACTTTGAATATCTAAATTTATATATTCTATGAAATTTGGTTACTCCCTCTTATTCACTGAAATGTTTCCCATATACTTCTATCAAGGGAACACCTTTTTTGTTTTATTTGCATAGCTCCCAGCAAAGTTTGATATGATACTAGTTTGGGGCTTTTGAGTCATATCACGGTTCAAAAACTGAGTAAATATCATATTTGATTTAACAATTCTAAAATTTGCTCATAAATGGTTTGCTGTATGTTTGGGTTTGGATTTTCTTTTAAAGCCCCACTAACTGCATGAATTATTAATGAATTATCAATCAAATTTCAAAATGCAAAGTTTTCAAAACTTGAAGTACTACAAATGGAATGTAGTGGTAGAAACTTTTTCTATTCCACAGAATTTATACTGCACTTGCTTGTTAACTCATATGACAGATTGGATAACTCATGTTACTGGACTGATTGAATTTGCTTCATTGATGTGTCAAGACAAAACGCAGCTTTCTGTGGACAGGCACATTGGCTTTGTCAGAGATTTGTCACATTGGTAAACTATTAATACATAGATATTAGTACAGTGATGAAAACATCCAGGATATGCATCAACTAATTTATGTTGGGATTATTCCCATGTTTTCTGATTTCTAGGCTTTATGTTGTTTAGACCAGGTAAACTGCTGCTAATAGTCATAACTCAGAAAACTAAAGGGAGCACAGAAATCCTATGGAATCTATACCTTAACCTATGTGTCCTGCTGTGACTCCTGAATACCATCTTGCCAAAATCAATTGCGCTTTATTCATGGTATAACAAATTTTTTTTATCCTTCTGCAAGGAAAATTGGATAAAATGAGATTTTTCCGCAATCTGCTTACAAAGTATGAAAGAAAAGTGCACGATAGAGTATGTGTAGCTATAAGGAGATGTACTGTATAACGCTCTGCGTGTGTCTGTGTTAAGCAAACTACATGCAAAATTTATGACGTGGTTTTCTTTACCACTATTAACATTTCTAGAGTACTCCTCACAGTGAGGCTACCTGTGCTACACTTTGGATGTAGCTTGCTTAAATAAAGGTTTGACTAAACATAGGGGTGGCAGCCCTTAGATGCAACGCTAGCATTGGTTGTGTTGATGATAATGTCACTGGTGTGAGAACACCACAGGTCTTTCTGCCTTCTGTGCAGGACCCAAACTGAGACTGTGGATTGTACCCCTCCCACATTGTCAAATGCCCATACTGGCCCTGTCATGCACACTGGCTGCAGATCAGCTGATCCTCACCTGGACTTCTGCCTTTTCATGCTGACCACCAGCTGCACACTCCTGCCAGCACCTGTGTGACAATTTTTGGAAATGTCCTGCAGTTTCCTTGCACAGTCAAATTGAGCACTGCAGAACTACCGGAATGGGATGCCTATACTATGCCTCTGGAAAGACATAGAAGCAAATATATTACTATGCCCACAAAGTCCCCAGGTGGGCTTGAGCAGTGTACTAAAGCATGAGCTTTTCAGCCAGCCTGTGAGGACTTCTTGCTGCCCCTTTGGAGACATAGCCTTATCTGATCTGTCCATATTAGTGAAGAAGAGCAATTTCTTCTCTAGGAAACGTACAGGAAGGCTCATATTCTTATTTTCATGCTTTAAATCTCTTAGGGGAAAAAAATCCAGTCTTTCAGCTGCCGCTTCCAGTTTTCTCATGCAACACAGAGTTTATTTGGCGTGTAATTGGAAATGAAGGATGAGAATGTAAAAGAAAGTTTAGGACAAATGTGGTGTGTCCAGATACAGAAACAGACATATTGTAAACTGGTATATCGAAGATAAAGGTGGGTCGAATTTAAGATGAAAAATCTTGCATTGCAGAATTCTTTTCTATGGTGTAGTTCCTGGGCTGTCAGTTTTCCTTCAGTTCAGAATCAACATAGGGTGTTGCTTTGGCGTAAGTGCATTTGAGCCTGACAGTGCTGGTACCATGAGCTCCTGTGCCCCTTCCCTCTGGCTGTTCCTCTGTTCTTCTTGCCCTCTTGTGCCTTTATACTCAAGTATGAAATCTTTTGCCGGCCGCTGCAAACTTCTACTACTGCTTCTCGTAGTCATACATGAGTACCTTAGAAAGCCGTTTTGGGAGGATGTCCTGGCCCATTAGCCAAGGTTTTTGTGAGTGACTACAGTGGATTGGATGCCCTGTGTTTCAGACACTGCATGGAAATACCTGAAAGGAGACTGGCATTACTAAGAAATTACTCAGTACTGACCTCCAACATTCTACAGTTCACAGCTGAGCATCCCAGACTAGACATTGCATGTCATCAGTCACCTGTAAAAGCCTATCTGGTCCCAGATCCCAAGCAGATCTCCAAGCAAGGTGAAAATATGCTCTATTTCCTCCTTCTCCCAAGTTTGTACAGGCAGGCTCCTCTGAATTGACAGAATGTCTTGTGAATACAAATAAGATTTCATGTTTTCTCAGTTGGTCTGTAGGAAATGCCAGTAAAATTTTGTGATTATCAAGAGATACCTAGTGAGGCCAAAATTCTGCCCACAGTTTTGTGTGTTCTTTAGGTGACACAAATATTTTGCAGTCCTCCACATGAAAAACAATTGCATGCTAATAAATACTGACTGATATTTAAAAATTAATTTCTGGGAAAGCTGAAATAAAATACTGTACATTTTGCTGTATTAAATCTGAATAGAAATTGCTTCATTCTTTTAACAACTAACCCACCCCCAACAACAACAGCAACAAAAAAACCTGCAAAAACCAAACAAACCAACAAAATTAATTTTTCTACCTGGACGTTCCACCTCTTGGAGCAGTGGTTGTGGTCCTTATTATTCTCCCTTTTAGATGAGGAGCAGAAAGGAGCATGCACCTCTTTCCTCCTGCTCCCTCCTCAGGCAGTGCTGCATCTGTGTGTACTTTCTGGGATGCGTGGAATGGACCAAGGATCAGGCCCACAGGAGTAGAGGGGCATGTGGCTCCTAGCCTCATATGGAAAGTTCAGTTTGCTTTGACATGGTTTTCAGCCCCTTGGATTTGAGGAAACAAATTTTCTTGTCTCTGTTTTGGGACAAAATCAGAAGTTGAAATACTGGGATCTTCTGTTGCACAGAGATTTCACATCACTTGTATTTATACAAGTGCATTTGCATGCTAATAAATACTGAAGGAGTTTGCAAAGGAATCAGAGAAAAAGCTGTGAGGATCATATACACAAACTTGATTGACATGATTAATGGGCTATTTTTTGTAAGACAGTGGAAGGTGAAAAACCATAAAACAATGATTAAAAATGCTCTGTGTATTGTATTGGATACCTTAAAAGTATTGCAGGCCAGAATTAAGATCAGGATTGCTCTGGCAAAAGTATTATAGTGAATCTGACAGCTTGATTAATGCATTTGAAGTGTTTGAAGAAGAGCAGAATGCTGGAAGAGTGATTTTGAGAAAAAATAGAAGCAGGTTGGGTACACCAGGACAAAAACCTATTTGAATTGCATACTACGTGGAGTATATTACCTATAAATTTTGAAATAAAGACTTTTATAGAGGAAAATATAAAGGTATATTTAACGCAGTGAACATTTTCTGGTGTAGATTGCAGTCTTTTATAGAAACCCTGATTCTCTAAAGCCTTTTAAATATGTGCTTAACTTTAGACACATGTTTAAGTCTTTCTGAGATTAATGGAGCCTTGTAATGTCTAGATTGAAGGACACATGTAACCACTTTCTAAAAGGGAAGGAAGGACTTTAAAAAGAATGACTTATGAAAAAGTAGGGTAGGAAAAAATATTTTAAAGATTACTAGATAAGGATACATGAAAACAATATATTAGTTACATTGAGCTATGTGTGTTATTCCTTCTGTGTTTTGATAAATTACATAGTGTGCTGCTTTATTGAGAAAGAAACAGAAATAATTTCCTAATATAATAGGATGTATTTTGTCCTTTTTCACATTTCACTGTGGATTTGCTTATCTATCTGGCCTCCAGCCAGGGAAATACTGGTATAAGTAGGCAACTACTGTATTTACCTAATGTTCTTTTCTAAACTATTTTGTTTTGTACGAGAATGCTGTTAGATAATGCTAGAAAAGCAATTGCTGGCTTGTGTGATTACATGGGCCATTTAGATTACTTGGATGTTGACAGTTTACTTGCCCCTTGTAAATGAAGACCTACACTTTTTAAAGTTTGGAGATCCATTGTATATTTTTACGTCTGTGCTCCTATAAAACAGAAGAGATACAGGAATAGGTGTGTGGTCATCAGGGGTGGCTGAGCTTCTGGAATATCTTGATCCACACTGGATCCAGTAATCAGAACTGGCTAGGCTAATAAAATAGCAACTTTTAAAAAGTCCTTTGAGCAAAGGCAATAATGCCTTTCAGCTTCACACACACCTTAAGAATGCATTAGTCTTTTAGCCCTGTGAAAGATTAGAAATGAGACCAGTCCAAAGGATGACTTTTTTGAAGCCTTTCCCCAGAAGTTATTCAGAGTCCATGGTTTATTTGAATATTTTTGGTCTATGCAGGTGTGGGGTTTTTCGGGTTTTTGTTTTTGGACTCAAAGAGAAAGTTAACTTTCAGTGCTACAAAAGATGTATTGTAAAGAAGATAAATTATTTTGTGGGGCTCTACTTGAAATTAAATTGAAAACTATCCCTCCCTGAACAGACTTGTGTACAAGGAGATGTACAATGAAACTTTAAAGCTCATAAATTTAAAACTAAGAAAAACCCCCAAACAAATAAAAAAATCATTACTTACCTAGCTGGTCTCTGGAACTTACTGATAATCTATTTGCCTGGGAGGGAGCTAGGGCAGATTTTCAATAAAAGAAAAAAAAGTAAACATAGAAACGGTGTGTGGATCAGTGGATTACTTACACAAAAAACACACACAAAAAAAAATCAGGAATACACACTACTGCAATGTTAAGAATGGCAGCTGAGAGGAAATCCTGCAAATTTGGGTGAGGCCTAAACTCTCGCGCTTTAAAAAAAACTACAAACACCCATCCTGCAACAATAAAAACCAAACAACTTAACCTTAATTCAACCTTCTTGGGGACAGGAACAGTTTTCCCATCCAGAGAAAAGAAATGTCTTCCTTGCCATACTGTGTTACTTGCAGGACTCCAAATTCTACCTAATAAAAGAAGATAAAGAAAAATTAGATAATTTAGTTTTTTAAAAAAAAGAACTAAAAGAGCTAAAATAAAAAAAAAAATTACAGGTCAATTAATTCCATGATTATAAATCACTTGTAATCTATTTTATTGTGTGTCTGTCACTTTGCATTTATTCAAGAATGTAACCTAAACTTCTGAGTCTAGGTTAATCCTTGGAGTAAACTGCTTTCAAAAAATGGCCTTCATTTCTGAACTATAACTGGATTTGCAGTTTTGATCAGAACTTTGATTAGGACTTTAAAAGGATCTGTTGATCTACAAGATCTGATTGGCAAGGTTGTAGCATAATGAGTTACCTTGTCATTGGTATAGAAAAAAGGATTTTTTTCATACTACAATTTGGAAAATGGGATAAACTTGTTGTCACAAAATAAGACATTATTTCTGTTATTTATTTTTCTCTGGTTGTACCAAATGAGGAACTTTTTTTTGTTTTTCTTCTTCAATTTTTCTTCTAAATTCTGTTCTTCTGAGATGAATGGTTGGGAGTGTTAAAGAACCAGTGTCTTAATTATGTTAACTTTTGTCTCACTTGTAAATGATGCCATTGACTGGTTATCATCTAGCTCTGCCTCCAGTTTGGTGTAAGATAGTCTTTGCTAACTGTGTAAAAATGTCCTTTTGTGTTACATTTGTTGGAGCTGAACACTCAAAAAAAGTTTTTGAATGTCTTTTATTGCTAGAATGTGCTAGAATGATCATGACTACAGTTCGAGTCATAAAGTGAATTCCCTTGTTCCAAAAGCACAAAGGACAGGCTGGTGCCGGGAGCAGCTGCTGGAGGATTTGTACTGCTTGAGTCTTGTTCCCAGCTCAGTGACCTTGTGGAAAGTCACTGAACCACTCTCTCTCAACGTTTGGCGATTTTTGTGATGGCTATCAAGTTATGTACCCAAGTTCCACGTGTATGGAGCTGCTCAATTAATGAGCTGGTAATGTGCTTTGAGATCCACTGATCTGACCTTTCAGCCTGTGCTATCAAGTAGTCTGTGCTACTTGTCCCTGTCTTTATTGATGTCCGAGCTGATTAAAGCTGTCTCCTCTTGCTGTCTCCTAATCACGTCATCTCAAGCCTGTTTGCGGCGCTTCTGCTCGACTTGTCTGTTTGGCCACCTTTTCTGTCCACTTTGTTCCTCTGCTGCTTTTGCTTTCTCTGCTGCATTAAGCAGAGGCATCTTTATTGCCACTCGAATAGCTATTGAGTGTCACTGATCTTTAGGTTTACTTTTGTATGGCAAAATAAACCTCAGCTCTTAGTTCTGAGAATGTGTAGCCTCGAGCATATTTCTTACAATTTTCTTTTTGTTATGCTAACCCCTCATACTTGGGAAGAATTTTTCTGTGCGCTGCCCAGCTTCTCTTCCCTGTCTTAGACCCTTTTCATCCTCTCCCGGAGTTCAATTCAGGAAAATGTTGTGTTACCACCTCTAGACCTCAGCATAGACTTATAGACATAGCAGTTTTTGCACTGATTTCTGAATTGTGTGTATGCTAAAGGACGTAGCAGTAAGATGTTCAACCTGCTATAAATTTTAGCCCTTAAATCTTCACTGGAAAACTGAGCATGGTTAGGATCTTGCAATTGCCTTCCTGATACCTGTCACATTGTTTAGATGGGTGTAGTCAGTAATATAATAGAGCAATCTCACCTCCTCGGATAGCTTCTCATCTGCTTATCTGCTTACTAGCACAATGCGAACCTGTTCTTTTTGTTACTTAAAGAATCCTTCAACTCCATCAAACTGTACCATAAGGAAAAATCATCTTCAATTCCCTATGTGGAATCTGGATTTTTCTGTTAGCAAGGAAGCAGAGTAAAAGAAGGAAGCAGTTTCCAAGGTTTGTTATGTATTTCTTGTGTATGTATATATGTGTATATGAGCTCTTACAAAAATATACTTGGAGGAAGAAATCTTTTGATGATTTACTTTCAAATATAACTGCAGGGAATAAAATGTTTTTGAAATATAAGAAGCAATACAGAAAATGCATTTTGTATGCAGAACAGTCCAAGTCAAATCATACTGCCTTGTGATGCTACAGCTTTTATCAAGGCAAATCCTCAATTGTTTCCACTGGAATGAACTCAGGGCAAAATTATTTGGTCTGCACATTTACCTGTTTTGACTACTAGTCCTTCCTTTCCCGACAAACTATTTCTACCTATATGGTGCAGAAATGTAACTCTCCTAGAAAGTCTTCATCCAAGACTGCAAGGAATTGCATCAAGGATGATAGACACCTTCAAAAGGACATTCACATGTAATGAGAATAAGGAAAGACGGAGAAACCAAACATCTANTATATTATATATATAATAATATTAATACAAATAACTGCTTGAATTGTGGAAAAGAAAAGGCAGACCTGATTTACAGGATATGAATACATCTAGACATTTTAGGAAAAAAAGCAGAAGGTTAAACAAGAAACTGGAAATGGATTTACCTATAATGTCAAGACCTGCATCCTCTGAGACCTGCTCCTATAACAAGTCCTAGCAAAGAAAAAGAAAATTTTTTACCTAGATGAGTTGTAGCTGGAAAAATATTACTTTTTAAAAATTTTAAAATATGCTAAAAGAGTTGAAAAATGTTCAGTGGTAATGTAGGTAGGCTAGAGTGGCCTAAGTCTGAGAGAGGGGAAAGATGACATATCAACAAAAAAAGAAACAATTTAAGCAATCTGGACTCGTTTTCAAGTGGCCAGATTGTACTTTCTAAATAATTGCTGTGGTGTTGGGCTCTGTTTGATTTAATTGGTAATGTGTGTTGAAACCAGAGCTGAATGAACTATTTACAGCAAATAATTTATTTGATCAATGTCGTCCTCTTTTCTGTTCATGAATTATCCACAAACAGGTTTTTCCCCACTAATTCGTTCATTATTCAAAATTGCTCAGCAAATGCTTTCTGTGAGTGCCATTCTGGACCTTTTTTGTCTCTCTTTCTTTGGAAGATTATGGTTATACAAGAAGGGTTTTTACAGTGGGACTCAAGAAACCTGAATGTTCTTTTTTAGTGTTCTTTTGACTGAGGGGAAAATAACCTATTTTCTATTGGTTATTTGCTATATTTGCTGAAAATGTGAATAGTGCAGCAGCTTTTCCTTTTTATTGATAGGATTTTAGGTGGGAAGGGACTATTAGATCATCTACTCCAATCTTTTTTACGATGCAGATATAGTAGGAATTCATCTAATTTCTCCCATACTGAGTTCAATAATTTGTGCTTAACTAAAGCAGATTGGAACTTTATTTTAAAGCTTTTCAGACAAATGGCTAAGTAGTTCTTTATGAAGGCTTTACTATTCTATTTTCTTTTACAAGCTTGTGTAACTATTTGATGATCTCTATTTTTGTCATGTGGGATTGTTTTTATTTGCTGATTTGATGTCTGAACATCCTGAGTTCTGAGGGAACTGATGGATGAAGTGGTTGAGCTGCTATCCATCATATTTGAAAAGTTGTGGCAGTCCATTGAAGTTCTCACTGACTGGAAATGGAGAAACAAAACCCCCATTTTAAAAAGAGAAAAAAGGAAAACCTGGGGAACTCACAAGCTTGTCAGTCTCACCTTAGCTCTTAGTAAGATCACAGAACTAATCCTCCTAGAAACTATGCTAAAGCATATGGAAATTAAAGAGTTGATTGGGGAGAGCTGATTGGGGCTTTACTAAGGGTAATTTGTACCTGAGAAATTTGGTGGCCTTCTGNAGCTCTTACAAAAATATACTTGGAGGAAGAAATCTTTTGATGATTTACTTTCAAATATAACTGCAGGGAATAAAATGTTTTTGAAATATAAGAAGCAATACAGAAAATGCATTTTGTATGCAGAACAGTCCAAGTCAAATCATACTGCCTTGTGATGCTACAGCTTTTATCAAGGCAAATCCTCAATTGTTTCCACTGGAATGAACTCAGGGCAAAATTATTTGGTCTGCACATTTACCTGTTTTGACTACTAGTCCTTCCTTTCCCGACAAACTATTTCTACCTATATGGTGCAGAAATGTAACTCTCCTAGAAAGTCTTCATCCAAGACTGCAAGGAATTGCATCAAGGATGATAGACACCTTCAAAAGGACATTCACATGTAATGAGAATAAGGAAAGACGGAGAAACCAAACATCTAGATGAAGCTGAGGAGGTGAATTAGAAAATATCCAGTAGGATGGTGAAGACCAGCTGGCAGAATATGAGAAGTAAAAGTATCCATAAAAGATCTTAAGTAGTTCCAGAGAACATTGTGAAGATCAGGTGGAATCCATACGGAAGTAGGAAGCTTTCTTCCTGGAGGTCTTTAATACTTAAATTAAGGAGAAAATGTCTTAGAGCCTGACACAGTTTTCAGGGAATTTGCAGAATCTCACTGGCACTTTGACCTTACTTTAGTGGGATGAATGTACACAGGACAGGGGGATGTGCTTCTCTCTGCTGACAGAGCAAAGATGGTTCATACCTGAAGCTCTAAAGAGTTTCATGCTCATACCCACAAATCTGGATTGCTTCTGTTGCCATCCTGTTCAACAATAAGAAGGGTAGCAAGTGAAATGGCTCATATTTATTAACACAAATAGACTGCAGAACAGATTAATTCAGTTTATGGAGAAGTGGCCTGAACTACAGAATGTAAGAAATAAGGCTTGAGAAAAAGAGCACAAGACAGAATTGATTAGTCTTTAAGTTAGAGACTGAAATTTATCCAGCAGAAATTATTATTCAGAGTTTATTGAATTCAATGAAATGAAACCCAATATTAATACAAATAACCTAATATTAATACAAATAATTANCATTATTCAAAATTGCTCAGCAAATGCTTTCTGTGAGTGCCATTCTGGACCTTTTTTGTCTCTCTTTCTTTGGAAGATTATGGTTATACAAGAAGGGTTTTTACAGTGGGACTCAAGAAACCTGAATGTTCTTTTTTAGTGTTCTTTTGACTGAGGGGAAAATAACCTATTTTCTATTGGTTATTTGCTATATTTGCTGAAAATGTGAATAGTGCAGCAGCTTTTCCTTTTTATTGATAGGATTTTAGGTGGGAAGGGACTATTAGATCATCTACTCCAATCTTTTTTACGATGCAGATATAGTAGGAATTCATCTAATTTCTCCCATACTGAGTTCAATAATTTGTGCTTAACTAAAGCAGATTGGAACTTTATTTTAAAGCTTTTCAGACAAATGGCTAAGTAGTTCTTTATGAAGGCTTTACTATTCTATTTTCTTTTACAAGCTTGTGTAACTATTTGATGATCTCTATTTTTGTCATGTGGGATTGTTTTTATTTGCTGATTTGATGTCTGAACATCCTGAGTTCTGAGGGAACTGATGGATGAAGTGGTTGAGCTGCTATCCATCATATTTGAAAAGTTGTGGCAGTCCATTGAAGTTCTCACTGACTGGAAATGGAGAAACAAAACCCCCATTTTAAAAAGAGAAAAAAGGAAAACCTGGGGAACTCACAAGCTTGTCAGTCTCACCTTAGCTCTTAGTAAGATCACAGAACTAATCCTCCTAGAAACTATGCTAAAGCATATGGAAATTAAAGAGTTGATTGGGGAGAGCTGATTGGGGCTTTACTAAGGGTAATTTGTACCTGAGAAATTTGGTGGCCTTCTGTGACAGGGTTTCAGCATTGGTCAGAAAGGGAAGAACAGCTGACATCATGTACCTGGACTCTGCAAAGCATTTGACACTGTCCCACATGACATCCTTGTCTGAAAACTGGAGAGACGTGGGTTTAAGAGTTAGCCCATTCAATGGGTGGGGAATTGGCTGGATGGCCACCGTTAAGGAGTTGTGGTCCATGGCCTGATGTCCATGTAGAGACCATTGATGAGTGGTGTTGTTTAGGGTTGGCGCAGTTTAGCGCCTTAGTTGGCAACATGGACAGTGGGATTGATTGCGACTTCATCCAGTTTGCTGACCACACCAAGCTCTGTGATGTTGTTGACAGGCTGGAGGGAACGGATGCCATCCAGAGGGACTTTGGCAGGCTTCAGAGCTGGGCCTGTGAAAACCTCATGAACTCCAACAAGGCCAAGGGCAAGGTGCTGCACCTGAGTCAGGGCAATCCCAAGCACAAACTGAGGCTGGGTGGGAAACAGATTGAGAGCAGCCCTGAGAAGAATGCCTTGGGGGTGTTGGCGATGAGAAGTTCAGCATGATGCAGCAATGTGCTCTTGAAGCCCAGAAAGCCAAGCGTATCCTGGGCTGCATCAACAGAATAGTGACCCAGAGGTCAAGGGAGGGGGTTCTCATGCTCTGCCCTGCTCTTGTGAGACCCCACATGGAGTGCTGAGTCCAGTTCTGGGGCCCTAAACATAAGAAAACGCATTAGAGTTAGTCCAGAAGAGAGCCATGAGGGTGATCAGAGGGCTGGAGCACCTCTCCTGTGAAGAGAGATAGTTGGGGCTGTTCAGCCTGGGGAAGAGAAGGCTCTGGGGAGATCTTATAGCAGCCTTTTGGTACCCGACGGGGACCTACAAGAAAGATGGAGAGGGACTTTTTCCAAGGGCATGTAGTGAAAGGACAAGGGTTTTAAATTGAAAGAGAGGAGGTTTAGTTTAGGTATTAGGAAGAATCATTTTACTTTGAGGGTGGTGAGGCACAGAAACAGGTTGTCTAGAGAAGTCATGGATGCCCCATCCCTGGAAGTGTTCAAGATGAGGTTGGATGGGGCTCTGAGCAACCTGGTCTAATGGAAGGTGTCCCTGCCCATGGCAGGGGGGCTGAAACTAGATGATCTTTAAGGTCCCTTTCAACCCAAACCATTCTATGATTCTATAAGTCCTTTTTCATCAGGGAGGACAATAAGAGGCTTTATGGCTATGTGAAGAGTTATTTCATAAACCTTCCTATCTGTTTGCCCAGGTATAGCTTTCCCACAAGTGACTTCACAAAAAAAACCAAAACCAAAACAAAACCAAAACCAAAACCAAACAAAAAAAACAAACAAAAAAACCAAAACAAAACCCAGGAAACCCCCAGACTGAACATCTGAGCAAGTCAAACAATGACCCTTGCAAATGCTGTCAAAGCAAATGTATGCTTTTAGTCAAATTAATATTTGTGAATTCTGCTTGCAGTATTTTCCCAGTACTAGCTAAGAAAGACATTGTTAAATGTAAATTGTAGTGACAGTAATTTGTAAAATTTGAAATAGTCCTTGTTCCTCAGAAGGCAGGATAAGTGCATTTGTCACACGGTATTATGATGAAAAATGCAGTGAACTGTTGCATTTCACTGTTTCGATTGGGGTCCACGTGCTGTATAATATAGCAGAAAAACATCATGCTTTTGGCAAAATATGATGGGAATCTTGTCCACACAAGCTCGGTGGAAGTGCTTTTGATAAGCAGAAATAGCCAAGCTTAAAAAAATGCTATTTAATTGGAAAAGTTGTTCCATACAATAGATCAAAATAAGGGATGACTAGCTTTTCTCAGTGGTGTGTATGGTGTGCAAAGCCCCACAGCTCTCAAGTTGAAACTGTGAGCTGTCCCCTTGTTGCAGCAGCATAGTTTTATACAAGAAAGCTGTCCTTTGAAACTTATATGAAACCAACTGCATGGCCTGATGATTCCAAGCAGCAAAGCACCACTTACCACTGCTGAGCTGTACTAACAGGCTGTTTGGAAACTCCCTGCACTCCACTTCTGAAGCTTCCACATTTCATTTCCCTGCTGGAGTGGGCTGTGGGGAAGCCCGAGGGTAGTTTACCACTTCCTGCCACCCTATGCAACCAAAGTGCTTCTATATGTGAAGATCACTGCAGAGTCCTGCAATCTTGTCCTTGCCACATGCCCTTGCAACTGGCCTCATCTAGCGGGTGGACGGTCAATGCATAAAGTGAGCATGTGTGAGTTTTAAAAACAAATTTGGGTCCCTAGTTCCCTTTGTTTCTCTAAGATCAAAAAATAAAGGTTTAGTAAGTAAGATTTCTGTGAGAGCATGGGATATAAATAACTTGACAAATGTCCTTCAGACATTTGGATTCATCTTGCCCATCTCTAGCAATTTAAAAGATGTTGAGGCTAAACAGATGATGTGTCTCTGCTTTGCTAGTGGAGGACAATCCATCCAACTGCTTTAGGATGCACTGAGGACTTGTCTGCGGGGGGAATCTGGCTTTCTTCACTGACTTTCAAGTGGAGCCAAATGAATAGATTAGATTACACTCGTGACGTTTAGACTGCTAAAACGAACTGAGATGAATGTCACCCCAAATTATTTGCCTCAGAATGGCTGTGATAAAGCAGCTGCACCTGATGCATTAACAAGTAGCCATGTTTTTTCTCTCTCGGCTGAAGAAATCATCACTTACCACTTTTTCCTAAGCAAGCAGCAAGGTCTGTGATGTACTGAAATGTCAGTAAAAAGGTGCTTTTAATTCTCGAGGACTGGCCTTTTTTTGGTGTTTTTAAATATGATGCTGAATCTTCGAGTTGTTAGGGGCATGGCATTGTCCAGTGACGGAATAAAGGACACTCACCTTACCTTATCTGCATCATGCTGAAATATCAATTCAATTTATTGTGAGGAGGCCGACATCCAGTCCGCTTGTACGTGAATGGGACAAGGGATTACTCGAACCACCAGGTTATTTTTTCCGTTCATGATAAATTAAGTGTCTTGGCAATAAAGGCATTACCCTGCCAAAGGAAGCTAGTGGAATGATGACCCTGCATTTGGGAATTCTCTCTGTATTGCTCTGAGTAGATACACAAACAGCTCTTTATATGCTCTGTGACCTTCTATTTCTTGAGGCCTTAGTAGTTAGAAGAAATAGCATCTCTGGCAGAGTGGTAGGAAGCTGCTACACCCCTTCAGGTGAAGTACCTTCAGGTGACAAGGTGTGTATGATAATTTATGGAACACAGTCCTTGTAATATTTTATAGTGCTCAAATGTTCCAGATGATTATAGTCTCTAGATCTGCAGTTAAATTATTATCCTGATCAGAAATTTAATTGCTCTCACTTGTCTTGTTCTGTACGTGCTTTTGGCAGAGTGACAGCACTTTCTATCACTGTTTCTCCATCCACTGAGTGATACAAAATATGTTTTTAAAATCAGAGGAAAAAATATTAATGGGGGTTATGTTGCCTGATAAAATGCTTTGTTGCTCTTTTCTGATCCGACGGTAAACAAAGTGCATTTTAAATATTTAACATTGTTCTTAGAACAAATTTTGAATTTTGAAGCTGCAATTTTAAACCTGAGCTGAAAGTAAGTTTGATCAGTGTTCATATCACTGATGTCTTTTGATATTTTCCTTCCTTTTGCACTTCTACATAGATCTATATTTTGTAACAATCTCATTGAAGGCAAGATAGACAACATGTTTTCCAACATAGAAGGACGAATGTTGCTTCACTAGGAATTTTATTTCCCATAGAATAAATTTTCCTAGCCAAACAGGAGTCAAAATCAACACTAGACAGCAATGATCTAGGCTTGCTGAAGTAGAGGGAAAAACTCCTCCACCAAAAGAACAATACCCAAATAAAACAGAGAAACCAAAATGTTTGAACTTTTATTATCACCAAGTTTTGAAACTGCTGAGAAATTTAAATTTGCTCTTTCAGTAAGTTAGAAACTGCTTTAAGTGGTAAGATTACATGTATGAAAACTTCTGCTCATTGTGCTAGGATGATGCTGATGTTAATTTATAGCTTGAAAAGTCTGCGTAGTTTTGTTTCTGAGGCAGATGAACCATATGTTTTGCAATAAATACTTTTAATTTAAGTGGTGAGAATGATTGTAACTGTTTGATTTTGTTGCTGTTATTTACACCAACATATGACAGAAAGCAAGTGAAAGGAAGACAGGATGTATTGTAGAGTCTATTAAAAAAACAACAGCGTGGAATGTTGAGAGGAATTTTTAGACATGAGAGCCTTAAAACAGCAGGGTGAACTGATTATTTTAAGTATAGATGAAGTAAAGCATTGAAGAGGGATATATTTAAAAATATCTAAAATAGGTATTATTATATCTAATATATAGAAGTATTTTCAGCTGTATATAGAGCTCCATGGGTTTAAAGGAGCTAGTTATCATTCTCCTGCAATAAGAGTTTGAAAAATAAGCCTTCAAATTTGGATTTCCAAATGACATTTTTTCTGCATAGCAAGGGAAGGAACTAAGCTGTAATTCCAAATGTAGAAATATTCTTGCTGCCTCCTTTGAAAACTTTGTAGAATATTTTTCCTTTGGCAAACTAATACTTTGATTGCTTTTAAACCATGCAGAGACACCCCAGCTTACCCAGCTTTGAATGAGCTGGATCAAGTAATAGAAATGTTGCTGTGTCAGCTCAATGTCCTGACTGGGAACAAATCCTCTGCCTTTTTTGTGGAGCTGGTTAACCCCATGCTACCTGAGCTGTACCACACCTGGCACCCAGCCTGAGTGTCTCAAAGCAAACTGGGCACATCTGCTGTGTTGCATCACACAGAATCTTGAAAGAAAAGTTCTGATACAAATCCCAAGTTAAGTGTTGGGAATATTTGCACAAAAGTAGTCTTTTTAATTTTTCTTCAAAAAAGTTAGTATCCACAAGTAGGAGTTAGATCTATCATTTTTTCCCTCATAATCATCTCCTTGGCCACTAGTTGTACTACCAGAGACAAACATGCTGTAAATTCATTTAAAATTAGTGTAACTATAAGCCACACAAGGCAAAGATGTCATACAACTCAGAAGACATTAATGTTCCCAGGTAACTTAATTTTCCAGAGCAGTGTTTGACCCTGGAATATTTTTTTCTGTAATGTGTCTTAACATGGATTCACTCTGATTCAGTTAAAATATTTCTAGCCTGATGGCAGATTTTTACCACTGCTTACAATTTCCCCAGACATAGTAATTGTTTCTGCTTTCACAACCTCAGTGATCCCTTCTTCCTTTACAAATTTCCCCTTTTGTTCTAGGAAAGCAACAACTGGCATAGAAACAGACTCAGATTTTGTTCTCTGCAGTTCAGCACATACTACAGTGACTGGGCCAGTCCAGACTGCTCTTGCCTTCACCTGCATTTTGGAATTGCTTTCTGCCACTTTCTGATGCCTAAATTGGCTTTTCACAAGGTACTGCTTCTCCTTTGTGACTGGCAGAGAGATCTGTTGCTGTCAGCATGAAATTTCTCTAGCTCTTTCACCTGTTGGTACTTCTCTGCTCAGTCTTCTGGCTTCAGTCTTAAATCCTTTGTGCACCTTCTTTTTTTTCTGTGGAGAATCTTCTTTCATGTCTCTTCACACTCCACCTATCTTCCCTCTTTTGCCTATCATTGTCTCCTTCTTAGATTTACTTTAAATTTCCCATTCTTTCTTCCTTTCTTCAAAGCTCTTTGCCCTTTTCCAGAATGATAACGTGAACAGATAACATGTCACTTGGTGGACATCCTTTCTAATCCCTTCCCTGACTGCACAAGGCAGAGCTTCTGAATGGCTTTCTAAGTTTCATTTTCTTAAGATAGATTTTCCTGATGTTAATATGAACACTGGAAAAGTCTTCATATCAATGGAGACTTTCATCAGGGCTTGATTCATATACTTGACTCATTTATTTTCTTTCTAAACTCATAAGGTGGGAGTTAAGTTTCTGCCTGATGAAGCCCTTCTATTGAATTTGGACTTTTCAGGGGTTTTGATTGAAAGCCTAAACTTGGTCAAGTAGAAGAAAGATTATAATGATAGCTTTGAGGTCCTTATTATTTGCTCGTTCTTGGAACAGAAGCTTAAACTTTTGTGAAGTAAACTTCACAAAAATTCACAGAAGAAGTCTGTTCTAAAAAATAAATATATATAGTCACAGGAGTCCTGTAGCTGGACAAATTCAGAATTTCAGTTTTAACTTTGGAAAAGCATAGTGAGATTGGCAACTGTGACAGAATTCTGCAGTCTTTCAACCATTATCGTGTTAACAAAGGTAAGATATGTTTATATCAGTGTATGTTTATCTAGGCTGTAACTGAGTACAGAATGTCATTGTGGATGGGATAATGGATATCTAACCAAGACGACAATGTCAACAGTAGTGGTGAAATGAGACAGTGATGTTTTCATTGTGGAATATGTTAGTACAGGTACGTGTCATGGTTAGTGGATTTCACCCTTTGTGCTGCCCCTTTCTTTAGCTAAATTAAAGCTAGAAGGGAAATAGCTGCAATCATAGCTGTGTAACTATGCAGTAGATTAGCCTAAAGTGATGAGTGTATTTTATCTTTAGCATTTAGACCTGCAGTTTTCAGAGTGGAAGCAAGAAGGGTACAAGAATCTTTGCTCTCTCCACTAGTTTGTGGTGCTCTAATGATGAAGACACTTAATTGAGATGGTAACTTCTCTCATTGTCATTGCCCTCCTTTAATGTCTTTAAGTTACACCATCACTCTGTGCTTCCTTGTCTTCACTGACCTGTCTGTTTGGGCAGTAAGCTCCTTAGGAGTAACCAGTGCCTCACTGATTGTGTGTGCAAACTTTAGAGCTGTGATAAGTCATTTGGACCTCAAAACTGAAATCTTTCTCAGTTAACTTCAGAAACCGCAGAAGTGCTGGATACTGCCTAGATTCCATGTGTAGGCATGGAAAGAATGAGGGATCTCCATCATAAAAATTCTTTGATGTCTTTGCTCTTACAAGTCCTGATGACAGAAACCCATGAGATTTGGAAAAGAAATATGTTAAATAATAATTAATAAATATATAAAATACATATAAGCATATTATATATAATTACTATAATAGCCCTGTGGGCCATAGAAAGAATATTGGCTGTCCAATGAAGAACAGCTCACACAACACGCAAAATATAGGGGTAGACGTTGATAAGGAGGAGAGAAGAACAACAGAGGGAAGGAGAAGTGTGAATGTTCAAAGAAGAGCTTTGAGTTTAACCTCTTGTCCCTTCTCCCACTGGGGCAATGGGAATAGCTTCATTTTTTCTCAGTTGTCCCCAGGGAAATTCCTAACCTTGGCTGTGTACTGCTGATGGGGACTCTTTAACCTCCCTTGACGGTCGGTTCATTTGCCTAACTCTTCTTACTCTGTGAAACTTCATGCAGTAACTGTATTTGACCTAAATTTCCCTTGATGCTGCTTAAGTTCATTACTTCCTCTTCTGTCCTCATTAATTAAGGGGAATAATTGATTCCTGTTCCTTTTATAACATCACTTTATGTACTTGAAGATAGCTCTCTGTCACTCTCCCCAATTTTCTCCCTGACACATAAATATGAAGACAAAAGGGAAATATTTCTCAAGCCGGATGATGTTAAGAAAATAGGGCAACTCTTCAAGGAGAATGGAGATAAGCCATGAGAAACAGTGTAGTAATTGAGACTGGGAGGGGCCTGCAAGACAGCCTCTTGTCCAGACTTTTCTGGCTGAAATAAGATTGCTGTGTACCCTCCTCATTGCCATGAGACACAGCTCACTTGTTCTCCAGCTAGTCACAGGTGCAGTTTCTTCTTTTTAGACAGATAAAGGTCTCCCTGCTTTGCTTTCTTAGATAATCTGGAAAGGAGAGATGGGATTTTTTCGTGCATGGGTTTTTGATATAAATAAAGTTTAATCGAGTTCTTCAGATGCGGATGTGTGTTTTTTGGGTTTCTCACTTCCAGCCTTCTGTTGAAACTGAATATAGCCCTGAATCCTTTCAAGCCTAGCAATCGGTCTATCATTTTTATTTCCTTTACATTTTCAAGGTTATCTCTGACAGAAAATTGGATAGAAACTTTGTAAAAATATAAATGAAAGCTGTGATTATCTTTTATGCATATGCAATTCCAGGAAGATAGGGAGGCCCACAGCTGTCTACCCTCATGAATTCCAAAGTGGGGCACAAATCTGATCGTCACATGATTATGCAGTGATGTGGTCTAGTATCTGTCAAAATCATGTAAACTGTTGGATGTTGTTTTTCAGACAGGTTGGATCAAGAGCACAGATGTACCTTCCACACATTTTCAGCATTTCTGCAAGTGGAATAAACCAGCACCTCCCCCCCGCCCCTTTCTAACTACAGGGAGTATTTAGTCTGGAGACATAAGGTTGTTTATATTGTCATTATCATAAATGGTGTGATTGTTCCAGTTACCTAGGTAGAGAAGAAATTTTCATGTTATTCCAGAGTGTGATCTGGCACTGACTTTGTGTTTTATCACCTCAAAGCTATCATTAGTGAGTAATCATTTTAGGAAATTATTCTATTGCTCATTTATATTGCCTAAAAGCACTTTTGGTGATTTTCCTTAGGCTTTTTGTTAGTTATATCCTTTAGTGCTATAATATGGTAGATGCTGTGCAGAAAATATTTCAGTGCATTTTAGTGATGGAGAGAGGCCAGTGACTTTGGGTTTTTTCCTCCAAGCAGTTCAAATACTGTTTGTATATTTCTTTTACAGCTGTGTTTCTCATCTGTGTTGCTGAGGTATAGTGTATTTTAGTGCTTTGATGATAGGAGAGCCAGAATTTCCTTGTCAGAGAAGTAATCTTGAGCAATAGCATAGGATACTTTCCAGAATTCGTGGGTCTCAAAGCACTTAAATAAAACAGGACAAAGCTCAGTTATTGGTCTATCACAGAAGCTGAGGATTTACCTGTACTGCTCTCACTTTGATGACTACAGCATATGGGGTGGGGTCAGAGACAGTGAGGTTAAGCACTATAATCTGTAGAGCTGAAAGCCTGGTCTGGATCTAACTGCAGAACTTACTGTGTTACCTAATTGCATTAGCCGCTGGTGCTTCCCAGTGAGTAGATTAAATCTTGCTTGGATACGCACATATGAAATTCCCTCACAGCAGCAGTCTAGATTTGTGCTTTGGGCTGAGACCTGTGCCTGAGTTTCTGAGATTTAATGAACTTCCGTGGACAAGCTGACAGCAACCAGCAGAACTGCACGGGGGTGTATTTTCACACACACTCACCACAGGTGGAAGTACTTGTGCAGCGACATGTGGGGCTCACATGACATGCTTTGACTCTTGTTGTTGCTCTGTGCTTATCGGAAGTCTGCAATCAGAGTTTCAGGATCAGAGGATGTATCTTGCTTAGTCCTGTGTCCCTGAGCTGTGGTGAACCACCTGGTGTGCAGCAGGGTGTAAAGACCCCAAACATGTCCCCTTATTACTGCTGACAAGCATAAGCTGATTCTGTTGTGCTTTAACAGTATGGTTGTCTCCTGGGATGCATGGGTTGGACAGAGGTTGTGTGTGGTCCTGTGTTCAAGGGTAACTTCTATTTCTAGACAGAAATACTTGTGGGGGGCTTATGTTTGGGGTTTTTTGTTTTTTTGTTTTTTTTTTTTTTAATTTCCCCACTCTCCCCACAAGCACAAGGTACTTCAGAAAAAAACCCAAAATGCCTGGTTCTGTCATAGTCATATATATAGAGATATTTCTCTGTCCAGTAAAATCAACTTTCACGTTCATTTTAAAGGGATAGTCTTAATAATAAACCTGTGTAATAAAGCTGTATTGGTAAAATTGTTTGTAGTCTACTTCTAAAAATATCAAAGACCAATTCAATAAAATTATTACAAGGAATTCTGTTAATTACAGCAGCTGGCAATGTTTCTCCTTCAAGGCTGCCAAAAGAGGGTACTGTAAATTAATCTAGGTGGCTAATTATCAGGCCTGTCAACCAGTCTACAGTAACAGTCCCTCATGCATCATCCTGTGTGAGCCCACGGTGTCACAGCTGGCCACGTGTTCATCAAGGAAAAAATCACTGATGTGACATCATGCTGTGCATCTTATGTAGTGTATCCCAATCCTCAAGAGGCAGAAATTTCTGCTGCTTGGGAGACTTGCATGATGTCAGCAGCTCCCTTCCTGTGTGTTTGCCATGTACATTTTTGTTTTGTCCTACCACTACAGGCAGTGCTGATGACAAGTGCATTTGCATAGATGTTTGCCTGATGATGGACGTTTCTGGTGTCTCTTCTTTGTTGCAACACCTCTGGAACAGTTTAACAGCTGAGGCTTGTCACAGGAATCGAAGTCTGAAGCAGATCACCAGATAGTTGTGTTGTAGACTTGATGTCACATTGTCTATGCAGAGAGGCTGAGAAAGCCTCTTTTCTATGAGGCTTTTCTTGTATATCCTGTGTTCTGACTGTGGCTTTTCCAGTGATGATTAACACATCTTCCAATACACAAAAATAATTTAGCTCTGTTTCCTGTCTTAGGTTTGGATAGTTGCAGGTTTTTTTTGTCAATACTGATTAGGTATTGACCCTGAACGGAAAATGTGACAATTCCGTTTTCGATGGGATTTAACCATTTACAGCTTTCACCACTGCTTTCCTGCCTGCTTAATTTTAGACAGTATGGCTTAATATGTTAGACTTGCTCTTTTCCTGGTTTGGCCTTTGACTGCCTAAGTAATTGTAGAAAACTCACTGCACTCCTTTGCTCTGCAAGCTTGGGTTTACAGAAAATTTTCCTGTATGTAGTTTTATATGTTTGATGCCCTCTTTCATTTGGAGTGACTGACTTCTGCTCTGCAGCAAAGAACTAAGGAGTGGAAAGCATTAGCCACAGACCTGTTCTGAAACCACCTATGAGAAATGTCATATCTAAAAGCAGCTGCTCTTAGCAGTCCATCACAGGGGGCACACAGGGCATAGCCCTGTATGGGGCCCAGCGGGGTCCCTACACAGAGAGGTCTGCCCTACTTGTCATAAGGCTGAAGTGAAGCCAAGCCACCACTGGACACACCAACCAGAGTTTTGTTGTGGTTCAGAGCATCAGCCAATCACTTCACAAGTGTGAACACAAAATTGACTGACTCTGAGTGGTATTTCACACTGACTAAACTAATGGAGGTAGAAACAAGTATTGACACCTGCCCATCAAATAGTAGAGAGGGGAAGCAAGTGCATTACACTCCCCACATGGTTTTCACTTCAGCTCACTTCAAGTGGTTAGAATGAGCCAAAATATGTGGGTCAGTCGAATTGTAGCCATACCAGCTTTAGGGATTATACTGATTACATACTCCTTAAATTTTTTTTTCCTAATATCCTCCTTATTGTTGCAATTTTCCCTTTTAGATTTTAATTTAGGGTTTTCTACTATTCTTTCGCCTGGAGGCTTGTTGCCTCTGCTGTTCTTATACTGTTACTGTATTGGATGACAAATTCATCTGCTAAAATGATTTATTACCCCAGCTCACCGGGCAGCAGCAGTGCTCACTGAACAGACAGATTTGTCAATTTGTAGCACAGATATCTTTATCTTCCCCAGGTGCTCTGGAATGGGAAGTAGTGGAAGCATATTTGTGATTGCAAAAGAAAAACATCTCAAGGAACAAGGTGGAAGACAAATGAGTAGACAAAAGCAAAGGAGGGAAAGAAAAGAAAAAGGGTTTAATTTTCCTGTGTTATGAGATATAAACTAGTGGGATGAACTTAATTGCTAGCTCACAACTTGCCTTGTGTCTGATGAATTACTATTCTGATCACTGTCTTTCTGCTTGCTGTTTACAATAGCTATCTTTTTCTCCTGTACTGAGGAGAAAATAAAAGACACCAGCCAGGAGCAATCCCTGTGAAGGATCCTGAGGTTTGGAGCCTATCTCTTTGCCTTGTACTTCCCTGTTCTCTCATACTCCCTTTGTCTTTTCTGTGGGTACAATGGAAGTATCATTAGATTGGTTTGTTTATCACTAGACTTTGTTTTTGATGTGAACAATGAAAAATTAATACTAATAATCAGTTTGCACTTTCAATCATGGTGCAGTACCGACATCCAAAGCACAGATTCCTCTGATTGCTTGACAAAGATACACCCATTCTGTGACCCCTGATCAAGAATTCCTTTTCTGATCCATGTCCCCTGCAATCTCCTGCCAAAGTGTAAATGCTTTTATTTCTAGCAACTCACTCTGTGGAGTAAACCTTTCTGCCCTTTGTCATTTTGGTACAGTTAAGAAGAGGGTTGTCAGCTTTTTTTGGTTCAAGTTTACCTGTATGCTTTTTTCCTGTATTCTTTCTCCATTTATTTTTCTCTGGCTCAGCTTGAACTAAGGGCTTGAAATGGATTTTTAATTAGAACCCGAAAAATTTCTATGACAGAAGAATTTTTCTTGAAAAAACCTTTACATTGTCAAAGGCTAATTCACACCATAAAATATAAATAAACATTGGAAATATGTTCAGCTGTCTCTGAGAAGCCTGTTTGGACAAATCTATTGAAAAACAGATTGATATACCAAACATTGGGGTGGAATTGATTTTTTTTAAAAGCAGATCTATGTGGCAAAACAAAACAGTACATCATCATCTTCCAAATTAACTAAATGAGTACAAAATAATGTATGTGTTTGTCCAAGTGAATCCTACATGCATGAAATCAGTGAGTTGGTGTGATGAAGTATTGAGAGCTGGCACTGAGTTCGCCAAGAATCCTGTGTTCAGCATCTCTGAAAATAAGACCATTATTTCTTCACTCAAATTTTAACTGATGTCCAAATGAGACATTTAAAATAAATGAGTGCACTGCAGTACGTGTGGAAAGATTAACTGGCCTGGGTCTGACCCTGTGTGTGTATGTCTGTGTGTTTTTATGTGTGTCATTGTCTTTGCTGTTGTTGACAAAAAGGCTCCATGCTGCATCTTTCTTCACTCCTGCAATCGATTGGGTTAAATGAGATACACTTTTCAGAGCGATTTTTACTTCCCCAGCCCAAACCCAGCATATTCTCAGACATATACACTGGTTCTTAAAGAATTAAATTTGTAAATAAAATAAAACCCCATACACAGTTTTTCAAGCCTGCAGGCAACCCAGTTGTCATCTTAAAGCTCTTTGAATGTCATGCAGTGAAAATGGCTTTTATATAGATTTGCTTCTGGGGTTTTTTTTTAAATAAAGTTTAAAGAGAATAAATGATAGCACCACTCCTTCACAGGAATTTTGGTAAGTGCAACAGTGTTCACAGTATACTAACCCCCAACTCATAGTATACTAACCCCTTTCTTTTTTACCCTGTTAAGGCTGAGCACACACAATTAAATGATAAAGTTTGAGCTACATCTCTTGAAGACATTTTTTCTCAAAAACAGAAAGATAAGACATCCAAGGACAGTAAAAGAGAAGGGGGTGTAAGCGTTACAAAGGGAAATCAAAGCCTTGTGGAATACAGAAGAGAGAGAACTGGTGTTTCCCATTCTTCTTCCCAGTTAGTCAAGGCAGATTTTGAAAAGAAAAATAATTTGCATTCAGCCCTACACAGTAACAGCTGCCAGCTCATTCATGTTAGTATTTAATCATCATCACGATATAGTCTTTAATTACAAGATCACATACTGGGTTTCCCCCTGGATTCTGCCTTGTTCAGAGCACAGAAGAGTTGTGCACACTGAAAGAACAGCAATTCAACAGTTATTTTTTTCCCTTTGTTAGTCAATGTTCAGACCCAAGCCTGATGCAGTGCATGCTGTGCAAAGTCTGTTCTCATATCCACTTTATTCATTTTTTCCCTAGGCTTTTTCTAACCATCACCTTTCATGTGCCCTGCGCAAAAATTCTTCCAGTGTTACAGAGCATTTTTTGAGGTGTTCAGGTTCATCTCCATTGTAGTAATGTGGAGCTTGGATGCCTAGGTATAAAGCTAGACACAGTCACTTATTTTGGATACCCCCCTTGAGATAATTAGTGCCTATATTTTCTGGGTGCTTAGCATTGGAAGGTATTTTGTGTTTAAAGCCCAGCTCCTTGTGACTTCAGGTGCAGCTGTAGTTGCACCTCACAGTCTCAAATTAGAGCACAGAAGCTTCTACACTGGGTCCCCTAAAATGAAGAAGAAATTTGTGAGAGTAATATGTGAGCATTTGTAAAAAAGCTGTGTTGCAATGGCTTGCTTCACATCCGAAAGGAATCCCCTGACAGCAGCAGGGACTGAATCCAGTCCTCCAGGCAGGATCCAGCTACTTTAATGATATGGCTGTTGTAGGAAAATGACTTCATCAAGTCTGTTCCTTTCTATTGCATGCAGAAAAATCATATCACGCTTTTAATAAATTAATCATGTCATTTCTTAAAACCAATAAATTTTACTATGGCTTTTAGAAAAATACTACAGAACCAACAATGAATACCAGCGATTGACAATATTTTTCTGATTTCTAGTCTTAATTTTTTCACGGTCAGATGTATTTATATCTTTACTGGTATAGATATTGTTCTTTGTACTACATAGTTAATTTTACTCTTTGTGTTTACCGCTATGTTATATTTATGGATCAGAATTATATTTTCTCTTAGCCTTTATTTTGCTGTATCTCATTCCTTAGGTATATAGCATCCCTTCTCTCAGTTTGTTGCCATTACAGTTTCAGTTGATGCTAAACTCTCTACAAAATTTGAGATGAGGTATTACCAGTACTAGCTGCCCCACAGTGTAAATATTCACCTTTTTCTATGCCAATATCATACTGCTGGCTGATGGTCATCGTATGATTGATTAAGACAACAAAATCTTTATTATTTTCTTGCGTCAGCATCCAGAGAAAAGTGTTAGTGGTCTTTAAGTGCATGTTAATGGTGCTTAAGTGAGTGTATATATGTATGCTCTCTTCCAACATCTCTGAGAAAGAATGCAAGGGTCTTAAAAAATGTTCTCCCCGTGCACCTTGACTGGCCATGGAGCTGAAGTGCACTGCTCACCAAATGGAAATGCAGGTTTGTTGCAAAACTGACTCTGACCCCGTGGTTGGACCACACTGTAATGCCTTTTGAAAAGGAGGCCAAATTAGGAGTAAAAAGAATATTCTTTCTGGCTTTACTTCAGACTGGAGGGTATGGTTTTTCTGAAATGGAGGTGCAAAAGTAATGGAGTACTGCTATAGAAACTAGGTCAAGAGCAAATTTCTGCAAATGGCACATTTCTTAGACCTATCTTGATGTTAATGTGAAGCATTTAAGGTCTGCTATGTGGAACTGTGATGAATACTGCTATCCCTTGATCTTGAAAAACTTAGATTGTTATACTGTAGGCGTACTGAAGTGAGATATAAGTTTTCAAAGAAATTAATAGATATTAGCTGTTTACAGAACAAGCGTACCAGTGTAGACTTTGGAGAGATTGCAGACTCCCTTCCTTGTTCCTTCCCTCATCCTCTCAAATTCAATGCTTTGTGCTTTTAAAAAACTATAAAAATTAAAGTACGGAGAGGCTGAGACCTCATGCTCTTCATTAACATGATATATGATTAATTTTGCCTTGCATTTTATTGTCTCCTGTTGGAAATATATCTTACTTGATACAGGGAAAGGACACATCTGATTGAGGAAGAAGTCTTTTATAGTAGCTGTAGGTTAGGGCTCTGGGGTGTGGATCCTGGTCTGCAATAGACCTTTTGGGCAACCTTCAGGTAACCCTCACCCTCCCTTTCTCTCACTCCTTTGTAAAATCACAGGAATAGCACCTCCTTTCAAAACAGGTGTAAATATTGTAAAAACTCTAAGATGCTAAA
This sequence comes from Ifrita kowaldi, assembly GCA_013398055.1. NCBI lineage: Eukaryota > Metazoa > Chordata > Aves > Passeriformes > Cinclosomatidae > Ifrita > Ifrita kowaldi. The sequence goes on from VZRS01008529.1 coordinate 818,068, forward strand.
TTATTGTAATCTAGAGGCCATATGAGAACCTAAGTGTGTACTTTAGTTAACCTGATTTTTTCATCTGGCTTACTATCCTGCCATTGACTGTGATAGCCCAGAGGTGATGATAAGGAAAGGGCATGGGAACAGGAGCAGCATGTAGCACTCTTCCCTAAATCCCATCATTCCTCCTTGCTCCACTGCCTTTTTGCCCTCTAGATGGAGACAAATTTATCCTGCCTCAGCAACTTTAGAATTTTCTAGATAAGATTCATTTACCAGAAAATTTTTTTAATGATGGCTCAAAGAGACACAATGAAGTTAGTGGTTATTACTGTTACTATTAATGTTTATTTCATGATTTCTGATAGGAAAGAGAGCAGGAAGAATCCCCTCAACAGCCTTGGGAACCACATACCTTAGTTCCTAGAAAATGACCCAGCATATTCTCTCAAAGCTTTTAGCTGTTTACAGGAAAAGTCATATGAGGAAACAGTCTCTAGTTTCTGTGGCTGGCAGGAACTCAAGTATACACTTTTCAGCTTTTGGCTGCGTATGTGTTCATTATTGGTCTCTTTACCTGGCCACAAGTAAACAGAGATAGTACTGAGCCTGGGTTTGGTGGTGTAGAACAAGTTTGACAGGAGTTTTCTCAAAGATTCTCTCTCAGAAACAAAAAGAGAAGGTAAAGCTGCAAAAGAGTAGCAAGTCTTTGACGGTACAGAAGTGCAAAGAGAGCAATTAATTTCATTTAAAGTAGTGGCCTAAAGACCCACCTGTTTAAAGCTTGGTCTTACAATCCCTTTGGAAAGCAACATAAACTGCCTTCTGTCTGGAAATTCTGCTAGTTTGCTGCATCTATTTTGAGGTTTGGGAAGCACTTTGCTAACATTTCACCTGTAATCTCCAGGCTCTCTGGAACTGAACACAGGTGTTGTTCCACAGTGAAATCCATTAAATACCACCACTGCAAAGTGGGGCTCACCTCTGTGAGTGGAGATGTGTGTGTGTGTCTGGTGAAGAAAGGAGTGGAATAAATGCTCAAAGAGACATGCCACAGCTAGTAGAAAAAGGAAGAGAAAATGGAAGAACTTACTGCCAAATGTTTAGAAAGACTCCAGAAGAATTTAGAGATAGAGGTACAGGTGGATGTCTTCTCAAGTGCTTTTTGTTCCCATTCCCTAGAGGTGCTGGGAAAAAGTTGTTCTGTAAGGACTCGGAAGAATGAATGAGCAAGTCACCAGGGCATAAGAAGGCAGTGCAGTATGTAATCCACAACCTGGAGCACAACAGTGAAAGTTGTAGGGCCCTTTGGGATGGGTTTAGACATTGCAGATGATGTCTGCAATTAAGGTGGTCTTATTAACTGTGCTGCTAAAAGTTGATAAGCTCATTTGCATGTGCATTGTGGTGCATACAAATATTAACAGTACTTAATAGAAGAGAAAATTCTAGCCATACACCTGGAAAAAAGCTAAGTAACCATTTATACTCAAAGATCTAGAGTAAAATATGACAGTTGATTTTTAGTAATTAACGTGTTCTGTTTGGTATGGCAGGATTCTAGACACTCAAAAATATGGTTTATTTTATAACTGGCATAAAATCTCTTTTGAAAGTTTTTTTTAAAAAATGTTAGGTTATGGAGATAGATTCTTTCTATTTATTTTTATTCTAGCTAGATAAGAAACAGGTAATTATAGAATATTACAGGTGTTTGTATATTAAATTGTGTAATTATCCCATAAAGTCTGTTTCTGCCATTCTTGTTCTCTCAGGCCTGGAGGTGCAGTGATATTGTAGCTCAGCTGTAAGGAGACAGGTACTCTTGAGCTAAGGCCAAAAAAAGATTTGGGATCATTTGTTGTGCCTGGTTTAAGCTGAGGTAAATCCTCATGGAAAGAATGTGGCCTGACACCTCTCTGGTGGGTCTGTGAATTCCAGTCTCCCACGGTCCCTGGCAAGTTCTCTGACCGTAAGGGAAGTTCCAAGCAGTTGGTTTTTCAACTTACATATGGAAGATGTTTCAATCAGCATAAACAAATTACCTAAGCATACAGACTGGTTCTTCCTTTATGAATGCATTGTGCTCCAAAATATGGTAGGTTTGGCTTTTTTTCTAGTACAGGGAATATCTAATCAAGTCACAGAGAGAAGTGTGAAGACCTGTCATAGGAGGAAGAAGTACCTTGTGTCAATAGGGTGGGAAATGTGCACTGCAGATAAAGATAGAGAATCCAAGGTTTTCATAGGCTGGTAGAATACTCTGGCTGTGAGGTCCCTGGTGCTTGCAGGGTGCATGATCATAGCAGTCTGAGCAGGTATCTGGGGGCAGCAAATTAGGGCACACAATACCTGAAAGTAAGGTACTGAGTTATTTAATGCAACACACTGAGGTATTCAATGCTTACAAGCCAGGACTTAGCCCAGTATTATACAGAACATCTGCCTTTCCTGTTCTCTCTCTCTCCTGGTTTTCTGCTTGCTTTCCCTTTGCTTGCTGATGTGATTTGTTTTGTTTACTTGGAAACTAGGTCTGTACCAGCTAGATTTCTCTATTTTATTTGTTTAGTGAGATGCAAAATCTGATTGTTGAATCCAAGAGTGTGTGTGTAAATCACTACTTTGCAAAATTGTGTGGACCAAATCCTACTCGCCTTGAATTCAGTGGGAATTCTGGTTTATGTGTCAACAAGGCCAGGATTTCTTTCTCAGTAACTCATACGCATAAAATGAAAATTACTGCAGAGCTGTATTTTTACAGAATAATTTACTAGCTGTTAAATTCCAACAAAAGTATTTTTATCTTCTGAAGGCAGGAAAATATTAGCTTTATTTCATGTCATTGCTTAAGCTACATATTAATAATTAACTATTGTTATAATGGAAATCTTCCAGGTACAGAATGTGCCCATTACTGAAAAATGGAAAATAGAAAAATGAGATAGGTCAGCACCAATACAGAGCTTGAGCATCTTAGACAAGACATCAGCAAAATTGCAAAAGCGGAGGTGTGATAACATTGTAAATAGACTCAGGTGTATTAATATCTGTTATTCCTAGTGTATGGATCTTGCATATTTAACTCCATCACTACTAGAGCATCAGAATTGCAGCCTCTGACTTACAATAAGGAATTAGCTAGCCAAAATATTCTCCTTTTATTGGTTCTAGTAAGGAGCTTTTCCCTTCTTCTGTCATATTATTCAATGGAGTCTGTATCACAGAGACAACTGTCTCTATAGAGAGCAGCTTGAACCCCCTGTACAGACCTTTCTCCAGGATACTTTTCTGTTCCAGAGTAGGTACTAAGGGTTGTGTGAACATGCAACCATGCCAGACCTGTATCTGTAGCAGTGTCCCAGTTTGAGACAAATTTGGAGGAATGTCTGAAATGAACATCCTCTGATAGAAGGCAGGTTACAGCCACCCCTCCCCCACCAGGTTCGGGGAAAAAAAAAAATTTCCTCAGAGGAAAGTGAAGGAGAAAAAACCGATTTATTTAACAAACACACGGTAAAAGAATAATAATAATGCCAAATAATAAAACCTCTCACTGTGGAGAGAAACCTGGGAAGATTTTAGAGTCCTTTCTGTAGGTATGGTCTCTCTCTCTCCCCAGAGCTGGAGCTGGAGTTCGGCATGGAGGGCCTCCTCTCTGGGCCAAAGTGTAAGGTCTCCCGGTGAGGTTCTGGTGTTCTGAACAGTTCCAGAAGAGAAGAAGAAGAAACTGAAGTCCCAGGAAAATAAAGTTGTTTAACTCTCTGTCTCTCTCTTCCGAGACAAGGAGCCAAGAGCTGGGAAAAGCCGGAAGGTGCTTGCCTCTGCTCTGCGGAAGCAGCAGCAGCAGTCTCTGTGTCCTTGGAGCACAAACTGCTTTGAAAAGTTCGTCTGGCTTTTTTCTTTCTCTCACATCCAGGTTTACAGACACAGAAAGGCACAGGAATCATGTCTGGGCATAGAGCGGCGATAGGGGATACACATCATAAAGTCACCCCAAGACAAGCAGGCCGTACTGTCTTTTTTCGGGTAAACGTATTTGTGGAGAAGAGGGTGTAAAAATGGATACTTGGCAGTATGCTGGGCCAGGTTCTCTGGTAGTTGCATGACAGCTTCTCTTCAGGTTAAACCACAAAAATGGTGCATGGTTCAAAATGTAGGTGAAAATCATGGTGTTCTGTATCTGCTGTGTGTTAGAAACAGCACCTGGTGTTTGCTGTTGGGTACTGCTTTCCTGAAAGAACTATGCAAAGACCCTTTGTCAGGCAATCTTAGCTCCTCCTGAACTGCTTTGGAGCTCTACTTCCTTAAATAATGTGGGTTCCTTAAAAAGGCTCAATATAGACAAATCCCTCTGAATAGTGTATTAGAAATATTTCACCACGCAGGAAAAAAACGTGTTTCAAACAACACTAGTAATGTTACTAATAAAGAAATCATTCCTGTTTAGAGTTAACTTCAAAATACAGGAGGAAATGTGTGTACACAAGACCTACAGAGCCCCCAAACTTTGAATTTAATATGTGCTATCATTTTGCATAATGTAGGCTTGTTGCCTGTGTTCTGCATATAAATTAGGCTACAGGATTGGGGGGGGGGGAAACCAGCACACTGTTTCTTCTCCTAGTTTTCTCTGCTATTTTTATGATTCTTGTGGGCAAATAATTGTGAGAGTCTTGGGTTGTCTGGGTGTCATAACACCGTTGCCCTAACTGAGGGGGTAAAAGGGTGTGTGCTGTGACTACCTCATGCTGCCTGGGCTAAGACTGGGTCTCTGCCTGGGGTTATGAAGGTTTGTTCCACAGCTCTGAGAGCGGCAGGGACTTGCTGGAACATGGTGCCTCCTGGAGTGAGGAGCAAACACCTGCTCCATACCTCCCGCCAGCTCAATCAGACACTGGAATAGGAGGTGGTAGGGGTACTGCTCTAAGAGATATCACATTATTCCAAATATTTGGAAGCTTTAATTATGGAACCTGATTTTAGTCTGCTAACATTCCCTTTTTCTACTAACGTGTTGCAGCTGAGCCAGCTGAAACATACCATGACTGAAACATTTTTTTTTGCAAGTCCTGTTCTGCATGCAGAAAGAGCTGTTTCAGCTCAGATTCAGAAGGAATCGCTGCACTAGGGTCCAATGACATTACTTAAAGCCAATATTGTCGATGAAGTTTATATGTAGCCAAACCACAGACCCAGTTTCAAAACCTGTAAACCAGAGATTGTTATGTCTACAGATTTTGACAGTGCTTGAGTAGATGAGCAAACAAACATTTGAGAGATCCAGCCATGCCATTAATTTAAAAAATTTTTTACAAATATACTAGACAGATAGTAGTGATGCCTACAGTTAAGGAAGTCTGATGCTTTCCATGATGGGATTCCATTTTCAGTTGCTTATTACTTTGCCAAACTTAAATCAGCAGTGAAATATTTCAGGCTGAGAGTCTGCCTTGGACTCTGTGTGTGTGTTTGCTGTGTGCAAATTTCAGATAACATAATTCAATAATTTTCTGTAACAAGGTCGGACAAAAGTGCATTGCTCTATGCTTGTTAAAGGAAAATAATAAATATGTTAATATTTCACTTACAAGTTATGGCACTTTGATACTTTACCAGAGTAGGTATTTGGCAGTCAGCAAAGAAAACTGACCACACACCAAAGATGTGCCTTTTATTGTGACTGTAGAAGTTCATCAAAATATGAGTAATTAAAAGGCTCTCACACGTGCAGATAGAAAAGCTGGTGTCTGACAATGAGAGGCACAGGGTTGGAATGTCTGCTCTTCAAGAAGCTGAACTGGCAACATGAACAGAAGTTTTCTATGACTTGGATGCTACGCGTGAAGAGATCAGGGAAAGGATGATACTGATTCTGAGACATCTTGGGTGCCTTATCTCTATTTTCCTAGCAGAGATTAGTTCATGAGGTTTTGGAAGAAGCATGCTTTGGGGATTTGTTCCTTTAGCTGATCCAGCTCAGACAGAAACAGAATAATAATCTCTGGACAAGGTAACATGGCACAAATTCCTGTCTGTACAAATTCCAGAGCATAGCTGTGAATATGGCCATAACAGTCCTTTATTCCTCTTGAGTCACAAGGAAAAATTATATGGTGCATATGCTTCTGTTTCTAAGAAATAGACCTCAACATTTATGTTGAATTGCAGTACAGAGCAGAGCTGCTCTCGTTCCTGTATTCATCATGGTGAGACAATGCTCCTGCAGGAGAAATGTTTTTACTTTAATTTCCTTCTACCCTCTCCCCCACATAGTGTTTTCTCCCTGATATCTTCCTTTCTCTGCATCAGTTTCTCAACCTACTTCCTTTTCCTACCTCCTCTTGGGCTAGCAGGCACTTTGCGTGTGCCACTTGCTTCTCACGTTTCACTAGTGCAGGCTCCTTCCAGCAAGCTCTCTGCAAAATGAGCAGCTTGTAAACTTCAACTTGCAGAACACAGAGGCTGCAAAAAAACCAGTTTATGAGGGGCCACCTAAGGCACAAGCTAAGATGTGAATCACTTCAGCTTGGGAATGTGTGCGTTTGTTACTACGTCCCTGTGTTTTGGTGATCAGCCTGTTTGTGATTGTTGCTGGTGTGAATTGACAGTATTATTTTTTGCCTTCCTGATATAGAAGAAGAGTGAGAAAGATATTCCTAAATTAGAGAGACAGAAATAAATTTCAGTATAATTTCTTTTACCCTTTAGATGAAATGATGAAAGAGACCAGTGTCATTCCCTTGCAGTGTGCCAACTCATCTGAGAGAAGGCAGTTGGGGGTCTAACAGGGAGATACCAATATGCTCCTGATAAAATATGAGTCAGGAGTAATAGAAAAGCAAGGAGTAGTGATGGGGCACATTGGGCACTGCAAACTAGGGGCACCCAGAAGCAATAATCCTATGACTCTTATGCCCATTTGAGATGGTGGTTTTGGATTTTTGTGCTGTGTCACAAGTCCGCAGGCCCTCTTCTGTACTTCAAGCTATTCTCTGGTAGTGGCTGTTTCTGAAATAATGTTTGTCTACAGAAGGCGGGGTCATTGTGAATGCTACAGTGTGGTATTTAAGGGGAAAAAAGTGCTTTGCAGAGAACAATTATTTTCTCTTACCAGAGCAAGAGGTTCTCTGAATCCACCAGCCAGCTGTCTCCCTGTTTTTCCAATACAAATAGCTGAGGCAAGGTGCCAAACAGGATATGAGAGGCATAAAGAGAAACACAAAAGGGATCATGGGGAAGACAGAGACACTAACTGGGAGACAAGAGCTTGGCCCTGCTTGGTGCTACTGCAGTAGCACATGGACCTAGAATTTGAGTGCTGCAAGCATCAAATGGTTTTTTATGAGCATGGACATCTATAGCTAGGGACCTTCTGCCATACTCTGTGTCAAAAAAAGTGCTTGATGTTCAATAAAGTTACATTATTTTCATATTCATGCTTGCAATTTACTGAAAGTTTAGCTTTATAGAGTTAAATAAGAGATAGATGACCTTAAATTCTTGCCTAGGGTGTTTCGTGGTCTAAAGGCTGTAGTTTTGATATGATACTTCTGATTTCTGGTCATTGCATCAACATAATTTGTCACCCACTCATGCCTAGCAAATCGTTTAGAGTGAGGCCTTCTAGTTGAATTGTGAGTTTAATTGAAAAATGTGGCAATAAATTTATTTTGCTGTTCAGTCAACTAAAGACTCTTTACAAAGGAACAAACCAATAGCCCTTTTTTTGTTTAGTTGAAAATCTGAATATTTGTGGATTTCAAAGGGTATCTTTATCAGAAATCTTTTTTCACAGTATGATAAATGAGAGAAGAAATTTTTAAAGCACTTGTCCAAAATTTCAAGAAAATTGCAAGAAAACCGGCTGGAATTCTTAATCTGAAAGAACACCTACTTTCTTTCTAACTGTACTAATGTTTACTGTTGTTTTTCTTTATGAATATTTAATGCACAAACCCTGAAAATAATCTCATTCTCTCCTGAATTTCTGGAAGTATTAGTTCTTGGTGTTCAAGATGTTACAGTTGGACTAATGTGCCAGGTACTTTTCCAGAAGATTGGTTTTGAGCAGATGGAAATTTACAGTGCAAAATAAGCCAAAACAGTAATGAAATGTTTCCAGTCAGCTTTGTTACAAAAAACCAAACTCCAGTAAAACTCAAATTATTTTGTCTTTTGAGATACCTGTAAGAAACGGTAAAAGTAGCTTGCTGTAATCTCAAAAGAAATAAAAAAGTAAATGTGAAAATATGAGGTAACTTATGTAATTCTCTCACAGTGTAGAAATGAATTTATTCAAATAATATTATTTTCCTTTTATCCTTGAGACCCAGTCATTTTGGATTCTTTTAAAGAAATTATTTAAGCAATAATGTTTTTTGTTTGTTTAGTGGTTTTTTGGCATCATAATCTCTCTTCATTTCTTTGTTTATTCTTTTACAAAAGGCTGGAAAATAACAACATAATCTTCTTGTTTCCTACTTTGGTATTTACCTGAAATGGGCTCCTTGAGAGCTAAAATGAAGTTTGGTATCTAGGGTCTCCACAGTATCTTAACAAAATATTTCTTTCAATAAAAAACTTCAGATGAGAATTGAGTGAAGCATTAATTTTCAAAGTCTTCTGTTCCCTTTAACCTTGTTTGTTCTTTTGTCTGTCTCCAGCAGATGGCTGGATGACTGGCATCCTCTAACAATATTCACTGCTCATTAGCCCCATGTCATTTTGAGTGTTCTTTCCATCTTTCCTGTTCTTTTTTGCTCCTTCATTTATCAACCTATATATTCATATGTTTAGTAAGTCATTGACAGTGATGTAGGTTTTAACATTTGCCTTCATTATTTTCTCTAGAAATCCTGCTTGATGGCAAGGAGAAAAAAACCCCATGTCTGACATACAGGGTGATTAATGAAATATTAACCTCAGTAACTACTTTTCTGAGGAACCCTCAGAAGCATGAATTATTTAGTTTTACCCATCGGTTGCTAAGATCAGTGTACACACTTGAAAATTCAAGCCAACCTTCTTTTCATAATGTTTAAAGAAATGCTGATTACAATGTACGCAGGGTGTCATAATGTTACATGGCTTTATTTGAACAATGCAAAACACCACTATTTCTGAAATGAAATTAAGAGTTTATTGGTGCTCCTACAGATCTCATATTGTCAGATCTGCTACACACCTAGAGTACGCAATCTGCTCTCTCTTGTAATCCATGTTGTCAGGTCTGATGAGTGCTGTAATGGCAGCTTCCAACACTGCAGAAAGAATTTCTCTCAGAACCTGCTGATCTTTAGTGGAAGAAATCTATCACTGAGAAATTTACTTTATGCAGAAATCTGAACATATTCCTCTATAATGCCCATTTTTGTTTAGTTTATATCTGTTGAAGTATTTAAACTGATACTGGTGAAAGCAGAATGAAACCCCACGTTGACAGTATGTTCATACCTCTTCCAAAGGCTTCCCTGAATTCTGTTCTCAGAGATGGGGTTATCAAAATCTTGCCCACCATTTCTCTGACTCTACTATTGGTAAGATCATTGATGAAATTCCTCTTGACTCAAAGTAATAGAAAGACAGTGTTCAGCAGATTTTCCTAATTTGGCTGATAGCAAGGGCAGGAAAATACAACTTAGTGAATAAATGAGCTTTAACTCTTCTGAACCCAAACAAAGAGCTTGTTTTTCTCTCTCTTTTTTCTTTTTAGCATGAGAACATTTCAGTGTTAATCTTCAGAATATTATGTTCTATAACCTTCTCTGAGAGATTGTAAAATACTTTGCACCTCTTTTCCTGAATTATTGGCAGAAGACCTTTCTCAGAAAATCACTGTCTTTGAACCTTCATATTTAATTTGTATTTTACACCTTAAGTTACAAAAGCAAGAGAAGTCTGACTGCAAATCTTTAATTAATCATAGCAAATTCTCCAACTGTGTGAAACATGATTCATTCTGCCTCTTGACTACTATAGCACTTTAGATTTGATTTTTATAAATTACCTGTGCCACCACTGTAGTGTAAATGGATGTGCAAGGGATTGTAATTACCAGGAAACTCAGTGATGTCCAAATGAAAACAGTACATAGGGAAAGAATTACAGTTTCAAACACTGCATTATTTAATGCAGTGACTTTTAAAGATTTTTTTTTTTCTTAAAATAGAACAGCTGTATTTTCTGGATACTGCAGATCATTGTCAGAATCTTTTCACTGCATAGTGACAGAATGAATGACATCATATGTACCAGGCATCTCTATGAACCCACAGATAAAACATAAAATTGTAGAATATTCTGAGGTGGAAGGGACCCACAAGGATCATAAAGTCCAACTCCTTACCCCACATAAGACAACCCCAAAAATTAGAAACCAAAGAAGTATTTATGTAGAAATGCATAATTTTGCTTTTGTCTCATGTTCAGTGACCAAATGAAACAGGAATTTCACAGGAAGTCATGTATGGTATCACTCAAGTGATTTGGGATACAGACTCTGCTAAAATATCTTCTATTCAGTAATTGCACATATAACTAATGAAGGCAAATGTTACAAAAATGAAAAAAAATTTATTTGAAAATGTCAAGCGAGTTGCTCTTAGTGCAGATTGCACCTGGTATGTTGAAATAAAAAGACTAAATATTATAACAATCAATAAGATTATATGCATAAGTCAATGAAAATAAAATCATTGGCTTGAGTTTAGATAACATTTCTTTCCAACACATATTTCAAACTCAGTTTTACTTACAAATAGAAACATGTATTTTTGTGATTGAGTTTGTATTTACTACAACCAGAAGGATTGCTAGGGTACTTGGATTCACTCAGTGTTTTAGTCAGAACTGAGAATAAACCTGCTAGCTTCGAGATTGCTGGATTGGTCAATGGATCTACTGGGCAGCAATTAGCACTTTCTGTCAAAGCAAGGCTTCAGTTCCCCTAGAGGTTAATTTTTGCATATTTCCACGCTATTTGACCTTAACTAGATTAGATGATTCAATATCCACTCAAAATTAGGATCAGCACAGATGTCCAATAAGATCTAATCCCACCCGGTTCTAATCTGTTTCCTTAAAGGTATCAGATGTTTACTAAAAGAGAGTAGACAGGAGCAAAATTTGAAGAACAAAAATTACCATAACAGTCTGTGAGTGCAGTGACACCTGGTAAAGGGAAGTCTCATTTCAGTGTGGTAGGTGAAATTTTTCTGAAATCTCTTTGGAGGAATTAATGAATAGTCACTGAAAATTAGAAATTAATAAGTGGCAAAAGTTCTGAGTTTCCTCTCAGTTTTGCTGCAGTTTCTTTCTGTACAAGAAAATTCAAAGAGTGCTTTCTTAGAATTATACAATAATTGTGGTTGGATGGGACCTCTGCAGAAAATTTCATCCAAATCCTTACTCAGAGCAGGGCCTGTGCTGCTCAGGTTGCTCAGGATCTTGTTTGGTCAAGTTTTGAACTTTTCCAAGGAGGACAATTCCACAACATCCTTGGGAACCTTTTCCCAATCTATGACAGCTCTCATGGTGAAATCTTTTTTTCTAGCACTGGAAATCTAGGGTGTTGCTGTTTGTTTCCATTGCCTACTCTTTTTTTAGTTTGCTATAATTTGAGATTCAAATCATAAAGAAATGATGAGCATGTAGCACCTTAATTTACTGCAGCAGCGCTGGACATGTCAAGCCAGGACAAAGCATGGGCCAGGTTTCTGATGAGGAATGTTTATTAATCCAGCAGCTGCGTATATTACAACTTTGTCAACCTTTTTAACCACCACAGTAATGATACTGAGTCCTTTTTTCAACTGAGAGGTTCTGAGATTGTCACAAAGAAGTGGCCCCAGTGGATGACAGACAGTAAAGGATGAATTGTCTCCCATAGTCTTAAAGTCATGTATGTTGAGAAATGTAACTCTTGCGTGCAAAGACTTGTTGGTTTAAAAAGAAATCACATTTTTATCTGTGGTAATCCCATAATGGAGACAAGGCCATGTCTAGAGTACTAAATATAAAACCAAGTCTCATTAGAGTTAAGGCTACTCTTATAATAAAGCCACCAAATACAAAGAAATCTCACTCTTTCCTCCAGCAGATATGCACACTGTCCTGCAGGGAACAGAATAACGATCTTGAAGCCTGTGGAAGGTAAAGAATATTCACTATCATAACCCTTGTATGACTAATCTGCTGAGGCCTCTTAGTAGTTGTGGGGGATAAAATGGGAGAAATGCTCCTAGTAGAGGAAGATTCCAAATCCCTTTCACTTGGGATACCAATCATGAGAGGAAATGAGCCCAATTAAGCTTCACCTCAAATAAGTTTTAAAGTAATGCTTTAATACATGCTGATTTTTTCCCCAAAAATTTGCTTCAGTGTGGGCCAGACTCTGAATAGTATTGTTCTGAAAAGGAGAGCATGACTGACTGAGTTCCTTGTGCGTGGGAGGGCAGGTGACTCTTAGTTGTGCCAAAGCTACTGGTGCTTTCTCAATGGAGTAATGCAGGTATTGATGCAGATTTATAAACATTTCCTCTTGTTTGTTCTTTCTTAAAACTTCTTGTAACTCAGATAAAACAAACAGGAAAAAAAAAATCAATGCAAAACATCAAAGGTAAGTTTGAATCTGTGTTACCTGAAAATCTATGCAGCCCTGACGAGCCTTAACACAGTTCAAATATGAAGTTCAATAATTCAGTCAAATCTAGTTCTCCAGTTTAGCTCAGTTTTGTGAATGTTTTAGTAGGCTTCGTCTGTATGTCCAGTTTAAAATTAAACTAGGCATCATGAAGGCACTCAGCCTTGTCTGGGGCTTTGCAGAAGTTTCATACAGCCTCAGCCAATCATAGGTATACACAAATGACTGTACACCCCTTTGGCTTGTTTGTTTACTCCTCCTAGCTGGAAGCTGGCAAAGCACATGCTGGCTCTCTGCTTTTCATTATGCAGCAGGCAGCTGTCAATCTCTGTCTAATGCTGTCACAGCTTTAGTCATCTTGAGTGATGAACAGCTGTGCCTAGGGATATGGGTGACGATAACTGGTACTCATTTCATTGTCAATGTGGTACTGTCATGAGCTCTCTTCCCATAATATTATTGGTTTCTGTGTTGTTTTAACTTGGCGCCAGTGATTTGCTAGCGCAGAATTCCCGAACTGCACAGAAATGTTTTGTCCTTAACATGTGAACACACAATGAAAAACAACTGAACTTCTATCAAATGAGTGCAAAAGCCCTTGTGTTTGCTTTGCTGTAAGGCATGATGGAACAGAGTCAGGACAATTATCCTGGCTCAGCTGTAGAGCAGTTACTGCTTAGGCCTTTTAACTGTTTTGACTTACTTTCCTTAAAGCAATGTTTGGTGAAAATTACTACCCTGATTTTTTTTTTCTTGGTTAAAAACTGGAGTTGCTGCTGTCACAGGATTTAATCAAGCATGATACATCATACTGGGCTTGGCCCAAACTTGGTAATGTATGAGTTTTCACTTGAGAGATTTGGTTTATATATTGAGGCTATACAAGTATCAATTTAATAATCTGTCACCTGAAAAATGCAAAGCGATTCAAATCAAAATATTTTGGTTATGCTTTCTTATCTTCTGTTTTGAATTTCTATATGAGAAACTATCTCAGCTTTCAATTTTAACACACTCCTGTGTATGTACGTCTGCATAAATTTCATAATGCATATTTCATATCGTATTGATGGTTTTGGCAATATTGAGCCAAAATATCTAAGAAAATTTTTTAAAGTTTTAAAATCAAGTCCATTTGTATGAATGAACTAACAATATTTTCTAGGTTTAAGAAAATACCTGCAATTTGAATGAATGTATGCTTTTGTTATCTGCCAAGCTTTATTCAGTGCAGAGTTTATCTTGCATTTCACCCTTCTCCCCAGACTAACTCTCCACTCAGTCAACATCTCTATTTTCAAAGAGCTTGAGTTACAGGAAGTAAGGCAGGAATTTATGCTTCTGCATGGGATAAGACTCACAGGAAGGGAAAAGGCACCACCAACATAAACCTGGAAGTTTTGCCATTGCTGAGACCTTTGTTTTCTTTGTTCTGAAGGGGAGGATAGGTGGGGTTTGGCGTTCATCAAAGCAGCTGCTGCTACAGGTGTAGCAAATCTTCCAGATGGTGGGGGAGAGTTCCTCCCATCTGCGCACCTCCTCAGTGCCAACCCCAGTTATCTAAGCTTGATGCAGGGTTCTTGAATTTAGCTATAATATGATGGTGATCATTCATCTTTGGTGTCTGGAATCAGTCCTGTGCAGGATGAATTTATTCCTTTAAGGCTGAGATGTGGGTAGTATGTTCATTCACCTACAGAGAACCGGGTGTATGTCTGAGTGTGCACACTGTGTACAAGTCAATCCAAGGTAAAACTTTTCATTATTTCATTGTCAAACACCTTAAAAAACCACTCTCATGTATGCTGTGCTTGAAATGCAACCATCCTACCATGAAAATGCTGCTTTTTTAGCTTCTCACAATCACATAAGACAGAGCTGAGATCCCTGTGCTTCTGTATCAAACAGTAAATGTCAGACTTAATTATTACTGGGCTCCCTTTAACTCAGCTGAGCTGATCCCCCATATTATGGCGTGTTTCGTCTTTGTGGACAGGTTGGGTAGGAACTTTGTCTATCTTAGTGTGTCTTTCCCATGGGAAGAGAATAGTAAGGTGATGAAAAAGCAATGTGAGGTTGAGTGATTTGGTAATCAATTTCACTTATAGTTAGTCACCTATCAATTCCCACTTATAGCTAACCCTGATCAATTTCCACTTATAGTTTTTAGCTTATGTGACTGCTGTTGTTGAAAATTAAGTTCTTCTCTGTTTCTTCTGTTTAAATTTGAGGTTTGACGAGATTGGCTATTCTCAGTGACAGGCTAGCTATGGTTTTCTAGAGAGCAATTAAAAGATTTTGATGAGGTTACTTTATCAAGAAGATTAAGTTCAGTTGGCCAGACACTCTGCTATGTGAGAGACAGCCCTGGAGAGCTGTTAACCACTGCTGACAGATGGCCCCCACGTTCCTCGGTGCTGTTAGTGAGAAGGTCTGAATTATGTCCCTGCTAGATGCATCCTTATTAGATTAGCACAGTGAAATAGAGCTCCTGTTTCTCCTTCACACACTCTCTGCTTCCTTGGCATGGCTTTGATGTCAAGAATAGATCTTAGAGGCATGGACTGACCTCCTCCACAGTTACTTCTATGCCAAGACCTGCTGCTTTTCATCATCCTCAACAACTGAACAGAACAAGTTTTTGTAAGAGAACATTGGTGAGTGTTTTAATTTCATTTCTGCTTTCTTTATCACAGAAGAACTACACAAGAGATCTTCGCTTGTGTTTAGCAGGCTGAAATTAGGGGTTTACATTGTGGAAACACCACCATGAGGGGATAAATAGGCAGACACTGCCTGAACAAAACAGAAGGAAGCAAAAACCAAAATGCTAATTTACAGATTATCTTTAACTGAGGGTTAGAAACCACATTTAAATAAATAAATAAGTAAATATTCAATTAACTGTGATTAATTATACTTCTGTACATTAGTCCTGCTTGTCTTTTTTCTCAGTCTAGTCCAGGAAATGATTCCAAATTAATTCCTGGTCAGCCATGCGGCTCCTGGCAGAGTAAACATCCTATTTTTTAGACAGACAAGTGGTGATGTATCTTGGATCTGCAGAGTTCTTTTTCAGCAGTACTGACAAGCGTGTAGCGGTGTAGAGATACACGTATTGCAGAAAAAACTTTTGGCTCTAAACAACATCCTACAGACCTGATGCTCATTTAGTTACTTTGCAAAGGCGTCCAAGAACATTTCCAGTGAAAGAAACAGGTTACTGAGTTGTCCAGCTGGGACAGATTGGAGAGGAAAGCACAAGACATTTAGTAATCACCTACCTTGATAATTTAAAGAAAGACAACTGAAAAGCTGCTGTGGTAGAAACACCAACCCCACTTCTTCTGTAACTGCCGAATTAGGGGAAGATACACCTGAAAGACACAGTGTAGGACATTCCTTGAACACGACTAGAATAGAGCTGCTTTCCTATAGGGAGAAGGAATGGGGTCTGTATCACTGAATAACAGAATGATTGAAGTTAGAAGTGACCTCTGGAGGTCATCTTGTCCTACTCACCTGCTCAAGCAGGGCCGCCTATATAGCCCATTGCTCAGAACCATGTCCAGATGCTCTTGTATACCCCTATGGAAGGAGACTCCACAGCCTCTCTTGGCAACCTGTGCCAGTGCTCAGTCAGCTTCCCTGGAAAAAAAGTGTTTCCTGATGGTCAGAGGGAACCTCAGGTGCTTAACTTGCGCCTATCACCTCTGATCCTGCCACAGGGCACCACTGATAAGATAAGAGCCTGGGTCTATTTACTTTGCACCCTCCCTTCAGGTATTTTTCATACTGATGAGATTCCCCCTAGTCTTTTCTGGGGTGAACAATCCCAGTTCTCTCAGCCTTTCATCACAGGAGAGGTGCTCCAGCACATCAATAAATTTTACGGTCCTTTTCTGGACTTGCTTCAGTATATCCCTGCCTCTCTTGTGCTGCGGTGTCCAGAACTGGGCATAGCACTCCAGGGTTGCCTTCAGTAGTGCCAAGTAGAGGAGAAGGATCACCTACCTCAGTCTGCTGGCAATACTTGCCTTAATGCAGCCCAAGATATTTCTCTGCCTCAAGGGCACACTCTGGCTCATGTTCAATTTGGTGTACGCCAGAACCCCAAGGTCCATTTCTGCTGAGGTCCTTTCCAGCTGGGTGGTCTCCAACCTTGCAACCTTGCACCTTACTGGTGCAAGGGTTTGTTCCTCCGTGGGTGCAGGAGTTTGCACGTATCCTTCTTAACTGCACGAGATGCACTTTGTAGCCCTTTGCATGAGGCTGACCCTCCAGCCTCCTGAGGTCCCTCTGGATGGCAGCACAAGCCTCTGGCACGTCAAGCACTCCTCCCAGTTTTGTGTCATATGCAGACTTGCTGAGTGTGCGCTCTGCCCCGTCATTCACATTTTTAGTGAGGAAAATAAAAGCAAATAAATGCGTGTTTTTAATAAGCTGGAGCACTACTTTTTTTTTTTTGGCTGAACATTTTGAGGGATTACATTGCCTCCAATATCCTTCATCTGCCCATTAATCTACTAACAACATTTAAGATTCTGTGTATTCATCTATTTACTTTTGAGGTTCTGGTATGTAAAATAATTATCTTACTTTGTAACAGGATGTTCTGCTATTGCATAGTTAACATTTTGTAAATTACTCTGCTAGCATTCTTTATCAATTATGCCTCTTTGAATAAAAGGTAATGCCTCAGGCCCAGAGCTAAATTATTTGCTTGAAGCTTGCTGATGTGTCTAAAATTCCACTTTACCTGCAACTTTGTCAAGAAGCTCTGCTTTTCTTGATGCTCAAAAGATGGGAGAGATGTTGTGCTGGTTTAGCAAAAACCTGGTGTGTGGAGGCAGAGAAAAAAAAAAAGAAGAGCTGTTTGAAACCTCTATGTCCAGCACAGAGCCAATAACTGAGGGCTCTGGTGACGGGCAGGTTGCTAGGCCAATTGGACAGGCTGGAAATGCCTCTGTGATGACATATTTAAGAAAGGAGAAACTGTGAAAAGTTCCTTTTCCTGCTTCCCCTCCTAGTGGGCCCCTTCCTGGAGAGGGCCACCGAGCCCTTCCAGCATGGCAGTCGGGGCCATGCTGCCGGGGGTGTGGCGGGGGAGAAGGGCCACCCCGGCGCTGCAAGTTAGCCACATGACTGGAACCCTCCTGAAGCCGCAGCCCACATGGTGCCAGCGGGTCCCCGAGGCCGGCACGGCTCGCGCGGAACCAAGCAAAAACACCACACAGCCAGCAAGGAGAGACATGGCGAATATTTTCCTGATTTGGAGCCCAGATGGGATCAACTGCGACTTGCAGACATCAACTTTCTCCCAAGTCAGAGAAAGGGAAAAGTAAGGTCACGTGAGGAAAACCAACATGGCGGCACCACAGTCAGTGGGGGAAGGGAGAGGGTGGAGACGCTCCACGCACCGGAGCTGAGATTCTCCTGCAAGCCGTAGTGAGGACTATAACACAACAAACTGTTTCCCGATAATTCATGAGATGCATGGCGGGGGTGCAGAGATCCACACTCAGCCCGTGAAGAGCAGTGCTCATGCTGGAGCCCATAGATGCTGAAAGGCTTTAAAAGATTGAAGAAGAGAGCCTTTGTTTCCAGGCTGGAACAGCTCATCCTGAAAGGACTAAACCCCATGAACTAAAATGACCCACAGTCTAAAATGACCCACACTGGCAGTTGTGGGATGACTGCAAGACCTGTGGGAGGGATTTTCACATTGTAGCAGGTTCGGGTGGGCTGTTGCTTGTGAAGGTTGAAACCACACTGGAAAAGTTCGCTGAGAACTATCTCCCGCGGGCAGGATCCCACGGTACAGCAGAAGAGACTCTTTTCCTTAAACATACAGAAAGACTCTTGAAAAGTGAAATACTGACCAACGTCCCATGTTTGTTTCCTTGTGTGGTCAGTGGAAAGAGGGAGGGACTGGAAAAAAAGGTGCTCTGAAAGTTTGCTTTAGTTCTGATTACCCTTTTTGCTTTTAGTTCTAAATTAATAAATCTATAAAGTCAATAATAAATCTTCTTTATACTGTTTAAGTTTGAACCTGTTTCACCTTAAAATGTTTTCCCCCTAATCCTTATCTCACTCATAAAAATGAAGTTTTAATTCCCCCTCCTCTGCTCAGCTATGGCAGAGGAAAATAAGTGAATAATTTTTCGTGGTGCCTGGTGCTTAACCAGCGGCAAACCACGACAGATGTGAAGTCAAATAGGCTTGTATTTCTAGTAGGGAGAGGAACAAAGACATTAAACAGCTTAGACGAGATAAACAATGTCCTCTAGAATGCCTTCAGTATGGGTGAAGAAACTGTGATGACATATGATGGCAACTTGTTGGTGAGTGTAAAATGTTCTGCGGGTTACTATGCCTGGAGTCTTTGCACCAGCCAAGTCTACCAGCAGTCTGCTTAAAGAGAACAGGAAAGTGCACATTTCAACCTTTCCTGTTCCTATCTTCCTATCTCGAACAGATTTAAGGCAGCTTCTTGAGTAACCAGGACAAGAAGAGGGAGAAAGTTTTCTTCTCATTTTTTTTTTTTTTCACACATTATCAATGAAACAAACACAGTTTTCATGGAGCTGATCAGTTGTAGTGATTCATCTGCATTTCAATGAAGATGTTGATGGCATTATGCAGGGTGCTCTGCACTGCGCCGTCTGAAAAGGGGAAGGAACTAACAAATGCTAATAAAACATTAATAATGGTTTCAGGAGGCATTACTATATTTAGCTTGAATTAGTTCACATTTCTTTTGAATCCTTTTATGCCCTTATGAAAGCAAACATTTTCTGGCTTGGGTGCCTGAATTTGGCCTACTGAATTCATACAGGAGCTCTTATATAAATGTCTCATGTCGCTAAATCACATAGTTTCTTTCTGATGCTGAAGCATTTTCAGCATCATTCACCATATGAAGTATTGTAAACCTTTAATTTTTTATTAGTGCCTTATATGTAGAGCAGCAATTTTTATAAAGCAATTCAAAATCTGAAGATAAAAAGGACTACATAAAAACCTGTTATTTACTCTTCTTCCACTGCTTGGTGTATACAGAATGTTCCAGGAACCCTCTATGTTGTATCCATTTTTAATAATGGGTAAAACTATCTCTTCCTAGGGCACAGGCTGAATCATAATCATTTTGTCTTGCAAAGAGCTTCCTTCTGTGCATAATGTTTTCTCTGAATTCCAATGGGGGAAAGCACTTGTGAGAGTGGAAAGAAGGTAGTATTGGCAACAGAAGGGCATAAGATCAAGCTTGTGCTGATCAAGTTGCAAAGGTGCCCTAACGTACTAAAATGAAACTTCCTCTGTTTTATATGTCTATTCTAGAAATCACATCGATCAGTACATAAGTTTATAAGCCTGTGTAATTATTAATTTTGAATTCACTTAAAGCAATATATAACGACTTGACCAAAGTTCACAATTAATATGTATGTAAATATATTTTTATTATATTGGTTTGGGTTTGCATTTTTATAGTTCAAATCCCATATGTTTGTGATTTAGAGTTTAAGAGGAACTCATTCCCTTCATAAATATTAATTGCTGCATAGGCTTTATTCCATATTAGAACATCTGGGGGGAAAGTGCTGATCATTACATTGCTTGTGAGGATGTATTTTTACCTAAAAATACCCCTGGATAAATTAAGTCTGATTTAGAGAACATTAGTCTGAAAGGTGTAATGCATTAATTTCAGGCATAATATTTTAATAGCAGCAACTGCAATGTAACAGGGTGTTCAGCCCTGCAGTCTGAGATGTGCTGCATTGTCACAGTGTCCTCCAGCAGAGTTTGAGTGGCCAAATGGGAGAGTGATGTCATCAGTTTAATGTTATATGGTAGTAAGAGAATATGCATATCCATTGCCATTAAATTGCAAAAGACTAGTTCTTAGGGCAGCTCCCGAGGTAAAAGTAAATCAGAAAACTTCCCTGTCTTCATTAGCAGGATCGTCAGCTGGTGTCAATCAGTGTTGCTCCATTGATTTCAGCACCGAGTCAGAGGAGTGACTGACCTTTCTGACTTTAACACAAAGCCTGAGCTTGAAGTGTTTGTAGGGTGCATGGGGTGCTCCACCTTTGCTGCGTGGTGCAGCATGGATTATTTTCATAGGCACCTTGACTTGATGAATAATTTGATTAAAGTTAGTCAGTGCCTAGAAATTCATATTTGTTCTTTTACCAGCTCTTCATCATCTTAACATATTACAGTGCCTGCCACCAGTGCATTTGACTTGTTCAGCTGGCTAGTTCAAAAAAAGGCATGTGTGGTTACCTGGTCTGAATGTGGAAGGTGAAATCCATAACAGGCTTCACCTGAAGTAGTATATGACTCTTTATCGAGGTGACAGCAGTTTGTTGTCATGTCTCCTGAGTACTGATATGGGGCTCTGGGTACGATGTGTCCACCAACCCATGCACAGTGCTCATCTCAATTTTTTGTGCCTCAGCCATAGTGTGGTCTGTCTTAGCTTGACCTTGAAATTCTGAACATAGTTACTATTTTCTGAGTGTTCTGAGCATCCAGGGAAATTCTTCAAGTGTAAACTGCTTAGAATAAAACTCTTATTCTTGTCATATATTTTAATGTGCCATATATTTTCCAAAGCTGTTTAGAAGCTGAATCTGAAAAAATACTGGATTTCCTCATAAACATGCTCCATGTGTTACCACCATAGTCTGTTACCTCCTGGTTTATTCACAGGGAATGGTAGGGATTACGGCTCAAATGACCCCAAATCCCTCACTACTGTGATGTCCAATAGAGGATCAGTAACTGTATACAAGCATTAACCAAAGCTTGGTTTAAGAAGTACAGATTTGCTATTTCCAATGTTCGGATAATCATGCTGCAATAAGGCAAGAAGTTTAACAGGAATATTTGTAACATTGCTTTTAATATGTTTTTTTGTAAATATTTTGCCATTTTTTTACTATCTGTGTTTTCTAATTTATGCATGAAGAGAACCATGGTTTGTGTATCCCATAGCAAACTGTGATTACTCTTGCCAAAAGTAGATATTGGTTCTTTATGAGAGTGAGTACAAAAAGAAGCAAAGTCCTGAAACAGCCCAGTCACTGATGGGTTTGTGAGGATAAAACGTGAGAAAAGTCATGCATTCTTGAAAGAAGCAATGGTTAGCAGAAAGCCTTAGGGCATAAATGAGAAGTGAAGCTTCATTCTAAAAAGCTGAGAGATGTTACAGGATTAAATCCTGCTTCTGTTCATGTCGATGGAATGATTTATTTTCTTTTCCTTGTTTTTTCAGTTAAATTAGTGAGACTTTTGATATTTAACTACTTTACGTGTAATCCCTGTACTCTTGTTATATGGTCAAAGGTCCATTCTGTTGCCTTGAGTTGTTACGTAAGCACTTAGGGTTGTATTCAGAATTATACGGAAAAAAAACCCCAAAACCCCAAAAAAAGCCACAGTTTCAGTGTACTTAAATGGTCAATTCTTCACTTACTTTGCAAAGAATATAAAAAAATCATACTTGTAACTCCTCTTTTCAAAACTGGCATAATTTCTTTGTATACAGCCTTCTCTTTAAATGTAATGAGAGAGAAATTAGAAAACCTAATTTTTTACTAATATTTCTGCAGTCTATTATGCATTCTTTTTCAGTCCAAAAAAATAATGTTAAAATCAGAACGTTTCATTTCAGTAGAAGGATTATCAGTAATTTGATTAAGTTGCCAATACAGGGAGAATTCATTTTTATCAGTTTTAAAGACTTGTTAATGGTCATTGGTAATTCCAGCCTTCTTTTTTTCTGAAATGTCCAGAGCAGTTTGAATAAAGTTAAGCTGATAGACAATTAGCTGATCACCAAATCTTCTCTTCGTCTTAAAGACAGGAAAACATACTACCTTTTTTACATTTTTAATGAAATTGGAACTTTGAAAATATTGCTTTATGATAGGAAAGTAATTATTTTATTAAGAGAGCTGAAATCTGAGAAATTGCAGAATACAAAACAATTTCCTAACTCTAGGTGTTGCAGGCTGTACTTTTGGCAAAATTAAATAAGCAGATTCACATTTTTGTTAATTTTTCTCTCACATGTGTTCAGACCCCCAAAGGCAATAAAAAAAATCTTCATCTCAAAACTAGACTATATGGAGAGATAGCAGATTCCTGCCCCACTAGTAGTGCAGTAACTTCCTGAACCTCCTTGGTCCAGTCAGTACTTTTACCTGGCGCTGGTAATGGGTTTTGCTAATTGTAGGGAGTGTTTCACTTCACCCAGTAAGGCATGAACAGCTGTTCCATACAGGTCTCAGCCTCTGGGCACTGAGGTGCTCAGCATTCTCCCTTGACTCAGCTGTTAATTAAAAATCATCCTCCTTTCTATTGTTCTCTCCTGCACTGTCTGTTCTTGGCAGCTCACATTTCCCTCTCACCTATCCCTTTAACTGGAGATTTTGAAAAATAAATCTCCTTCAAGATGTGCCCAGCATATGGCGAAATTGCAGGAGCCAAAGGACACCATGGATCTAATCAAATCTGTTCGGCCAAAAGAACAAGCATCTTCCCTTTCAACTATTTTTCTTTGGAAGAAAAGTGGGTTTGGGGTTTTTCCATTTCTTTTTAAATTATGAGATGGAATTTTGGGAGGTATGACTTTTTTCCCCCCTTTTTCCCCCTTTTATTCCAAATTTTTCCTTTCCCCTTTTCTGCCACCTCTGTCGATGAGAGAGAAGGACACTATTAGTTCTGAGCTGCCTGGTTAAGTGCATGGCAAGGACAGCGTCCTTTTCCTAGCAGAGGCTGCAGATTTTGGCCTTGGCACTTCAGCTTGTCCTGCTGCCTCCCAGATTTCTCCTGCCTTCTGACGCTGAGGGTGAACAAGTTCTGATTTGGGCAAACTAAAGTGCAATTAGTATAATTCAATTCAAAGTTAAACACTTGGAATCACAGAATCATTAAAGTTGGAAAAGTCCTCCAAGGTCATTGAGTCCAAACTTTGACCAAACGCCATCAATTAAACCGTAGCCACTAAGTGCCACAGCCAGTTGTTTCTTCAATAATTCCAGGCTGATGACCAGCCTTTCAGTGAAGCAATTCTTGATTTCATCGTTTGCCTTATCCCAGTATTAAAATACCCTGTAAAGAAGTATCCCAAGGCATTATTTTTAACCTTCCTGACAGCTGTAGAGATCCTTTGTTTTCCTAGCTGTCTTGTGATCGTCACATCAAAAGTTATTTCTCATCATCCGGCAGGCAAGTAAGAGGTTTAATACATGCAGTTTTACCCCTGGGCTGTTGTTTTCCCTTTGCTTTGTTTCTATAATTCATTGCAATACATGGTTTCCTGATGAAGTTTAAGAAAAAATATCAAGTGTGCTACTTTCCTGTCTTTGTGTGTCTGTCTTCTCATCTTGCCTTACATGAAACACATTTAAAGTATTGCCAAATCTTCAAAGTGGCTGCCATTCATCCTGGCACTTATGTAGTTCCATTTGGTGGCACCATGTGCTGCAGAAATTTGAGTTCTCTGTTCTCAGCAGATGGCAGGGAAGGGGATGTATTTGCCTTTTTTTGGGAATACCAGTCTGGTGGAAATGTTTGTGCTTGTTTGTGCGTGGGTCACTCAAACAACGCAGCTGACCATGGTTTTGCAAGGTCTAAAGTGTTTAGAAATGCTTTAGTGGTCCCATTAACTTCAAAGGGGAAATATCTGTAAAGCATTGGAATGCCTATAGGTCTAGATTCCTTGGGACCTTAACATGTTTGTGGCTGTTTCCTTTGTAGTAAGGCCTCAGATTCCAAAAGTGAATGTCACGTATCTCTGGTGACAGAAACATCACATTTTTCCTACTGCAGTTCCTAGGCAAAATAAGTTCTGAGATGTGAGAAAAGGAAAGGTATCGTTCTGTCTAATTATTTCTTCTACAAGGAGTTGACCTTCCTTTCCATGGTGGTCTTCGAGATAGAAGTGTGAGGATGAAATGTCCTAACCATGGAAGTTTATCTGTGTAGTGTTTGGAGGGAAACCAACATCCAGCCAGTCTGTAATCCTAGTTATGTACACCACACTGAAGTTTGCCAATAGAAAAAGCCTAGGGTGTTTTATTTTGTCTTGCTTTCTTTTCCTTTGTTTTAGTTTGCTTGGCATGTTTAACATCTTCTCTGATACCTGATGCCAGAAAAACACTTTGCTTTATTTTCCTACAATTTTTTTTCCCATCAGGAACTTTAGACCTTTGGTCTCATATTGTGCTATGTGCTATTCATACCTGAGTCCCCTGCCTTTCTTTCACAGAACTTTTAATTCCCATGTTCTCCATGTCCATCTTGTCTTTTTTTTCATTTTATTGGGTATTGCTTGTTCAGTGTGACAGCAAAAAGCTTTAGGTGATGTATCCATTTTATCACCAGTACCTTGAATCAGCTTTGGAGATTTATATGCATATGTTGGTATAAAACTCTTAGAAAGCTCTCTTGCAGCTGCTGCTGAAATGGGGGTGAGTGATGGCAATTCCATTGATGTTTGTGCTCAGTGGAGTGGCAAATAGGAAGCAGCAGCATCATGTTTCATCCTTCTCCTTTGTTTCCTTCTCCCCTACCCATCTCCCACTGTCAAGTGCTTTAACCTCTTTGCTGTTTGTAGCTTTATGGTTTGAGAGACTCTACAAACAAGCCACATCAGCTTTTTTTGCTGCCAGTTCCCCTGGCAATGGACTCTTCCACCCCAATTGTCTTTTTCAAGAACATGCTGGAATCAGCCACTAAATACAAGTGTGTGTTTCTGTCTTCCACCCTTCCCTGTTCAGCTCAAAACCAGACAACATTGATGTTACTTTAAGTGTTTGTTTACAGCTCATCCATCACCATGGCACTGGGGACATTTTGGATGCAAAACATCCTGGATTGCTGTATCTCACAACTGAAAGTAATCATTTGTACTCTAGTCGGAGCTGGGAAGTAGTTTCTAGGCCAATGGTCCAAACAGATTAACAGAGCCTTTTTTTGAGTTTGGGGTTCAGCTTTGGACTCATCTTTTTTATCCTCTCTCACATCTTCCTTTGGCATTGGCAGACATGGCTGATGACCAGGGTGGTATTTGCAGTCCATGATTTGAAGGATGGGATGGCTGAATGAAACATAGTGGACTTTAATGTGCCAAAGGCTGTATCATGTTCTCCAGCAACTCTTTCTTTCTTCCTTTTTTGTGGCTTAAAAATCTCTGTCCTTCATGTCCTTTGAAACAGTGCAATGGACAGTCCTAGGTTCAATGCTTTTTCTAGGCTTAGCTTTGGATCTAGCTTTCCTTTGGGCAAGAGCATCTTTCACAAGACAGGTAATTTTGGAGAGAGCTGCATGGATGCAAGCTGATTTTGCAAAAAAGAGGGAGGTGCATGCACATCTGCAGGAGAAACTCACTGCACAGAAAAGCGAGCTAGGAACAGCTCGTATGGATAGAACAGACAAGAAACTCCTTGCGAGGAGTGGGCATGTGGAAAGCCACCTGGTTTTCACTGCTTCATCCATAGCTTAACAACTTGGGCTTCTGCCACCTAAACATTTGCCCTGCCCTGTTGCCAAGATTTACTGTGGGAATAGTGCAAGATAGAAATAAAAGACAGGCAAACAAAGAACCATTTTAGGCATCTACTGTAACTTCATACTCCATCAGCTAGGAAAAGAAGTTTGGGTAGATTTATCTCACTTCTCTATGTTTGTTTCTGTTCTCTGCCTCTGTGTAGGAGCCCAGAGAAGTGCTACGGTTCTGACCCACTTTTGCAAATCCAACATTTTGATATCCCTCGGTGAGGCTCAAACAAACTACCTCACATGACTGAGAGGACATCAGAGCTGAGCCTCAGAACTGCCAAAGTTTTATTATTTTTTTTCACCAAAAACTTCTCTGTACTGCTGGAATCACACTTGCCCTTGCAACTATGTCTTTATAAACAAGCTATTGTAATTTTTATTGGAGCCAGCAAATTCCACATTCATGTTTTAAAAGCAGAGCTGAAGACATTGTTTGTTTTCCCAAGTGCTTCAGTCATTCTGAGTGAACTCTGTGGAAGAGACAGTTGACATGCCTTCGGAGAGGCCTTGTACAAAATGTATTCTGTTCTGAATCAAGTGCTGAAGGGTACAGTGATGTGACAGACTTCAGGGAAACTGGCTGAGGGACTAGGCAGGCTCTAACAGGAAATGTTTAAAAGAAAACAGAATGAGACAAAGGGACAAAAATCCCACAAACAAACCAGAAAGAGAAACAGAGGCTGAAGATAAAGGGTATAGAGGTAGTCATTATGATTCTGACTGAAGCCTTGCTGTCTCAACTGAACCCAAAGCTCTGCCTTCTTTTTTTGCCATCTTCCCTTGTTCTTCTCCTCCATCCTCTTTCTATGCCACTGTAGCAGGTGGGATGGATTAAACCAACCTAATTTAATTTCCTGAGCAAATCACCCATCCTCTGTTTGCAGGGAGTGGAGATAGATGAACACTTATAGGATATCATTTGACTGAACCTGGCTTTGGTGTCCACGTCAGTGAGATATGAATGGTATCAAAATGTTCATTTCTGCCCTTTAGTCAAAAGAGGGAACCTCAGACATAAAGGGAGTACACATTGTAGAACATTATATTTGTTCAGATAAATTCTCATACTGAGAAACAGACCAAAGCTGTGGTCACTGTCTTGGTGTGCCGATAAGTGTTAAGTTTGGGACTCAATAGTTTTTCAGTAATTGAATAGAGGATTGAGAGAGCCATTCTATGTTCAAAAGTGCAGTTTTGCTTCACAGCCACTCCTGAAATGGAGATGAAACATGCTTCTCAAAGAAGCTGCCTGATACAGTGGATGATTAGGTCAAAATCTGGACTACTTCTGTCATCATTAAAGCCTCTGATCACAATTTATGGGGATCTTTGGGACAAAAATTGAGAGAATGGGAGCACTTTTAAAGGCTGTGGTAAACTTTGGGAATAAATTCTGCAGATAAAATGATGAGAGAACTCAAAGCTCTGCAAAATAGGGTAAGGAAATAATAAAATTCAGGAACAATAAAACAAAACAAGACTAATCTGAGCTTCCATGCCAAAAATAGCCTGACTTTAGGGTTGATGGTATTTAGAATGTCCTCTAGAAAGGAAGACTGGTTTTTCAGACAAAAAAAAATTCCCCCTTCTTTCTTTTTAATAACAAATTGAAATCTTAGTTTATTTTCATAGAATTATAGTGTGGTATTTGTAGCAGTTTGGAAGACTTCTGTGACGGGCACAGAGCCCACAGCTGACAGACAGGTTCTTAGGTCAGTTAAATAAGCTGGTAATGCTTCCGTGATGTCCATATTTAAAGAAGCAGGAAACACGAGAAATTCCTTTTTCCTGCTTCCCTGCTGAGGGGTGGTGAGGGGTGGGGGAGGCCCTGGGCCCAGTCCCAGAGTGGGACTGTGTTGGAAGGGACCTTGAAGATCATCTAGTTCCACCCCCCCTGCCATGGGCAGGAACATCTTCTGCTAGACCAGGTTGCTCAGAAACCCATCCAAACTGGCCTTGAGCACTTCCAGGTATGGAGCATCCACAGGTTCTCTGGGCAACCTGTGCCAGTGCCTCATCACCCTCACAGTCAGTGATTTCTGCCTGATATCTAATCTAAACCTAATCTCTTTCAGTTAAAGCCATTTCCCCTTGTTTTATGTTTACATGTCCTTGTAAAAAGTTCCTCTACAGTTTTCTTGTAGTTCCCTTTAGGAACTGGGAGGCTGCTCTAGGGTGTCCCCTCTCCCTCTGCTCCAGACTGAAGAACCCCTACTCTTTCAGCCTGTGTGCACAAGAGAGATGTTCAAAGCCCCTGACCATCTTCATGGCCTCGCTCCAACAGGTCCATGTCCTTCATGTGTTTGGGGCCCCAGAACTCAGCACTCCAGGTGGGGTCTCACAAGAGCAGGGCAGTGGGTGAGGATCCCCTCCCTTGACCTCTGGGTCACTCTTCTTTTCCGGCAGCCCGGGATACTGTGAGCATTCTGGGCTGCAAGTGCTCTTTGCCGGGTCATGCTGAGCTTCTTATCCTCCAACACCCCCAAGGCCTTCTCCAGTCAATCCATTTCACACCCAGCCTAAATTTGTGCTTGGGATTGCCCTGACTCAGGTTCGAGACCTTATTCTTGTCCTTCTTGGACTTTTTGATGCTTCAACCATTCTAAAATGAACTGCTTTGCTCCAAAATGATTAAAATAAAAGATTATGGTGTTAAATGGTTGTTACAACTACTTTTTTTTTTTCTCTCTCTTGTAGAACATTCTCTGAAATTCAATGTGAGTTGAGAATATCTGAATTGTTCCTGGCTCCGAATTTAGCGCCTGGTGAAAACATTTCAGCATTTCTTAATGGATCTTTGTCTATATAGAGATGATTTATGGAAGACTCTTTGTTTCCAGTTTACCTCCTAAGTTTGTCTTCTGTTCTTTTTTTGTGTTTGTGTTGCTGTGAAATTCATTCTTCCAGTCAGGGCTGAAGGTGTCTTGAATCAGGCGTTCTGCCAACACAAGAGAAGTTGTGCTTACCTTAAAGAGGTCATCACCTGACTGCAAAAGAGAAGAAAAGAAACAACAATTAGCATATTTTCAACTTTTGTTGCTGAACTTTTAACCATCTTAGTTATATTCATATTCCTTAGACATGATCTTGAAAACCCTTTCATGTGCTGCTATACAGAAAGGACCATTAGCCTGCATATAAGTTTTTTTGGGGCGTCTACAAATGTACATTTGGAACAAGGAGGTAACTCTGTGTCTTCACCAATAAGAAGCACTGTCCTTGGCTGAGCAATTATGGATGAGTTCTTGGAGCTTCTGCAAACATAGATCTCAATAAATCAAGAGCTGACTTGACAGTGGAATAATTTCTGTCCTTGTACAGGATAAGTCTGGCACTTTCAGACATAGAGGAAGTCATTTTGTGATCATTGTTTAGCAGATCTGCCAGTGGATCTTCTTGAAGGGCTCCCTGCACTAGATGGAGTCAATCAGGAATATGTGTAAATATGTTCAAAGGCAGAGATTATTCACAATTCATCAGAGGTCTGTGGCCTTAACGAAGTGTCCTATAAGGGTATGTAAGGAACAGCAATGCTGTTGAAGAACTACAATTACTGGTAAGCCATTTTCCTTTTGAAAAGGACTGTAATAATTTTGTTTTAATACAAAGTAATTTTCTGTATTTCTCTTCATGCACACATCCTCTTCCTTATGCATGCGTAAGAGAGATATTCTAGGACACTGGAAGAAGGGATAACTATGACTATCCCAAACCAGCAAGTACTGCAGAACCCACAGAAACATTTACTTTTTGGAGAATTCTGAGCAAGATTTACATGTGAAAAGGATTGTTGCCAGAACTATGTACCATTACTTGTTACTGGGGTTCTTCCACCTGTAATTGGCAATTGGATTTATGTGAAACATCTGAACTACTACTAAAAAATAGGATTTCTGCCATCTGACACCTCTACACAAATGTTGAAATTTAAAAAAAATCAGGAAGGAGTGGTGAGTGACAAAAAAACCCAAACAACCAAGACCTTCAAAACTCTGTATAGATGTTTCTGTGTATAAATGCAGTACATGGTATTTGATAGTTCTCAGAGAGCAGTTACATCTGAGGGGGCGGGGGGGTTTGGTTTTGTAGGGTTTTTTTTTGGGGGGGAGGTGTTTTGTTTTGTGGGGGTTTTTTTTGAACTGGCATAAACCGTATTGCTTTGTTTTTGGGGTGCTGAAATTAGGCTGAGAATAGTGTAGTTTTGGTCCTCAGAATCAAGATATCCTATTTGCATACCCTTTTATCCATAAGCTGACTATCTGTCTCAGAAAAAAAACCAAAACCCAGAAACCCAATCAAGCAACCCAAAACAAACCACCACAAAACCACAAAAAACCCCAAATAAGCCAACTCCTAAAACAAAACTATTTTTTTATATTTTCCCAAGTTGAAAGTAGAATAAAATTGATTTCATATATTTAATTTTAATACTGAAAAAAAATCAACATTTTAATGAATCTAACCTAGCTTTTTACCTGCAAAGAAACACATCGGTCACTATTAGTCTCGAGTGATATAGAATTAAATACATAAACTGTCAAGGTTTTGAACTTGAACCACAAAACAAAATCCAAATGTGATCTGTGCAATTAATTCAGAGCAAGTGGATTAATTGTCCAGAAGGAAAGGTGAATACAGCTGCATAAAAAAAAAAAAAGCAGGCCTACTCTGGGATTATGTAGTGCATAATATAAACTTCTGGACTGTCTATAATTTAAAAACATCTCTGCAATTACATGTATCTGGTACATAAGCAGTGAGTTTCAAAATTCATTCTTATAATTAGTTAGATGAGGCAGAAAAAATAAATACTAAACCTGCTAGTTGAATCAAACACATTTAATAAATATCCTACTTTCTGTACGTTGTTTTCCACGCACTCCTGACCAGTTGGTCGCTTCCTGTTTCCATTGCTAAATCCTGCGGTAGCAGTAAGACAGTATATAGCCACGGATATTACATTGATTTACTGAAAGGGTACTGCAGGAGAACAGGAAACTTAGCTGGCCAGTGTTGCACTGCCATAACAAGCATTACTGCCGGATAATTAACCTTGCCGTTTGTTTAGCACCCTCAGAAAGCTTCATTACCAATGCAGTCAATTATCTTCTAGTAATGGCTACTACAGAAAGTAGACTTGCTTAATTAAAATTATTTAGACCAAAGAGGCTGTATGATTGGGTAACAGATATTGGAATGGGATAGAATAATCTCTCTGAGCTACGTAGCTCATTGAAGGCTTATATTTCACATTTCAGAATGCCAAATTTTGCCTCTTTTTCCACAGAAAACCAGCAATAATAATTATATGCTCATTCTTCCACCTACATACATTTCCTTGCTCAATAACATCCTTTTATAGTGCAGCTACAGTGGGATGAGGAAAGACCTAACTCAAGCATATAGACTGCTTTAAAGAGTAATGTTAGAAGTGGATCCATTGCATGGAAGGAAATGAAAAAGAGAGAAGATTTTTGCTGGTAAGTGATGTAATTTGCAGCTATGCAGGTATGTGTTAAGTATTGCTGAGGAAATTCCCTTGGTGGCCTCCCCTGAGGAAAGAGGTTTCATTTGTTCTCCCCTCTGTGAAATTTTGCATTTCCACCTTCTTTATAGATCATCAAAGAAGTGGCAAAAGGCCTGAGTTTTTGACAGTCAGCCTTAGAGCCGGACTAAAAGCTGGTTGATACAGAGATAAAGCTCTGGGTGCCTGTTTCTGTAGGGCTTGAAGATAAGGTTTGTTTTCCACAGTAGAAAAGTCTTCAGAGCTTTGCTCCCACTTCCAAGAGCACTTGAAAGCCCAGCAGGCTCATTGGTACAGACTTAAATTGATTAGTTAGTCTTAGAGCTAGTTCTGCACTCCCAGACAACTGAGCCCTGACTGATATATGTTTTGCCAATAAACCCCCAGTGGGATGGAATTGTATTACTAGAACTGTTCTTTTATCAATCTGTCTCCTTTCACTCATAGCTGATTTTCTTTTGTGGCTGCAAATTTGCAGCCTTGCTGGGGGCCTGATGTCCATGTTAAGAACTCTTTGCTGTACATATAATGTGTTTTGTGTAGCTATTTTTATAATAGCAACCTTAGTCTAGGGCATGGTATATGACTTATTCAGTACCCACTATTCCTCTCAGGGGCTGTATTTTAAAAGGTAAATAAATGTCAAATATGTAATACAAGTGAGGGGAAAAAAATACCGCTAAAATAAATGGCAGAGATGGGAATATCCATTGCAATCCAGCACCTAAACTACAAATTCAGGTTGGAAAATGTAATTCAGGATGGGCATCTGGGTGCCAGATTACCTCAAAAAACTCAAGTCCTACATTGTTTTTGATAACAGGAGTTGGGTTTATGTGTCACTTATGCACATTTGAAACCCTCATCTGAACTTTTTGAGTTACGGTCTTTTTGAGTGAATTGTTAGTTGTTAAGGAATAGGCTCTGAAGGTAGAAGCCAATGAGGTGAAGGAAATCCTGGTGGAATGGAGTTAATGGCAAAAGTCACATTGGTTTTATATGGTCAAGATCCCACTTACAATTTCTGTATGAGCTCTGAATTTCTAGTGTTTTAAATACGTCCCAAACAGCTAGAGCCATTTTATCAGATAGAAAACATGGGAGATTAGAGCTGAAATAATATTTGCTTTAGTTTCTCTATCTGTAAATAATCTCTGCTATTAAAAAAAAACGGTGATCCTTTCTGCTAGTTCTGCCTCAAAAGAACAACCGTGCACACAGCATGGAAACCAGGTACTCTTCCTTGCTCTTTCAAAAAACCCCAAACAAAAAGGCAAATAAGTAGCAAATAGCTGCTTAAGACGCTCTGCTTCTTTGCTAAGCATGTCATTAACCCATGGACCTTGCTTCCTTGAGATATTACTGAGGCAAACAATTTAGCTAGATTGCAGCAAAGCCTAGCTATTTATATAAATACTAAGAATAATTCAGACATATAATAGCTGCCACAAAATATAATGATTTTAGGAACTCAGAGCTAAAGACACAAGCAAGATTACTAACTCATAATTTTACCATCTTGCCATGTTCACTGTTTAAACAAAGCCTCAGGTCTAAAGCGTGTTGCTTTGCAAGAAATTCAACTTTCTTCCATATTTGTAAATGTGGCACTTAGGGACGGGGCTTAGTGGGACTTGGAAGTGTTAGGTTTATGGTTGGATTCAATGATTTTGAAGGTTTTTTCCCAGCCTAAATGATTCTATGATTCTTGTTTTCAGTTAGTGTAACTTGAATAACCACGCTTTTATTACAATTTACAAAACTGCAAATAGAAAATTGCACTGCTGATAGTGACTTTCTTAAGAGCCTGAAATTTTGTTTATATCTGCTGCCTGAGAGAGGCTTGTCCACTCTTGAACAGTTCTTGCTGCAATAGTCAGTATGGTGCCAGAGTGTTTTTAGATGATTGAAATATAAATGAAACCATAGGCAGCTTGCTCAAAATAATGAAAGCAATAAACTAGATTGGCTGGCCTAGTAGTCCTCACATTTTCTTCAGTTGCTTCATAGCAAGAGCAATGATGGGCTGTGTAGAAGTGTTGGTGGATAAAAGAGATGGAACTGACCTAGGACAGGGCAGTATTTCTACAGAGCAGGAAAATAACCTTTCTTTTTGAGAAATCTGCCTACAACTTTAGAGCATTGTATGGATAACCTTTGTATTTTCTCCTTCCTTCTTAGCACAGAGAACTGGCAATGCCACAAGGACACTCTGCGGTCTAGACCAGATGCTAGTACCACTTTAAATTAGCCCTTATCATACAGTGATTGATTTGCAACCAAGTGCCCTTAAACATGTTTGTTCCCCCCAAATACAGTCAACTCAAAATAGAACCTCAAGTGAGACAAAGTACAAACAGATTCAAGTACATGATATACTGACAATTACTGTATGGAAACAATAAAACAGAGAAAAAATAGAAACCACTTCAAATCTTATTTCCTTCCAAAAGAGAGTGTAATCAAGGTATAATGAGCATTGAAATTAATAAATTAAAAATAAATGCCCATAAGAGGGAGAAAAAAATGTGTTAATCAGTTGGCAATTATATTTTTGGCATTGTAAATTAATTCCCCAAATGAATCTCCTTCCAGTTTATTTCATTCCATTATCTGTTTTCTTGCTTATTTTTTATGTAATGATTAACATTTCTGAATTCTGTACATAATGATATTTTTTAAAAACCAAAGGTGTTTGTTTAAAGATAAAAAGACAGTGTGTCAAATGCAAGATTATGACATTTTGTCCTTTCCAATCTGTGAAGGCAGGAACGGAAACCTCCTTATAATGAAGCTGTCCTTTTAAACCATTTTTTTCTCCTTTTTATTCTGGATCAAGCCTGGTGGCATTACTCATCATTTCAGTGATGGAAATGATTCTCAGTTGTCTCTCAGCTACCACTAAACAGCAATCTACAACACAGCTCATCTGTTCCAACCCCTCCATCTTCTTTGCCCCACCCTCAAGTACTAAGTGGTTTGTAGACAGATTGAGGAGTTTTAACTGAAAAAAGGCGGGTGGAAAAAATCCTGACTGTGCTTATTGACGGTTTCTTCTCAGTTGTGTATCTCCTGACGTAATCACAACAGCATGTTCTCTCTGCCCATGCATCAAAGTCTGTAGTAGCTAGACAGTTATGGATGCTAACCTGAAAAGAAAAAGAAAAAAAAAAAAAGGAAGCAATGTATTAGGCAGCATCCAGGAAATTATTTGATCTGGGAAGTAATTAAGAGAAAATCAACAGCAGCTGGAATACTTTGCTTTTGTTCCTTCCTCTGCCCTGCAAAAAACCCCCAAAATAAAACAAAACAGCACAACAAAATCAACAACAAAAAACCTCAACACCTAAAATATCAAGACTGTGCTTTGTAGATGAAAATTCTTGAAATAGAATGAATGTCCATAAATGTAATTTACCATTGCAATGCAGTTCAGAGAAGGTGAGAGAAAAGGCTGGATTGCTCATGGCTTTCTGAAGGACGGCAAAGAAGAGAAATTTATGGTGGAAGCAGGAGGAAGGGCAGAACTAACACATAAACCAAGATGCCACTAAGATTTCCAAACTCAGCTGGGTTAGGATCTGCTGCAGAGTGAGTATCTCCTGTACCCAGGTGGCTCAGACTCTGCTGTCCTGACTCTTCAGAGCTGTTCGAGGGTAAGGCGGCAAGTGAACATGAAATATCCTGCTGCATTTGCCTGTCACACATCTCATGTCACACAAAGAAGTGGTTTGCCAAGGGTTCAGCTTAGTGAGCTGAGGATGGGGGATCCTCTTGGTTTTTCTCTCTGATAGGTTTTTCAAGTACCCTGTACTCTTAGAAGACAAATATTATCAATGTGCTACTTGCACCTCTACCTGGGTCTACGTTTCCACCACCTGACCAGAAAAGGACTCTGCTGAACTCCTTCCCGCCATCTGTCCTCCCATCCTTTGTTTTACACCAGCTTCCCTGGCATCTTGTGGGGCCGTGACTCAAGGATCTTCATAGCATGGGGGGGGAATTTTGCGTGTGCCCTCTTCCCTGGTTTCCTCCCAAGAAGCACCTATCCTGCTTGGAGTCAGGTGGGGGTAGATGGAATAATCTCCCAACCCACTTGAGACAATCTATCTGGTGTAATGTTGTGAAAGAAAAAAATATCCAAAGTACAAGCACAAGTGAGGAGCTCCTGATGGGCCAAATGGATTCTGTACGAACCTCTGGAAGTGCAAATGGGTGGTGCTGGCTTGCTAGGCTCTTCCCTGGGAGATGAGAGAGAGGGTGCACCTCTCTTCACCAGCCTCTGAAGAGACCTTTAGCTGAACAGACAGTTGGCAGTCGTTTTGAAGTGTAAAGACTTAGATCTGTACTAATTTTGCAAGAAAAAACCAGCACAACCAATTGTGGCAGAAGATTAACATGACAGTGTTTTGTTCTATATTTTCCTATCTCTGTCCTGATTTCAGCATTAGAGAGACTCAGAATTGCTCATTTGGACGTATTTGATCTTTTGGAGATGCGGAGTTAGTAATTCTTCCACTAGTAGGACTCTGTGTTAGATTTTTATGGCAATAATTCAGAGCTATTCTGTTTCATGTTACTCTTGTCAGTAAATTTTTTGTAACAGTATTCTTAGCCTACTGTAATTGGATAATACTCCATCAAGGATCTTCGCAGTATAAAACAAAGCCTAATATTAAATATTCCTATGTAGTAAGCTGATGGTACATATGTGCTCTCCTATATCTTAATAATTCAGTACCTGCAGGTATTTCACTGAAAAACTGGCAAATCTTGTAAAATGGGCAAGGGCTTTTGGACTGCAGTGATTTGGGCTGTGATGGTGTGCCCTGTGTTCTAGCCACAGCCGTACTTTCTCTGCAGATCATGTTATTGCTGTCTTTCAAGAGACTTTATTCTTCACTTGCCAAGATTTGTGCAGCCTTATTAATTATAGTCACAGTTTCAAACAATTTTACTGTTTCAACACCAGTGTTGTATAATCCATTACAGATTTGATTGTTGTTTTTGTTTTTTTGGGGTTTTTTTGTAGAATCATAGAATGGCCGGGGTTAGAAGGGACCTTGAAGATCACCTAGTTCCAAGCTCCCTGCCATGGGCGGGGACACCTTCCACTAGACCAGGTGGCTCAGAGCCCCATCTGACCTGGCCTTGAACACTGCCAGGGATGGGGCATCCACAGCTTCTCTGTGAACCTTGTTCCAGTGTCTCCCCATCGTCACAGTAAGGAATTTCTTCCTGATATCTAATCTAAACCTACCTTCTTTCAGTTTGAAGCTGTTTCCTCTTGTCCTGTTACTACCTTCCTTGTAAATCGTCTCTCTCCATCTTTGTAGCTCCCCTCAGGTACTGGAAGGCCACAATTAGGTCACCCTGAAGCCTTTTCTTTTCCAGGCCAAACAATCAAAATTTTCTTAGCCTTTTCCTAATAGGAGGGGTGCTCCATTCGTCTAATCATCACTCCAGCAGGTCAATAAGCTTTTTTGTTAGAAGGAAATAAAATATATCAGTTTGCTTACATGTCTACTGAATAAAATCCTCTCTTAGCCATGGCATGACTGAACCTGTAGGCAATGCTGACCTGGTAACTCCCACACGCAGGCAGCAACATTTCCTGTATCATTCTGCTCCCTTCCATGCTGCTCATGCCTGTGGTGCTTCTTCCTCAATTGGAATGTCCATGGAGGCTTATTCCATATTGTAAGCAGAATCACATTGCATCCTGTAAGCCTGCTCCTTATACAGTCCTTTGTAACTTTGCATATAGAGGTGCAGAATTATGGGCCTTGGTTCAAATCTTTGTAAGGTGGAGGACTTTGCTCCTAAGCCATTTAAACCAGGGGGCTTTGATGATTTAACACTATTCTTCCTTCAACAATGCATTCATTGTATAGTGTAAACAACTGACAGTGAGCAGTGTGGGTCACCTCCCTGCAATTTCAGGGAGAAAATGCCTGTTAGTACAGCAGCAGCAATGTGGAAAGGACTGTCAGTTTAAAAGGTAATTTAGAGCTCCACATGGAACAGGCGCATTTGATTTGTGTGTGCTATGGACAAAAAATGCTGCTGCTGGTGGGAGGTTCTTGTCCTTTGTTTCCGCACTAACCAGGGACAATACTGACCTCCTGAAGGGACATTTATATGCTCATTTGCCAGTCTTGATGTTCAAAACATTTCCCACTGTGTACAAAGGAGCAGCCTGTAGCTTAACATTGAGCTTTCTTACTATTCCTTCCCTTTGCTCAGGTGCCAGGGAGCAAAATCCAAACGGGGAATGTCTACCCTCAGTTCTGCCTTCCCATCCCCTCCATGCAGTCAGGGACAGCAGCAGTGTACTGTGTCATTAGTTGCTGTTTCTAGGCATGTAAGGAATGAAGGAAAAGGAGCAGGAGTGACTGACCAGTGAAAGAGATGGGGACTTGTAACCAGTAATGAAACATCACAGCCGATGGATCTTTTCAGTGACAGTGGGCGTGTCCCTGAAGAAGCCCACCTGGACTCAGAGGATGGCTTTGTTAGGGTGATGGTTAAGAAAGAAAGGGAAGTTGGTGTTTATAATGTCTCAGGCAGGTTTAATTTGCACATAGAGAGCTGCCCATGTGCTTGGATAGTGTGCTGTTTCTTTGGGAGGACAGAGCCCTCTCCCGAGGCCTGTGGTGTCAGTTTTTACAGAGAAGGGAAAATAAACTTGATGGGCCAGAAGACCTCAAGAATTTATTCATTCTCTACAGGGTTCTGGAAAAGGGGCAAGGGGCTTATTTCGAAAGCCACTTGCTTTCTCATTCTGCTGAGATGTTAATTCAATCAGAAGGTGGAAAAGTCATGAGGTCACATTATCCCTGTGCTATTAGAGCTGTGTTTCAAATACATCTTCTTTGCAAGTAAGTTCCGCAAAGCTTTGAGGGGGATCTAAAAGAAAATCCACATGCATATGCATGTATGTATAAAATATATACGTGTGTGTTGAAATAGAACATGAACATTTGGATACCTACACACATGCATTCATAAAATAGGTAATAAAAGCTCTATTTAATGAATAAAGGATGTTGATGAATATATTCATCTTCCAGTAAAACCCACATTTGGAGAAAGAACTAAAACTAACATATTCTTTTTCTTCAGCAGTCATCAGGCATTTCAGGACACGGACAGCCAGAGCTGCCCTGCTGAGGTTTGCTAACAGTGCATATATGCTATCTGTTCACTCGCATTTTGCAGCTTCCCTGTAATTCGTAACTAAGCCAGGTTGCAAAAATACCTGCCATAAATCATGGTAAAGTGATACAACCTGTCTAGCAAATCATGTGATGGCTGTGTGTGCAACAGGGCAAGAGGGAGTACTGGGACAAAATGAGCAGTAACTTGTTTTTCCTACAGTAAACCTAATGTCATCTTGACATCCTGCAAATCCAGGTGCTGCCTATAGGAAAATTGTGTAGATAACCTTTGAGAAAAGGCAGCTGGTAAACTACATGATTTCTTAGGCCAAATCACCAGAGTTCCTAAAGCCAAAACTCTGTTTTACATCATAAAACAAGATTTATTCTTTGTTCCTAAGTTTTAAGCAGACTTAGTCTCCAACTATTCTAACCATTCTATTCTAACTTCTCCCAACTATTGCTTACACAGTTTTTCAGTCATGATGGTGTTAAAAATTGAAACACTTTAGCTATTTGGCACTTTCAATTTCATGTCCATGTTACGCAGTCATTAAGTTTGATAAAGGTCTGAAAGAAATCTACCAAAAAGTCTTGTTTATCTGTTTTTAGTAGTATTCATGTGGCCTAACTACCTGTAATTTACTGCCTTTTTATTTTACGTAACTTCTGAACAACTGTGCTCTTTAGGGTTTGTGTCAAAGAGTAAAAGTAAAGAGGATGGTTGTATTCTTCAGACTAAGCTGTACTTGTTACTGTCAACGTTTTTAGGGCAGTGGTCACCAGGGGCTGCCGCTTTTCAGTTCCCGCTTGGGATCTACACATTGCCTACTGGACTGAGGCCTTGGAAAAGGGAGGTTATTTGTGTGCCCTTTAGGAGTGTTGGATGCAAGTTAGTGCAAGCAGAAAGGAGAGAGCTTAATAAGGTGCATGCTTACGAAAAGTGTTTGTATGGAGAAAGTTACAGCCCTTCCTTGTATACATCAGTGAATA
Source organism: Ifrita kowaldi (assembly GCA_013398055.1). NCBI lineage: Eukaryota > Metazoa > Chordata > Aves > Passeriformes > Cinclosomatidae > Ifrita > Ifrita kowaldi. Next base: position 857,948 of record VZRS01008529.1, read on the forward strand.
TATACCTGCCTAAAGTTGCCTTTTTTCTGAGGTCAGGGCACTTAAATGAGCAACATTTTCACCTTTTTTCCAGTTATTGTTTTATAAAAGGACGAAAAATGTTAGGGATGTAGCAGAAACAAAAGTGTTATTAAATTGAAATTGTGAATTATTTCCTGCTTTTGCCTGGGAGAACTTCCTGTAACTCACCATTCCTGAGGGCAAACATGTCGGTTGGTATTGGACCTTACATTATTTGAGGGTGCTCACTTCGGAATAAAACTTTTCTCTGGAGTGAAGTTTTGGGTGAATTGTATTTTCAAAAAAAAAGTCTAAAACCACTGTATGATAGTATTACTTTAAATAGTGCTGTAGGAAGTAAACCCCAACACAGTATCCTGTGCTTTATGAAAGTCCTGGCCTGACCAATAATAAAAGAATGCATCCACATAAGCCTTACTTTTAAACAAGAATAAAACAAACCCAACCTCCCCAAACTGCATAGTCAACCACACTGCAAATTGTCCAATCAATAAAACAAATGGTTAATTTTTAATAGGATCTTAAAAGCCCTCTCAAACTTGATCCATATTTCCATAAAACTGTTGGAGGTAAATTTAAAATGGAACCATTATTTATTGAGGATATTCCATTACGGCTGTGTAGCTGTGAGTGGGAAATGAACCTGCACTACAAAGCCAGTGTTTAAATCTGTTCCTACACTTGACATTCCAGCATAATTTCTGATTGACAAAGTAAATCTGTAATATAAGTGTGATTTTCAGCTGTTTTATTTTCAGTGCTGTTTCCACTTCAGGAGTGCCTGGGGTCAGGCAGGACAAGGTGGTCTCCAGGGGCAGCCTTGAAGTGTGCCTGAAAAAAGTGATTCCATCAAAACAGGCCACTTGCTGCTGTGATGTTCATGGTTAATGATAAGTAAGGGCTCGTCTACTATACCTAAATGCTCCACAAGCACTCTTTTCCTGCATGTATCCGAAAGGGAAGTGGGTCTTGGAAGGCAAAAGAGTAATAGGCTTTAGCACGATTTCTAGGAAAGGATTCCATGTTCTCAACCTAGCACTGAGGTGAATGTCAAGGCATTTATGGCAGAAGGAAGCAGGCAAGATTACTGGTTTTGATACAAAGCAGGTTTTGGTAATCAATTCTTTTTTATCTTTTTTTTTTTTTTCCATTAGAGTAACTGAAATGAATACTTAGTTTGGTATCAGACCTAATTAAGATTTTTAATTTTTTTTTCACCAAGATGTTCAAAGTGGAATGAGGGTGATGCAATTTAGGAAAAGGGTTTCTTTTGGGAATTATTCAACCTCCAAACTACTATGCCATAGTGCATGGCAGGTTTCAACATTACCATTCTTCATTACAATTAATTAAATGCAAATTCATTGTGACAAGAAGAGTCTGACTGAGGAGTCTTGGTTATATTGTGTAGTGGGGATGACTACAGTACTTAGGAATTACAACTCTTGGGAAGCACTGTGGGTCACTGTGGGAAAATACAGCTTAATGTTGAACATGAGACAAAGGAGTAGAATCTAGTCTACAGCCAGATTAAATATTTTGATATGAAGCATGTTGATATGCTTGATTGTTTTCATCAAAAGTGTTAAAGCAAAACAGATCAGAGGGCTGTAGCACCTCTCCTATGAAGACAGGCTGAGAGAGTTGGGGTTGTTCAGCCTGGAGAAGAGAAGGTTCTGGAGAAACCTTAGAGCAGCATCCCAATACCTAGCGGGGCCTGGAAGGAAGCTGGAGAGCTTTTACAAGGGCATGGAGTGATAAAACAAGGGGGAATGGCCTTAAACTGAAAGGGGAGCTTTGGGTTAGATATTTGGAAGAAATTTTTGACTATCAGGATGGTGAGACACTGAAACAGGTTGCCCAGAGAAGCTGTAGATGCCCCGTTCCTGGAAGTGCTCCAGGCCACGTTGGATGGGACTTTGAACAACCTGATCTAGTGGAAGGTGTCCTTGCCCATGGCAGGGGTTGAAAACAAGATGATCTTTAAGATCCCTTCCAACCCAAGCCATTCTATCACATTATTTATTAATTTTATTTGTAGTCTGTGAAAATAGCAGGAAATAAGTAGTTAAAATCTATCTGGAATATACGGAAATCATTTTAGTAGGTAACAATAGGTACTGGAATCTTCCATGAAACTGTTATTCTATATTTCTTTACATTTTCATGTTTTGCATCTCTATGAGATTTAATGCAAGCTGTGTTCAAGGCATTACTCTTAAGTTTCACGATCTTAGCCGCTGAGAACATTTTCCTGAAGACTTTGTCTATTACACTGCCTATCTCCTCTGAGAGAATCAGAAGATGCCAGATTAAAAAGACAGAGCTGTTGTGAGAATAATTCCATTGAGAAGTCTGTGGGACCTGCTCTTGGTGTGTGATGCACATAGGATGGCCCTTCACAAGTCTAACACTAACTTTCTGGAAATGTGTAGATGAGAGGAAAAAATCCAGAAAAGTATATTTTTACACTGTTTTTATTATTACAGTACATGGACAGCCCAACACTGTTCATATATTCTGATGTATGATACATGTCTGTTTTATATACTAGGAAATGGCAGGGCCTTGATAAACCCCAGTAGAAGTCTGGGATGGCAAGACAAGATGACAAGGTGTCAGTTCAGAAACAGTATGATATAAATAGGTATCTCTTTTTCCAGCAATTGTGTGACAAGAAGGGCGTTGTAACTAACCTGGCCTCTCTTCTCATTAGCAAATGGGAGAATCCTGCAGGAAGCCACAGCTGCCTACTTTTCCTTCTGCAGGGCTGTGCAGAGGAAGAAATCTGGCTTCCCGCAAAGCCAGGGAATAAAGTCAGGACTGGCACTGGGGGTGAGAGCGTGTGGGACTTTTCCAGGTGTTAAAAAGCTAAGCAGACTCCGGGAGTGGACATGTTGCCTTTGTGGCTGTTCAGGAGCCAATGAAGATCCCAAATGTCTGTCAACACTGCAGGAGTTCACATGTTTGGACAAGATTATTCCTTCAGCACTCATTTTATGCATTTGCTTCCATGGTGGGGTGTTGCTCCTGAGCAAAGTCCTTGAACAGTGGAAGGAGAGCAGCAGCAGGGCAAGCTCCTGTGCCTTGCATTATGAATTGAAGCTCGGCATCACTCTGAAAGAATCTCTGCTGTGCCCTCACACAGTTCATAGTATTCATTAAATAATAGAGTAGTTACAGGTGCACTTCTGTTTGGAGACTTTGTTGTTTGTTTTGGGCCTTGATTCCACCCCGTGTGTGGGGGTTTGCTTTGTTTTCTGTAGCTCATGAATTAATACCATGGTGCTCTTTTGTGCGCTTCTTCAATACTCTTGTATTCTGGTGCTCTGAGGAAATCAAGAATCTCATCAGTTCCTTCAAACTCTTTAAATACTCGTTTATAATATTTATTCTGTAATGTGTATTCTAGTGATCTAGACAAACTCTACGTTCATTGTAAGGGTATCTTTTTCTGAAACAGCTGAATTACTTTGAGATGTAATTTCACTACGTGGTTGCATCTCATGAATGCTTTTGTTTTATTTAATCAATTTAAATTATAAAATGAATACATTTAATGACTCCTTGTTCCCAACTCCTCTACTTAGCAGCCTCTCAGACAGAAGAAGTTTATTTAGGCTGGATATCCACAGAACCTTGGTGGAAATCACTAAACTGCTGTGGTGGGTGTGGATCATTCGCTCCGAGAGAGGAAGAAACTGCATAATCAATTATTGATCTTTCCTGCTCTGTGCTTCCTCTTCTGATTAAATCTTCCAAAATATTGATATAGAATTATAGCAAGAAAAAGGTATCAGATGGGGGTGAATGTGTCTGACCTTGCCATGGGATGAAGAAAGTTGAAGAGCAGTGAGACAGGGAGAATGCAAGAGGAGAAGTGAAGTCACCTGGCAGTCTGTGACTGTCACTGTATGGCTGCTGAGAGAGAAATTTTCAAAAAAGCAGGTACTATGTGTTCCTTCAGGCACTGTTTAGATAAGAACCTCATTCAGAAGAGGTCCAAGATGCATGAACTGAGTCACTGCCAAAGATGGCAGAATTAGGTTCCCTGTAGTCCAGAACTGTCTGGTCAAAAAGAGTGAATCTGGCAGTCTTCTGGGCTAGGCTGGGAAAAAAAAAATTAGGTTGACCAAATTTGTTGAAATGGCTGAGCATTCCTGTCTCAGATTCGTGAAAAGGTGGTGATGGTTTTTTGCAGGGGCCTGCTACCTTCCTGCTGGAATTATTGTTTAATGAGATTTGATTGCTGCACTAAAGCTTGTCATACCTTGAGATGAACGTAGAATCCTGACTATGTTTCTTTGTGGAGACAGGATCACAATATCTGGGACTTTGATGGTTAAATCCATCTCTAGATTTTTGTAGGTGAACCTTGAGCAGGTATGGAGGAAGGGCTCAGTAAACAGCCTTAACTCATTTAAAGTTGTCACCTTCTGGAGAGGAAAAAAATAAATTAAACAAAGAAAGGCCCACAGATACCACGTGGCAGAGACCATTCCACCTCAAACCAAAATCAATGTTATGCTTCCTGTTATTGTGTTAGAGGATTGAAAACTTGCTTTTTCAATTGATTTGTTTTCTACTGCAAAACTAATTATGTCCAATGCAGTTCTTCCTTTGCCTTCATCCGGAGGGGAAACTCTATTTGCAGCGGTGGCTCCTGTCCTCTGCTCAGACAGCTGTGTCAATATCCCCGTTGCTTCATTGTTTCTTGAAAGGTGAAAAATCCCAAACTTCAGCAAAGTTGTCCTTGTATTCATTCTATCAAAATGTCCGTTTCAGCCTTTCCAGAGCCCAGACACATGCTGCTCATCTAAGTCACCCACAGGGATGCCCTCACAGGCAGAATGTGCACATGGATGCACATCAAGAGGAATCTGTCCATAGGAGTGATGGATGCTAGTGCATTTTGCCTTTACCAAGGCTTTTCAGAGATGCTTAATGAAGGAGATGAATTTCTAAGGGGCTTGAAGACTTAAATGTAGTGAGAGATCAGAAGGCTTTTATTTTTCTCGATGTTTTGAAAGCATTAAGAGGTTGGGCGAAAACCCTCCTTTCTTTTAGTAGTTTTTAAGCCTAAAATGTTTTTTTCCCTGGAGATGTAAGGTAGGCATACAGAGAAACATCTGTTTCTGGGGTTCCTCTCTGGATTGCTACTGTGCAACTCTTCCAGTGCCAGTGATGACCTCAAAGTGGATTTCATGGTCCATGTCAGCCTGAAAGATATGGTGGCTTAGTCCAATTTGGGGTTTAGTGAGACACAAGCTTCACATGTAATTCACTCTCTCAAGGTGTTAAAATTGTAGAGTCCCAGATGTTTCACTCAGGATGGCAGCAGACTGTCACACCCAAGCTGGACTGTCATAAATTGTAGACACACCGAATTATGCAGTAGTAAATCAGCTCCGCATAAAAAAAAAAAAAGCTTTCCACAGCAGCAAAACTCGTCCTAACTGAATGTAAGGGCTGGGAGTTAGACCTTCAGAATAATGGTTTCCCCAGATGGTAAGGGCTGCGTTGGGCAGTAAAAGCTTCCATTGACATTGCCTTGCTAAAGAGCAGGTCTCAAGGCACCACAACAGCTTGGCAAGCTCGTCCTCTGCATCAGAGCCCCAGCTGCTGCAGAGCTCTGGTGCAGCATGCTGGGAATTCCACAGCAGCTCCCCTGTGTATGAAAAAGGACAAGGGTTTTAACAAATTAATTGTGAACTTCCCCAACCCAGTCACTGTATTTTCTGCTCTCTAATACATATTTTGTTGTTATTTTCCGTTTGTTTCACGCTGTCCTCTGCTCTCAATTTTCAAAGAGGCTAGGGGTGTTTGCATCGTTGACATGTAACAGTTTCGTAGATGCCAGAGGCAAATTAGGAGGCATTTGGACATGCAGAGGGGATGATCTGTGTGGTGGGTGCTTGTTAGCTGGGAGACCCTCTGCAGTATTGGAGGACTTGAGACGTGAGGGGAAAAGTAAATAGGAGCAACACACTTCATATCCCAGGAGCGGTAAAGAAATGGGATTTTCAGGGAGGTGAAATATTCATGAACTAGTCCTCTCTGAGGACCTGGGGGTATTTAAAGCTCTAACACTTCCTCTGGAATTCTCTGTACCTCAAAAAAAATGTACCTGCATTTAGGTTTAATTCAGCATCAGGTAAGAGAGAAGGTAGCTTTCGTGCTGCTGTGATATGTGTGCTCTTTGGGGTGCTTAGAGCAGAGGTGAGCAGTTCAAGCGAAGTGTAGGTAGGCAATGAAAGACTTCAACTTGCCTGTCTCCCCCCGGGCATCATTGCTCCTGCTGCCCCACTGCAGGCAGGCTCCTGCTGAGTCCATCTCTGGCTACACCTCTTAGCTGCAATGCCCTGGTTTTCTGTCACATCCCTTGCTTTTGGCGGTGCTGTTTCTGTCGGCTGCTTGTTGTATTGGCGACCGCTGTGGTCAGACGTACAGCTTACATGTTTCGCTGTCTCATCTGTTAACATATTAGTGCCATATTTTAATTTTGTTGTATTAGGCTATTTCTCTGGCTATACAACTTACTGTCTTTGTTGTGCTTTACACAACATTAGTTGGAGTTACAGTTTTAGTTCAGAGGTTCAGTAGTCATCAATCTCTTGGCTAGATGCTAGATCCCGTAATGAGGTCCTTTCCAAGCTGAATGATCCTATGATAATAAGTAGTACCACAGGCATTCTGTGTTTCTGTGGGCATGGAATTTTCTCTGGAATAATGAATCTGAAGAAACCACCAGGTTGTGAATTTTGATACAGTGCTACCTTTTGAGTTTATTAGCAGTTGGAAAGATGATATTCTGGAGACATAATCTATCCTATTGATCTCAAGCGACTGATATATCAGGAAATGGAGGCAGACCTCTGTGCTGCTAGTAATTTTTTTCAGAATTAACCAGGCAAAATTAAAACCCCCAAGTTCCAAATACATCAGTGGGTACCAAAAATCACAATTCTTTATGCCTAGCTGTCAAACCCTGAAACTCTTCCATGATATCTTTGAGGAAATTATAAATATTCAATGCAAAAATATTTCCTATACCAAAAGTGTATAGAATAAAATAGATCTAATATAAAATAAACAGTGCAGGGATTGCATTCTTGATTGCACAAATAGGCTTGGTGCTTTAATCATCAGAACATTACTTGCAGAGTTGAAAGTTTTAGGTAAATTTAACTTCCAGCAAAACAACCACATAACTGCAGATTTAAACACTCCACTAATCCAGAGTTCTTAAGACTGTAAAAGAACTTGGTACAGATCATGCATTAGCATGCCCAAGTTATACACATCATCTACAAAAAGACTTGTCTTTTGTACATCTTTGTGCCAAAAAAGTGATCCAGATTAGATGCTTTTCCTTTTCAGTAACGGTGTCAGTGTATGTGCATAAGTCACAAAACGTGTGCTTTTCTCTCCAAGCTAATGAGGTCGTTTTTAAGGTGAAAGACATTACTTGAAAGGAAGAGCACCACCTTGTGACACCAAGAATAATGTTGCTGTGGTACTTGATCCAGAGAAGGAAAGAAATGGATTTACAAGGTTTTATCCTCTAACAGGATTTATAGAGATGGGTTTTCTCTTTCATTTGCCTTTTCTTTTAAGACTTAACAGGGGAACTGATTTTTTCAAGTGATACAAATTCAACAAATCAGCTTTATTTCATTGATATGAAAAGCTCATTTTCCAATTTCATCTCAAATTTCACTTTTTTAATAGATTCACTTCAGAGAAAGATTGCTATGAAATCTTAGCAGATTTTAAATCTGTCGATTAGACTATCAGTCTTTTAAAATTGAAATGTGAGGTTTTTTCACAGACTTCTTATCCCTTCATCTTTCAGAAGCCTTAAGGAAGGAGAGTGATTTTATAAGTTTCATTCTAAGTGGGGACCCTCCTGTTTAGGCTTGCACAGCTTTAAACATTTATATGCTCACATCCAATTTGTGGTGAGATTCTTGCAGAAGAAACTCCATCCTAGCACACAGGACTTTCAGGCAGACCCGTCCACTTTTCATAGCTTCAGCTATCAGACTGGAGTTTCAGCCAGGCTAAAATAAGCTATAGCTGCCTGGCAGGGCATAGATGGGAACAGTGTCAATCCTACTAGCACAAATTTCTTCTGACACATTTATGCTCAAGCAGAGGCTTTGATAAGGATCAGTTGTTCAAATACAGTGTTAAACAATCTGTATAATAGTGCAAGAGCACTGCCAGAGAACTGGATTGAGACTATTCCTACTTGCATAGGAAACAGAGAGTTTAGAGAGTTTACAATATGTTAATAGTAAAATGAGAGTTTTAATGAATACAAGAACACCAACAATAAGCCGTGTCTTTTTGTTTGTTCGAGGTTTATTGTTTGGTTTGTTTTGGTGGCTTATTTGGGGTTTTTTTGCTAAAGTGCAAACTTTTACAAAATTCAGAAAAGTAGACATGTTTGTTATTGAGGACATTTTATTACTATTGCCTTAGGCATTTACCTCCACAACAGATTAACGTTTACCACTGAGTTTTATTGTGCAATTTACATAACTGTGACTTAGCTGAGCTGTGAAAGCTAGATCTCACCTGTCTTTCAAGAAAAATGTCATTTTATGCTTTCTGACTTGTTTGCTTAGAAGCTTGTAGATTTTTTTTTCAAATGCATATTTATATTTTAATGAGAAACCAAACAGCTTCAGACCAAACTGAAAGCTGACTCAGAGAATGAAACCAAGAATCTTCTTCCCCACTTGTGACACGGATTAGTGTAATTTAGCCAAATATCTGTCAGTCTTGTTTGGTGCAAATAAGATCCCACAGGAGGGATTTGAACTACTGCAACATTCAGCGAGTTTGTTACGCTAGGACAAGCTGTGATCTGGCGGTATCAGGTGTCAAACTAATCCTGCAGTGTTAGCAGGGTGTGAAACTTATTTGTACCTGGTTAAAACTGGCAGGTGTGGATGAACCAAATTCATGCAGTGCAGAGTGGATTGGGCGAGAAGCTGGATACTGCTACTGAGGTAGTAGTAGTGTCCAGTCCAGCTCCTGGAGTTTGAAAGGGCACGTTCATGGATTAGGGTCCTCTAGAAAAAAACACAGGGGCTAAAGTCAAAAGTATTGCCAGAGCTGTTCCCTGAATGGATGAGAAAGGCTGGACCTAGAGCTGAGTAAAGGTATTTAAAATACTGCTTTAATGGGTTTTTTGCTGCCTTTGCCTGGGACAAATAAAAGATGCTGTGATTTACCACCATCCCTGGTTTCCTTGGTAACATTCTGCACACTGGGAAGTGGCTGTCTGAAAGTCGTATTAAAGGAAAAGCCCTTGGAAAAGTGCGGTTTGATACAAGGCTGTTTTGTTTCTCTAGAACAAAGCAGTAATAAGCATGTATGTATGTTTTTGAGAAAAAAAAAACCTAATAGAAAGACTCATTTGTGTGTTGCTGACAAATTCCATCTGCTGATAAAATATACATTACAACTCTATTCATGCAGAAAGGGATGTCCTGGATCTTTCACCTGATTGCTGATATACAGTGCTCAAAAGAGAATGCTAGGTATTAGTTGGCTTTAAGAAACAAGGAACAAATAATGTGTTTGGGTCACTTTGTAGCCAGTTTTGTGACACTAGTTGAGAGCTGTTTGTTTCCTCACGTGCAATTCCTGTTCCATTTTCATAGAAAAGAAGAAACAACAGGGCCTGGGGAACTTAACATCTGTACAAGGAATTTGCCTGTTTAACTGATTAAAACTTGAATCTGTCACACAACTGTGTTTTAAAATTATACAAATACCTTCTGTCCCTCTGTCAGCAACTGAATACTTTCTGTTAGAGGAAAGATGCTCGCACAGCCTCCTTTGCCTTTGGGCATTGGTCCAGGAAAACTATAAAACTCTTATTTGTTAATGGAGAAAAAAATCCAAGCACGAGGTTTTGAACAGAACTATTAATGTCCTGAATGTTCAAGCAGTCAAGGGAGGTTTCAGTCACTTTCCTTGTCTTCTTGGCAACCTTTTATTTTAGAGTGGTGAAGGGCAAGACTTTTGAAGTGATGCTGGTCCTTGGTGCTTACAGTGCCTCTACTCTGCAGCAGTAGAATGGCAAACCCCAGAACTATTGACAAACTCTCAAAAATACTGATTTTTGATAAAGCTGTTAGTACTGTTAGTACTGAGGGCTGAGACTTACAACTGGGGGTTCTAGGCTAAGAGCCCCAGTTTGCCCCCTGATCAGAGAGCTCTAATCTGACCTCATCTAATCTAATCTGAGCGATGTCCTCAGCAGGCTTGGTCTGGCCAATATTTCTCTTCAGTAGGCTTGGACTGGCAAATCTCACCCCGAGGAGCCCAAACCCTTCCTTGGGGTGTGCAGGAAGCTTGGACACCCAACTCAAGGCTTCAAGTTCCCTGCTGGGAAGGGAGCTGTCAACTGAGGGCTACCAGCTCAGAGGCCCTGCAAGTGAGTCTATGATGGATCATTGCCCAACTATTTTTCAGAGCAGGTGTTCTGCTAAAACCACATTTAGGAGATAAACTCAGAAAATCTATTTTTAGAACACCATTCTCAAATTGATTTTTGTCTTTTTCTGTGCTAAATTTTCTTTTTATCAAGTACAAACAAATTTTCTGCTAAAATCTAGATAGTATATGCAGAACAGAATATGACAGAAATTGTCTACAGTTTTTATAGACTAATGTTTTCATTTCTTGTCTTTCTTAGGGGTTGTTTTGATTTTGGTTTTTTTTTTATTTGTATTTCCTTCTCTTTAAAAGTAATCATCAACAAAGAAAATGTAATCTTGATTTTATTCCTCCATATACACAACTCCATTTACTTTAAATTCCCACAGTGCTGAAAATATTTATGTTTATGTCCAGAAAAAAAAAATCAATAAAAAATTTAATCGGTCTGAGTCGTCTACATTTACAGGAGGACTAGAATAAGAGTCTCACATGTTAAGAGTGGGGAAATTTCCATTCTATAATAATTTTTTTAGGAATTCTGAATTCTACGCCACACTCATATAATACATATAATACAGGCAACAGTATTTATTAGTGAGACTGGAAAGACTTATCCCCCTTCTACTCAAATAATACAAGACAATCAGTTCCTTTAAAAAATGTTTGCAAAAGCCATCATAGGAAGATCCAAGCTTAAATATTCTTTTTGCTGAGACTCTCAGTATCAGTATCCCGCCTGTATGTCACTCTGCCTAAAATGCCTCATAAAGGGTATTTCAGCTTAATATAGATAATATTGTGATGGCATTTCTATTGGAATTATGTTGGCCATCTTCTCCTTCCTGTGGTCTTTGTTCATTGTAGTTCACCTTTTTTAAACAACAGTAGAAACTGCTTATTTCTACAAGCAATGCTTAGATATTGCTGTGTGTTTCAGCTGCACACTATTTTATTCTGTAGAGAAAAATGAGTAGCTACGTCTGCATTTGTTCTTCTGCATAATTCCTGCCTTCATTGCTGTATTTGATCTGTTTTTGTGATCTCTTCTGTGTTCTATTTTCTCCCGTACCTATGACAAAACTCTTGGTAGGCTACCAAAATAGTAGCCTCTATGTCCCATCTGTAACTTCTCTGAAATAGCAGCTGAATCTTCTTCCCTATTCTAAGGCTTCACTGATCTCTGTGGGACTACAGACACATCAAGGGGTTTGGTTGTAATGAGGAAATGCTTGAGCTTCTCTCTTACTAAGACATGTTGGTATTTGAGTACAGAGAGGAATGCAAATACAGCACAAGAAACCCACATGACGTGGCTATGCAGGGAATCCTGTTTTCTTCATATGCCTTTCTAAATCTCTTTAAAATATGTTTCACAAGGTTATTTTAGATACTTTATCATGTCTCTATGGCTACCGTAGATTTTAATTATTATATCTTCTTTTCAGCAGATGACCCTGGCGTACAGAAATCTGATAGGTGGGCAACATTGCTGGGGAAGTTCTAGGGAGATCTTCATTATAGTAGTGGAATATTCTTGCTCAATAGAAGGGACTTTTAATTTTCTTGCTGTCTCATTCAGGCACTGTCTCTGAAATTAGACCTCAACTTTTCTTGCTGGCTGTGGGGAAGGGGAAGACAAAGAATTTACATTCCTATTTAGTTAGCTAGTTTTACTAATGGAATTAAAATATCAGCAGACTTGGTAATTTCAGAGGGACTCAGACTGACATCTGCAAAACTCCTTTCTCTTAAGAGCATTTTTGTTGTACTGTTATAGTTCTCTGGTTGCGTGGGATTTCCACTTTTCCTTCCTAATGGTGCATCTCTGATCGCCTTTCCAGTATTTTAGTTAGGCTGAACTGCAGAATTTGAGGCCACTTACATAAACAAACAGCCTAAATCTGAGACCAGGAGAGAGGTTTTATCGGACCAGTGAGGGGACAGCAGAAAAATTTTCCTTTGTGTGCTTCTTCTGCTGTAATGGCCCCAGATCAGGATTTTTCTCCCCTGAGACTGGGCCTAAATTAAAGATTTCAGTCTTCAAATTTCAAATCAAAATAATGAAGTCATGTAATGCTTAATTGTTTAATAGCAAACTGCCCAATAAGTAAATTATGTAGCATGGCACCTTGAAAGAGTTTATGGATAAAAACTAACTCTATCTTGTGGAAAATTGAATTTTTTTAGCATGGTAAGCATTTTAAAACTGAGTAGAACCACTAACTCACTGATTAATTCTTTCTCCTAATCAATTTATTACATAACCCTTTTATCCCCGCAAATCATACTAATCTGTTCCTCATGCATTAATTGTTCTTCCAAAATATCGAGTCTTCTCTACCTTCTCCTGCTTTCTTCCAATTAATTGATCTTCCCCCACTTCCACATCAATTTTACCTCTATTCTTCCATGTTTTTGCATGATTCTTCTGCTTTCAAGCTGTGCCTACTCTTTTCCAGTGCTCTAAAAGTCCTTGCTGAGTTTGTCCCCACTCTTTCCCCATTGTCCCACCTACTGAGTATTCAAACTAGAGTGGGGCAGCAATAAAAGCTACTTTCAGCTCCTTGACTCCTTCCTTCTCTTGTGGAGCCACCAGCAGTGTTCAGTCTGTCATTTGCTCTTCAAACCCTTCCTTAGTTTAACGAGATGCAAGAATGCAGGAGCTGTGCAAAACACAGAGTAGTTCCTGCTGGGGATCACCAGGAACAGGGTGGGCCAGTGCTGCCTCACACAGCAGCAGGCAAGGCAGGGGCTGGCAAGTTTAACTCCATCCTGGAGTCCCAAGACAACTGCATTGGATCCAGGACAGGCCAGAAGAAGCACACCGCTTTCGGCACTTGCTCGTGATGCCTCTGTCCATATAGATCCTTCTCGTCCGTCCTTTGTGCTCTTGTGCAAGAAAGACTGGCTCTTGCCATTGGCTCTTTCCCTAAAAGCCTAGCTGAGAATGGGAATGGGATAAAACAAGTTATTGTTGTATCTGGAAAATACTCCAGCAATAAACAGGATCATCTGTTGTTTTTTGGGTTTTTTTTTTTTCCAAGTGGAAAGCAGAGGCACACAGGTCTTCATATGTGAGGCTGGGTTTTAGGCAGCCAAGATGAAAGTATAAGAAAGCCTCTGATGCAGAGTAAAACTGACAATGAACAAGAAATACTTTGCTAAATGTAAGGCAAGATCTTTGGAATGCAAAATCTTTGATCTCTGTGGGTTTTGCATCTCTGTGTTCCAGGGTTTACCAATTAGAGCATAAATCATGGAACTTTATGGAAAAGAAAAAGACAGCTTTCTCTCTGTTATCTGGATTTACCAAATTTCCCTACGTTGCAGGATTTAATGTTGCACATACTTCAGCACCAGTGGTGTTACTGTTACATTAAATTGATTATAAAAATGTGTGGGATTTAGGTGTGGCAAAATACAGACTGTTTTGTGTGCATCACATGTGTTAGCTTTATCCTTGCAGTAATTCTGGAGATATCAGTTTCTTTCTGTAAGTGCATATATTGACAACAGAAGTATTGATGGTGCTTTGATTTTGGTAAAATGCAGGAAAAATAAAAAGAAAACACTGGAATGATAAAGTTGTATTGGCATGCAGATTTATGAATGTGCTAAATAGAAATAGAAGAATTAATTTAGTAAATGCTTAGCTCACAAAAAAAATTTATGTCTGCCTGGGTGAATTGCTTTACTGACCCTAAAATGCAAGGACGAAAACATATACCAAGAAAAAATGAAGAATAGCACGTTTGTCCCTGTCCCTGCCCTGCAAGGTAAGGTATTTCTAGTTACAGAGCTTTAAAGAGCCTTTATAAAAAGGGAAGATATCATGTTGCTAAGATTAAATCCTAATAACACTTGCTCTTCCATGGTGCTTTGTTTTTCCTTACTTTCTGGGACTTCTTTGCTCTCAATCTGATAAGATTTTTTACAATCTTGAAGCAGAGGGAGTCAGCAGACACAATTAAGGACAAAGTCTCTGACTGCACCTTTATATTGCTGGGGTAAATGTCTATTTTTCATCACATTAACTAAGGAGATGATATTCCAGGTTTGGCGTCTCCTATGTTGTGCTGTTGCTCCTTTGTCCAATGGGGTTTTTCTGATTGTCCTTCTTGCAGCAGAGAATCTCCAGAGCTTGTGAATGGTAAGGTGCAGAAAAGCTGAACAGAAACACACAGATTTTCCACAGCTCCTATGTGGGTTAGGAGAAGAGCAAGGAAAGTGCTTTAAAGCTACAAAAACTGGGGGTTGTGGTGGGTATTACAAACATAGAAGAACTATTCAGTTTGTTTTTAATCCAGAAATTTCAGTGTCTGCTCCTTGGTAGAAATAGGTTGAATAGAGCTATTCACACAATTTGGCTGAATTCAGATTCTTTCTTGGCCTCAGGGCTTTCAAGCCCACTAGTAAGCCATAACCTACACTGTATGTGGGGCTGACAGTTGGGTTTGGATTCCTGCTTGTCTTTCCTTTGAAGTGTTGTCTGTGCTCTGCCAAAAATGCAGAAGTCACGAGGAAAGAAGATGACAACACTATTATTGTGGAGGGATACTGACAATTGTGGGTTTGAATCCTACTTTAGTGGCCATATGCCTGATGCACAGGTGTTGCAGGGCCTAAGTTTTCATGTATTCAAAGCCTTGATCAGATTTTACCCACAGGTTCAGAAAGTTTCTAACATTTCTAATTCCAATTTTATGACAACTCTTGTCCTACATCAAAATGTGGTGACAAAGAATTCTGTTCTTGCCTACCAAATTTACAGGGGTCGCCCATGTTGCAATAACGGAGTTGAACAATTTGTGATTACAATATGCTCGTTTTATAATTAGCACTATCTAAGCTTATTCATATAAGCCAGCCTCCTAGGGCTCTAATTCACATTTGATCTGCAAGGCAGGAAATTTGCATTCACTAAATGGCTACTCTTTACAATGGCTAATCATTGGGGAAAAAATCCTTTTGCATTTATTGTTCATAGGGAACTCTGTAGGTATTAATATGGCTATAATTCGTAGCTAAAAAAATTCCATCGTAATTTAATAGATTCATGTCCAATTGCTATAAAGTGTTACTTTCTTGTAGCAGGAAGGATTGTTGCTGTAAAAGCTGATGAATTTCACTTTGTGAAGAGGTAGGTGAGGTGACATTTTAAGGTTGAAAACAGCAATTGTAATTTGGAATCAATACTTTATGCCCTGGAATAATGTAAGGTACTGTTCTGTCCTAATTGGCTGGAAGCTAAAATGTTAATGCCAAGCCAGCAGATGTATCCCCAGCCTGTAGTTTCCCATGAAGATTTGGTTTGCAAATAGATGACTTTCTATTTATGGGTAAAGTAAAGCCTAATTGTGAGTCTTCACAGTACCAGGAGCTGCAATGACTGCGACTTTAAGGGAAGTGACTGGCTGATCACAGTGGTGCCACAGAGCATACCAATGAGCTGCATCAATGTGTCTTTTCCACTATGTGAAAATCTTCACTAATCAGCAGAATGTAGACAGTAAATATTCCATTGTTTTTAACAGTGAAGTGTTGCAAGATCAGAGAAATATGGCAAACTCTAATTGGATTGAAAACAATGATTTCCTCTCAAATAGATTTCTGATTGAAAACTAATATAATCCAGTGATGTCCCAAGTAATAACTGTAATGCACAGATGGTGCCAAATTGAAAGACTAAGTGACTGAAAGTGTTGACATGGTAGATTAAAAATCCATCCGGAAAATATTTCTATTTTTAAAATCCATGCTGAAAAATTTCTATTTCAGTGTGTGCTTCCTGCATTTTACCTCCTCTCCAGGAGGTACAGATCTCGTAGCTCTACAGATTTTGTAGCTGTGTGGCATTTTCTCCTATAGTCAGTCCAGACAATGTTACACTAAAAGCCAATGTTTTTGGGACAAGGAGAAAGCACACATTGTGGATAAGTAAAGTCAAGGCTTTATTGTTAGTAAATCTGAAGTTTTGAAAATTTGATCATTATTATTCCTGATCTAATTGCTGCAGAACAAGAAAAAACAATAATGCCATTAACATTGCTGCACACACACACACGCACACACACAGACACACCGAGTTTCTCCCCCTTTACTGGCATTACACTTGCACTGTTGCTGCTACTCTGGATCCTAATCAGTGATTCCATTCTGGCAGTGGTGTGTGTGGTAAAGGGTGATGAAGAGTTGTCAGTATCTGGAATCCTTTGCCAGGAAGAATGGGATACCGAATATGTTGGTGTTTTCTTCTTCATCTGTCTTGGATTGACTAGGGATCATTTTTATATCTTTGTTAACAGGCTTTTATATCTTTCTCTCTTCTTCACTGGTCTACAGTTCCAGGTTACATCTAAATCTACTATATACTTTATGTTCATAAGATATTATTTCTTTATGACTGCTAAAACCATTTTTGTGCAGCTCAAGATCTTCATGCTTTTAACTGAGCATGACTGAACCGTTTAGAGTTGTGGGATCTCCAGTGCCAAGCCCAGCCCTCCTCTCTTGTCTTCCTGTGCCAGTGATACTTTATGCCACATCCTGTGTCTCCACTTCTCAGATCTTCTGTTGTACCAGCCCTGTATTTCTCTATGCTAAGTTACTGGGCCAGTCAGAAATATTTCGTTTTTTAGCATAACTCCTTGTTCCTGCTCTCTGTATGAAACGGTGGCTGTTCCACACAAAGATAAACAAAAGTAAAACAAATTAACCAAAGGCAACTGATCAGTTGGAGAAACTGCTGTCACAGCTAAATTTGGTACAGTAAAGCCAAAGGGGTGGTTTGTACCAGAAACCCTTCACACGATCTCTCCTTCTGGCCTGTCCTCTTCAGAGGGAAGTAAAGTGCGTGAGAGGAGAGTAGGGGACTATCAGGAAACAACCCCACCCGAGCCCTCAGCTCTTCAGAGGTCAAGTAGACTTGAGAACCTGATTGCTGGCAGCAGGAGGTCAGACTGAGCAGTGGGCTGGTTAAAGATGGTCATGAAGCAAGGTGCCTGCTTGCCAACAGTGACAGTGAATTTCAAGTTAGTGTTTCAAGTGTGTTGGTGAAACAGTTTCTGTTTCTGTCAACAAATAACACTGAGTTTTCATTGAAACATTTTGGTTCTGAGGCCAAAAGCTCTTTGGTTTGCACTGAAGCTAATTTTTTTCATAAAAATTTTTCTTTTCTGCGAGAAGAACTTTGCTTTCCAAACAGCTCTGATAGCCATCAGAGTATAGAATACTGTTTGGTTTGAATGATAATAAAAACAGCTTGTGTGTAAAGGTATTGAGGAATGTCCTCTGATGGCCTATTTTCTGGACATTAAATGCCAGTGGATCATTATGTAGGTAAAACCAATGCATTTTGGAAGTATATTGATGACAAATGTTTGATTAATATTTCATTGAATAGACAGAAACACACTTTTTAAAAATGATCTTTTAAATAAACTTTGATCACTCATATGATACCTGAAAGTTTGCCCTCATATTTAACTTGACCACTACCCAATTCTGAACTGTTTGAAATTTCTTTCTCTGTGAGAAAAATACTGAAGTTTAAAAGTGTTCTTAATGCTTTACTGATTTTCTTTCTTAAAGCTGTTTTTTTTTCATTCATACAACTTTCCCAGCTATCCCTACACCCAAACATCACTTTAGTAGTTGAGAATATGGCTGTCAGTACATTGCAAACATGAAATATGAATCTCACCCCTAGGAAGCTAATGTTAATGTGAATTCATGCAAGCTATCTCCAAAGTACTTTTCATGCAAAGAAAAAAAATTAAATAAAGAAAAAGTAAAAAGAAAAGCGAGTATCTTAGTGACATTTTTCACAGAAACAAACCCATTTTCAAGCTTGACCGAAATGTAGAAGTGTGATAGTGGTTTTGCATTTCATCATGAATATTTCAAACACATCTGATTTCTACACATGCTATGATTGCTAATGTGTGAAGTAACTTAATTAAGTATACATTTAACCCTTCTTTTCTTTTCTCTGTGAGGTGCTTATGAGAAATCGAGCTTTTAAGCTAAAACTTATCCACAGACAGCATATATAGTTGCCTTGTCTTGAAAAACAGGCAAAAATCGCTGTTGAAATATTAATTTCTTTTGTTTGTCCTAAATGAAAATAATTTTTTATCCAGTTACAACTATCATATATTCTTCAGCAGACACTTGGTGTGAAGGTCAGCAATAAATTCTTCCTGCTGCTGTGTTTTCTGGCCCCTGGAATCACATATAATGTTCATTTTCTTTGCATTATTTCATGATTTTATTTGGTTGAGCTAAAGATTGATTCAAGATTATATTTCTTGGGGGAAGGGAGTTGAGAGGAAGGAAAATGAAACCATTTTTTTTATCTTGTAGCTGAACAGGCTTACAGATTTGGCCTCGGTTTTCTTTTTTTATTGAAAGTGTCTGAAGAGAGGCAGGGCAGAGTCTTGTGCTGCCACACATTTAGGGTGAAGGAGAGCAGGTGGAAGATTCTGAGAAGAACAGCTTGGGGTTTTTCTTTATTAGCCTCTGCTGAAGCCTCCCTTGAACCAACAATAACAGCATCCTAAAAACAGGTTCCTAATGATCCCAAAGGGCTCTGAATCAGGCTTTTGCATAGCTGTTTTGTGAACTCAGTTCTCGTGACAGGCGAGGCGTTCCAAACCCTGCGCTGCCGTTGAATGACCGTGTCGCAACCTCGTGTGGCTCCGTGACACGGCCAACAAAAGTATTGCTCGCCTGTGCCTGATCTGCCAGTGCAAGGGACTTCAAAGCTGTGTTCAAGTCTTTAATGGGAGTCAGAGGTCATCAAAATGCAGCTCTTTGACTTCCCTGTCAGTGAGCTCCGGATGACTACATTGCTCCTTTCAGAGAGAGGAGACACGGCAGGATCTGTGTTCGTGGCAGTGTTCCTCCAGTCTCTCTTAACTGGTTATATGTATCAGTGGGCAAACACAAGAAAGACCTGGAAGAATGTAGGAGGCATGGTAGGAAGATTTGTTTAATTTTTTTTTTCTGTTACTTTTGCATACTTGCACAGAAATTAGAAAAAGTCCTGCTGTTGTGAATTGGGTCAAAGCCTGCTCCAGCTTGCTGCCACCGTGTGACTCTGCCTTCTTCAGCATGCCTTGGCTCGTAGGACATACACAGTACCTGGAGAAGTATATGGCATAGGTAATCAGGCAAATCTGTCCCAAAGGAACTGCACTTTCTTCGAATATAAAATCTCTTATGCTGCCCTGACAGTTTATTCTTAGTTAAAGGGACTCTAAAATCTCATGTCCAGCTGTGGAACTATCTTCCTCTGTGCAAATATTGTTGATGAAAGCTGAAAAGTCTTCTTCCTCAGGGGAGCCACACATGAGGTACAATACAGAGCTGTAACGGCAGTCAAACTGGGAAGAGGAAATTAAGATTTTTTAAGAGCGCTGTGAGGTCCTCTGGACTGTCCATGTGGCATCAAAAGGTGTTGTAAGTCTCGCTAGCCTCCAAGATTTTGGAAGCTACCAGGTTGTTCAAAGATCGTAGTCCTTCTGTCTGTGGTGTCTCCAAGGCTCAGCTCTTTGAATTCATCTCGAATATCTTCTGAGGATGAGGCAATTTCTCTCGCACCAGGGTGAACAGTGAGGAAGTCCTGTAAACGCTAATATAAATTTTGACAGCCTGGCTCTAAACAGCCATAGGAAGCCCTCAGGCTTTTAATCTCAGTATGATTTTTTTGTCGCTCTACTCATATAAGAGAGCAAGTTGCCTAATTATGTGAATTATTAGGATTTTATAAAATGGTGCTTCTTTTGTACTGAAGCTTTGCACTAGTGCCTTTTAATGTTGTACTGTAGGAAAGTCTAGTCTTGTGCAGATCCTTGTGGTTGTCTGGCTTGCTAGTAGGATTATTCAGATATTTGATATCACCCATGGCTAAAAATTTTATCAGATAGCTCAATCACTCTCAGGTGCTTCACAACCTCCATGTCCTTTTTGGCCACCTGGGCACACTGCTGGCTCATGTCCAGCTATCTGTCCACCACAGCTCCTTTTTCACTTACTCGATTTCACTGAAGATTCATAGCAATGGCAGCAGGGGCAGGCACTCTTTTCGAGGTATTTGTAGGCTGTAAACTCATATTAAAATAATCAAGAATGTCTTAGACTGGTACTTGGAAATCCACGATTTTACAGGGAAGCAAGTGCCACAAGATAACAGCTGTGAATGTTTATAAATTGCACATGTAGAGTATTGTTCCCCTGATTACAAATGCAGAGTTCAAACTGGTTAAGTTAAGTTTCTAGATAATGGGAGATATTTTATTACAAAGGAAGTGTACATGAGTTCTGCCTCAGTTACATAAAATAGAGTGGTTTTGTGAGACATTTCAAGTAAAATGAATTTTAATGTAGGAGGTTTTTTTCTTATAATGAAACCTTCCAGCTTCATCATATCCCTGGTACGAAGCCCTGAAAATTTGTTTCCTAACAAAGCTAAGAAATGCTTAGCATATCAGTTCCCTTTGAATAACCATATTAATGCTAAAAATGGTTGCTTTGTGTGCTGTTTCCACCCTACCAAAAATTATAGCCATCCTTCTGCATCTTCCCAACTGTGGAGTGTTTTTTTATTATTCTTCTTATTATTATTATTTTTTGCTTTTGCTTCAATGACTTGTTTCAGTCCCAGACAAGAAATAGATTTCTGAGTTTCTCTCACAGATATTTTAAAATGCCAATTGATGTACTTATTGTCCTCAATCAGCACTAGACCTCACACCTTTCTTTTAAGAAGAAATTTTTTCTCTTAGACTGTCTGTACTTTCTATCTAATTGTTATTCCCTTCTTGTTTTCTTAGCTGTTACAGTCTTGCAATTTACTCATAAGTAATTTCTTATAATAGATTGTACTCTTGTTACTTTCCTTCCATCCATAATACCACATTCTGTTCCTCTTTCTCTCCCCCCTTCTCCCTCCTTCTCTCCTTCTCTTTCACTTTCTTTTTCATTTGGCAACTGACATGCTGCATTTCAATATTGCTGGTTAAAATAAACCGTACCAAATGTGAACCTGTAGTAACACAATGGTAGCAATTTTTGTGCCATCGGTGTTCAATTTAAGCATTTCTGAATTCTTTGGTGTTTATCTTCTTAAACCCCTCATTAGCATAGAAATGAGCATCTCTCATTTCCTGCTATCCCCCATCGGATAGCAAGGTGTCTCAATTTTATAAAAAAGACAAGAAGTTTTAGGATAGTTTACATGTTTGGACAAGAGCATGCTGTGAACCCATGGTTTAGATAAGGATACACCATACACCACCCTGTCAACCAGAACGTGGCACTGAGTGCCACATCCAGTCTGTTTTCAAACACTTCCAGGGACAGTGACTCCACCACCTCCCTGGGCAGCCCATTCCAATGTCTAATCACCCTTTCTGTGGAGAAATTCTTCCTAATGTCCTAACCTAAACTTCCCCTGGCACGATTAAGACTGTGTCCTCTTGTCCTGTCACTGGTTTTGTGGGAGAAAAGACCGACCCCCACCTGGCTACACCCTGCTTTCAACTGGTTGTAGAGAGCAATAAGATCTTCCCTGAGCCTTCCTTTCTCCAGGCTAAACACCCCCAGCTCCCTCAGCTGCTCCTCGATGGTCTTGGGTTCCAGACCCTTCACCAGCTTCACTGCCCTTCCCTGGACATGCTCCAGCACCTCAATATCCATCCTAAATTCTGAGGGCTCTGAACTGGACACAGCATTCAAGGTAAATGAAGCATGTAGAGAGAGTAACACCTTCTGGCGATGATGCATAATGAGATATAAAATTGTACCCACTCTCCTAGACTAGGTGCTATAAATATACAATTCAGGTGAATATTGGTGTATTCACATATTTTGCTTGTTTATCAGTGATCCATAATGTCTAAAAGACAAACATGCCAATACAGAATCTCACTAACCCCTGGCATATAAGCATATAATTCTGCAAACGGATAAAAAAGGTAAAAAAAATTTATGTATTATTGAGGCTAAATTTTTTTCTTTATCAGATGAGCTATGATACTCTAGCTATTACTTAAAAATTTTGCAAAAATTATTTGGTTTCATGATGCTATTAATTGGCTTATAATTTGACTTCCTTATGTTCTGGAGCTGTGGATGCCTGTTATTGATACATAGCAATACTTAAAGAAAAAAGTCTTAAGTGAGAGTCAGAAAAGGACTATCTCCACCTCATGTCTAGAATCTAATGTGGATCATGTTTCACATGTGAAAAGGTGGATTTCATAATCACTGATGGAAGTGCGGGCATCTAAGACATGAGAGCACGTGAGTGAAACTGCTGATGGGGTTCGTATTAGTTTTGGAGTGAAGCTGCCAGCCTAGGAGAAATTTGAATTTGTCATCAGTGGCATAAACTCCTCAGGTAAAGGGAGTTAGTCTAAAGCCAGTTAAATCCACAGAACAAATTAGTCTTCTGGTTGTGTGGCTGCAGGATAGGAGCTGTAAAGGGTTTGGAAGAGACTTCTGTGTAATATGAGTTGCTGAACAGTGCTAGGATTGATGGTCATCTCCACAGCAGGAAACTCCGGGGGCAACTTCAGCTCAACTAGCATAAAATCCATGGGGCCACCTGCACCAGGCAGGCTGCAACAGCTGCCGTGGTGCTGGGACAATCACATTACCTCCTGGACAGCATGATGGTGTGAACCATCTCTGCATGAGGAGTCTTTCCGCTCTCCATGAGCAGGCTATCCCTCCCGTAGCAATGACAGGCAGCAGCTCTACCCAGTGGAGCTGACTTGGAGGTTAAGGTGTAGAATTACAGGTTCCTTGAACTTGGGTAGGCGTCTGAATTGGAGCTATTTGTCGTGTGATAATGAGACGTCTGAAGTGAATTCCTGTCCTCATTGAAGTCAGTCACAATATTTGGCTGGTTTAGGATTTCTCACAGTACAGTTTTTCATTTGTTTTACCAAACCAATGACTTTTTTTCTGTGGAATTTTTGTTGGTGGGACAGGAGAGGGTGGTTGGTTGTTTTTTCTTTTTTTCTTTGGGGGCAGGTGAGTATGTTTGTTTTCATCAAGAAATTTAATAAAAGAATGAACTGGACCCTAATTCTTTTTTCTAAGGTTCCAGTAAGACCCCCTGATAATGTTGGTTTTCAGTTGTTCTGACAGTACCAATATGAAACTCACAACTTTTTCTTGTTTTCAACTCTAAAAAGACTTGCTTTTGTTCTTCTACTTTCCTTTTCTTGTTGTTGAACTTTTTGAAAATACAATATAGTAGAGTCTACATGAGACCTGAAATTGCTTACAGAGAATTTTACAGTAAATTGATATCTAGAAATACTGTATTGCTGGGAAATGGTCTATTTATCTTGGGATCAGGGCAGATATGATAAAGATATGAAACATAATCATCAAAATTCTATACCTTGGGCCAATTTCAGTTCAAGGCTAAGTACAAACAAATCCCACCAACTTTTCAGAGGCTGGCATTGCTTTACACCAGATGCGTTTTTATCCAGATACACTTTCTGATAAGATATAGCTTACATTTTCTATAAAATAGTTTCATAGAAACTATATTGTGCTGTGGCATGAATCACAAAAAATGAAGCGTTATGGATTCTCTCTGTACAAACACAGACTTTATTTTGGCATATACTCTTTGACAAGGCAAATATTTACCTATAATGCACATGTTGCTAACTCTGAATTGCATTAGCATACCTATAATCAAAGTTTGACTTGAAATCTGCCTCCCAGGAGATAATGCCAGGAAATAGTTGTGATTGAGGGGGTTGTGTGTATCTTTTATGTGTCTTCTTTATTTTAAGAATATAATACTTATATTATCTCTGTTTTCCAAGGTATCCAAGTGTTTTCACCTGCTGATAATTTTTAGGATCAGATTCTGGATACTCTGCTGTTTCCTTACACTCTGTTGCTTATTAGTGGAGAAGAGGATTCATATTCCTGAAAACAGGAATATCAGGCTCCAGTCCTAAAATGCCTCTGAAAAGTGGCTATGTTTACTTATCCATCCTAATATAAATGTATGGATGGATATGCCTGCAGTTGTATGTGGCATGGTATCTCTGTGTACCATCACTGTGCTATCTCAGGTCCAAACCTGCAAGTAGATGTCAGGGTGGAAGGGTCTATGATAGATACAGCCTAGAGGCCTGATTCTGAAGAGATCCACAAAACCCTTGATCACACACCCTCCTCCCCTGCCTTCCCAAAATATTTACCCAATACTCATGTTCACATGCACTGTGGCTTGCCAAATTCGTCAGCTTGCTGCCCATCTTCTGCCTAAGGTAAGCTGGATTTCAGGGACACACTGTCTTTTAAGAGTGTACCCAGGGAAGATAGTTTTTGTGCACCATAGCCAGAGAAAAGAATAATAAATGTGGGACCTTTGTGTTATGGGGTTTAAGCCCCTTTCTCTCATACCCTTAAAAAATACTCTATCCAACTCCATCTGGAATGGAGATCACATCCTTGCAGCTTAAGGTGAGCAAACGGACTGCAAGAAATGCAAGATCATCTTGGACCTGAGAGGTAATGAACCTGAGGGAGCCTGGCTGGCACCTTGGTGCCTGGAGGCAAGAGGATCTCTGCTGGCAGTGGGGCTGATTATCCATGCTGTTGCCAGCGTTTTGCTTCGTGTTTCCTGAAGGGAACCTGGCTGTGAGATGCTGGGATTTAGGCGGAACAAAATCTGCTGAAACCCAGCTTAAAGGTGTTCACTTTTAGGTTCCTGTTTCAGACTGTTGGGGGCAGAGCTGCCAAACTGTCAGTGGTGAAGTGCTAACATTTCTGAGACACGAGAAAGCAGACAGTCACCAGCAGCAAAGATTTTTTGCCCAAGTATCTGGAGTTGTGCAATATGACTCAAAGTTCTGGTTCTGCTTACTGCAATTTTATTCTGCTGGAACTCTGTAGTCTTTATAACAGCAGCTCCTGATTTACAACAGCGCAGGGATTACCAGAAATAAGACTTGATGTTCTCTGATGGAAAAGCCTTATTGAGTTTAATAGCATATAATAAGATTTCCTAGGGTTTCTTTCTCTTTTTTTCTTTCTCTTTATTCCATTTATTTTACTAATTGAATCCCATCTGAAGAGATGGTTAGAGAAAATCACTATGATTTCTATAAGGGTGACTAGTCTTTATCAAATTGTCATAGACTTAGCCAAAGAGTGCTTTTTTGTCTTGAGTCCCTTGAAAATTCTGTAAGATTTTATTTTAAAAGTTGATGAAATTTATTTCTGATTAGTTTTTGCCATTGCAGATTGCTCAACACATGGATTTTCAGCTACAACACTGAGGCATTACAATGCTTTTCGAGTCTGAATTTTGTTCTTATTTAAAGTGCCATAAATTCTTCCTTTTCAGCCTCTCTCTCTCTTATTTACATCAGTGTAAATGAGATGTGATTCAGTCTTGCACTGTGTCTAGAGAAATTGTTTTCCTCTATCTTAGATATTCTGTTAAATTGAGGGCTAATAGGGTACCAGGCTTGCAAAGCAAACATGAAATGAGTATTTTCTGGTCTGCAGATGAATTTCCCTAAATTTGCTGCCAAAATAAATCCCCAAAACAAATGATTTATGAAGTTACTGAAGCAAAATGGATTATTCAAATAATTACTTAGTAATAGAGGAAGTCTGAGCAGTGATACTTCTAATAATGAAGCTACCCAGAGAATCTGATGCTTAGGGAGATTATGAGGGATTAAGACAGATTCTTTCTCATTCTTTCAGCTCTGCTGCCATCGTACTGAAAATGAAAAGAGTTGCATGTACCTTAAATGATGAAAAAGAAGGCAGTTTTTCCTAGGAAACATAGTAAAGTTAGGGTTGCAATTTAGTACGGTTTAAACAAACATGTAGGTCACACTTCTAAAGGTACAGGCTTAGTTCACTGGTGTAAATCCTTGCTAATTAGATCTGAGAAAGTCTGAAAACATTTGATGGAGGAGGGGGAGGATTAAGAATTTTTTGTTTGTTTGTTTTCTGTTTTACTTTTTTCCCCCCTCAATTTAAACGTGAGGATTCTAAAAGTTTATAAGCCTAAAGGGAGTTTAAATATGTCCAAAAGCAGATCTCCAAAGCAATTAAGGCACTTAAACTTTGTACATCATTCCTTCTCCACAGGTAGCCTACTTTAGATAAAAGAAAACAATGCCCAAGTACACATATTTTAATGTTGGTAATTCCCAAGTGTATTTTCTATCCACAGTCCAGCAACTAATTCACACAATTCTTCATGGCTTATTCCCTCCTCTGAATTTCAAGTTTCTGGTGAGCAAAAAAGAAAAGAGTGGCTTTT
Organism: Ifrita kowaldi; assembly: GCA_013398055.1. NCBI lineage: Eukaryota > Metazoa > Chordata > Aves > Passeriformes > Cinclosomatidae > Ifrita > Ifrita kowaldi. Next base: position 884,757 of record VZRS01008529.1, read on the forward strand.
GTTGTCATTCCTTACAGTGAAGCTGCAGAGGTGGAAGAGTAGTTGCAAATAAGATTGCAACAGAAACAGTAAATCAAACTAACCTGGAGTCACTTCAGTAGTGCAATATTCCTGCATGATGGTAATAAAGAACTCTGAGCTGCAGCTCATAACTGTGATCAGTTTTATATATATATATATATATATATAAAATCCCACAAAACATCCCCAAACAAACAGAAGACCCTCAATAACCACAAACAAAAAGGTCAACAACTCCTCCCTCCCTCCCAAAATACAAAGGAAAAGTTGTGGTAATGAGAGAGAAAGAGAGTTCTGGAAACTTCCTTTATTCAGCTGTTTACTAAATGATTAACTAAACCACCATTAAAAAAAACCTGAAAATCTCTACCCAAACTTGCCAGGGGTATTATATTTTTCTCAAGATGCTGAAATGCCCAGTTAATCATGTAAATGGAATGGTTTATAACAGAAGGCAATATCTAGGTCTTGAAATAAACTTGTTTTGTGACTATTCTGAACAGAACCAGAAACATCACAAGGTTTCCCATCACTTCTTATTAAGTCATAATTTAAGTGGAGGTAATGGCCTCCGATGCGTGGATCTGAGACAGCTGAAGTGTTGAGGATATACTATCCAGTCAATTACTATTTTTGACCACGGGCTGCCTCAGGAGGGGATTGGTGGAGCAGCAGGGGTTGCCCCAGCAGTCACCACAAGAGACATTCAGTTGCTGAAAGGGCCTGGGAGATGTAGTGAGGCAGCAGCGTGTAGGAAGTGCTGGTAAGGATGGGTGTTTCTCTCTGGATGTAGCAGGAGCAGTGACTGTAGCTCCTTGTTGTGTATTTAGCACTGGGACCAGTTTGGGACATTCACACAGATAGAACAGCCCTGACACCTTTGCCTTGCATTTCTGTCCTTTCTGTGTCATCTTGCTCAGTACACACACCCGTCTGCTCCAGGGCTGAATCAGCTGTACACGTGCAAGGTTATTCAAGTGCTCTGCAAGTATCCAACTATTCCATGAGTGTGGGAGCAGCTCTTATGCACAAAACCCTGTGCTTCACTTACTGCAAGGCATGCAGCGAGGAAACAAAAGCAGAGGAGTGAAGAAGAGATGAGACAGTATAAAGACCAGAGGATACTGAAAGCTCCATAAAGAAATATGTTCTCAGCTTCTCTCTGCCGTAGACCTCTACTGTTGGGCTACACTATGTGGTGATAGAGAGATAGGCCCTGAAGGCCGGAGAGAGAGCCTCTTTCCTGGGCCCCGAGGTGACCCTGGGACTGTATGCAGGTCACTGGGGATGGGCAGAGAGAGGATCTTGGGTTTGTGGACAGGGCTGGACCTGTGAGAGGCGATGATTGTAGTTTGTGACCTTATAGGGTATTGTTTACCTGTTACCATAACAGGCAAAATCTGGGCACTACCCCAGGTGATTGGGGGACACTGTGGTGAGCATCTTTCCTGTCACAACTTACACAGCACCACGGAGTGTGTTTGGGAAGCATTCCAAAAAATTAGGCCATAAACATCTCATGTGAGATGCCAAAGCCTAGTCAGTGTCACCTAGAGGTTAGCATATCATGGGAACCATAATTTTAGAAAAATGCTGTGAAGCTTTATTTCTATTTGCATTTTATATCTGAGTGTACTGGGCTTGTCAGTTCTTCCTGAGTGTGACTGGAAGTAGATTACTTGATGGACAGGGATGTCTGGTGTGCTCATGAGAGATGAAGGAAGGCCTGTCCATTTGACTGTTTGCTGTGTGTCAGGACGTGGGACACCGGCTTAGATAGCTGCAAATCAGAGCATGCAGAAATTTCTCCCTGCTCTTGGCAATGTGACCCTGCTCTCTGGTCCTTTTTCCCTCGGGAAGAAGGAATTAAAACATTCAAGAGTTCTTTAATCCTTTAGTCACGGCTTCCCTCACAGTGGGTAACAACAGAGAGATCAGCACGTCCCTTTCCTTCTTGTCAGTATCTAGCTAGGTGGGATGTGATGCACTCCCATGTCTTCTGAAGGCTGAGAGCAGGCTTATGAATTCCAGGAAGAGCTGGAGAAGTGTTGAGGCCAGTGGGGGAAAAGGTGATGCTGGGAAGATAATGGGGATAAAGTTATTGAATAGCTGCTGATTAATGGAGCACATTGAACCCTGTGCACTGCATTAGGCAGGATCCTGTGGGGAAAAAATGTCATCTGATTGTGTTTGATAAAGATTTCATCATAATGCAACATGTATAAAAGAGCTGGAGGATGTACAGGAGCTTTGAAATGGTGTTTCTTAACTGTGAATACCCAGTCATTGTGGTCTTAATCGTCTTTTCGAAACAGTGTATTTTTCTCTAGGCTTTGCAGGAATGCTAAATAGGCAGCCATTTGTAAATAGCTAGTTAAGAAGCTTTTTTTTTAACCCTAAAAGGATGGGTTTTTTTCCTAAAGGTGGCTATTTCCCCTAAGATGTATTTCTCTCTGAAGAAGAACTGCTAGCTTAGGGCAGTAGTTCCTTTGATTTTAGCACTCTTAATGTTATTCTCCCAAGGCCGGCATTGCAGACTCTTCACACACTTGTTACTCCAAATGTTCCCTTTTGTACATCTCCTTCCTGCATCTTAGGCGACCTTAACATTTTTTTACATGCTCTTTAACAAGCTGATGGTAGAAAAGAAAAAGGCATGAAAAAACACACTGGTTTAGGGTTACCAAAAAAAAAAAAAAAAAGAAAAACTCACTACTATGGGCTTTAGCCAGTGACATATCTTGTACTTTGCACAAGTACTATCATGATTGGTTCTCTGTGGACATAAAAATTGAAATTCCATCTGACACATATGAAATGTCATTGCTTATTTGTTTTCTCAACAGCAAACAATGCACAAAAATGCTAGAACTGTGTGCTAGTCTAGAACTCCTTAGAAAATGCCCATCAAATATTATAACAAAATAAACAGGAAGAATACATTTGGGAGGAGTTATTCATAGCTAAGCTTTCCCAAACAGTATATATGAGACATTTAGGCAAGATTAGGCATGTAGTGAACAACTCCTATGTCCTACTGTGTGCTATGTTAATGGTCATATTTTGTCCAAGCTAACATAAGTCTACAAATGTATATGAACTGGCTTTGCATCATACACAAATCAGATTGAATGTCTTTGAAGACCCACAAGTTGGCAAGTCTTACAGAGATAGATTTCCTTCATTTTTTGTTTGTAGTTAATAAAACTATATTCTTCAGAGACATATTTTATTTCCACATAGGGACATTTTACATGTGTTAAAATATATTAGGATGGAGAGCTTTCACTTGAAACTCTTAACCTGAAGGGGGAAGAAAGAAGAGAAATGTTTATTGAATTTTTTTTGTCACATAAATGCATAGGAAGTGAGACACAATTTTTAGACATCTCCATAAAAGACTTTCTTCCAAATGCCATTACCACATTCTGAGCATCAAGCAAATACCAAAAGTAGCACTTGGGTCTAGTGTACAGAGGTAGAGAATACTTACTAGAAATCTACATAATTACACAGCATGAAAATAATGAACCCCTTGAACTGATCAAGTGTGAAAATACTTATTTAATGGAAGCATTGTTTTAAATGTTAGCAATAAACCTGGAAGAAAAACTGTCCTCCTTATTTCAGTGTCAGAACTCTTACAAAAAGCTTTGCTTCTCTGTAAGTAAGTAGCAAAAATAATTCTGTCACCTTGGGCTCATTCAATAATCTAGCTCAGTGATCTAGAAATGAAATGCCATATACAACAGTTCATCCTGTCTCAGTCTTTACAGCGTGTCTAGGAGTTAACATGCTGTGTTTAAGATTTGCTCTGTCATCATGTAAATTCTATAAATCGTAGCAGTTCGCGCCTCCCGTGCTTGTTAAATAAGTCAAAGCTACCAAGTTCTGAATGTTTCCTTCTCTTATAAGCTGTTGAGTATGTTCTCAGGGAATTTAATTATCATATCAATGAAGAGGAAAAAGTGCATATTAAATTATTAGATTTTCCCCTGTGTATGCCACAAAAACATATGGGCAGCACCATCTGTGTACTTACGACTACAGATTTGAGTGTTTATTGGTTTTAATCTGGAGATCAGTGTCATTTGAACCCAGATCTGGCATCAGACCTTACATCCAAAATTCTGGCTTCAGCCCATGTGTACTTTATGTTTACAGCTCTAGCTTTTCCTGCAACTCTGAAGGCCAGGAATGTGTCTGTTCCCTTCTGCAGGCTTGCATCTGTAGCAAATGGAGATGCATGGTAAAATAATTCCGTGATTCAAAGCTACCTACTTTGGAGATATAATTTCTTAGCTATTTTTGTGCCTATAGGGAAATCTTCAGTTAACTCTTCAATTTTTCCCTCTGCAAAACAATGATAATAATATCTAATAGGACAATTGCCAGAATTAATTGTGCAAATAATAAGGAATTAAAGCTGTATTTAGCTTGTAGACAGTAGCAACAAGTGTTCCCTGTCTTTAAAGCCTTGGTCTAAGTTTCATGAAGTTCCTTTAAGAGTGTACAGGGTTCCTCCATCACTATTGTTATTGAAACTGCTGGAAGGAAAAGCTTTCCTTTTTTGAGCACTAGAATCAAGACAATTCCTGCTATTTCTCTCAGGAGATGATGCATGTGGGTGCTCCAGGCTCTTTAACTTCAGGTGGTGCTGGACTGCCATTTGCACATACAACAATAAGTGTGTTAGATCTGGGACTTGTGCATGTGCATGACTTTGTACTTTTCTTGTTGGCTGGAGTGTCTCTCATTAATAGTGTTGGTTTTTGCCTAAGAAGCTCTTGCTTCAAGCAGAAAAATACTCTTTTCAGATACCATGATTGAGTTTTCCATAGTTGTTAGCATTCTTTCCTGTTCACCTGCATTTTGTAGTCCTTTGTCTTCCATTTCCAGCTGTGATGCATTTTGACAAATTGTTTTCTTCTGGTTTTGACCTCACAAATGTCAGAGGCAGTGGTCAGTGCTCTTGTGCAGTGCATTGGTGCTGGAATCTGCTGCAGAAAGGTGAATAAGAACGTAAGAATATGAATACAATGGTTATTGAGTACAGCCCTCTTCCAGTCTCTGCCGAATACTGAGAGCATGCTTAGTGGAGGAAATTCAAAAATAGCTATACACTTCACTTGTGATGGAATTATTGTGTTTACCTTTTCCTCCTGTTTTGTGTAGAACATCAGTCTTCTCTGCTGAAAAGAATTTACCTTTAATCCTGGGGCAGCTGTGAGTCCCTATGCTGGAATTTACTTCTGAGATGCAGCAAACCTTAGAGAATGGCTATTGCATAACCTGAGGCTCTTAAATGCACTGAATTAAAAAGCCTTCAAAGCCTTTTTAGGAAGATGCTTTATTCTATTCACAAATTGTGACACAAATACTTATTTTTAATGTTTATTTCAGTTTTGAAAGGAAACTTAGAGACTGTGCAACACAAGGGTGCACATCGTGTGCTGTGGAGGGGATAATCTATAACCACACATGGAATTTTAGTGCTTGTCTTAGATATTCTTGGCTAAGATTTGGACAACGATATCTACTTGGTGTCTTTAAAACTATACTCCATAATTTTGGAGGGTTATGCCAACCAAAGGTTGGAGAATTAAATTTTTTATTTGGTTATAAAAACAGAAAAAACACAACTGAAATCAGCCTATTGTGGGGTGTGTCATTTAGAGTCCTTTGAGTAATACATAAAACTGAGGATCTCCTCAAGTCACTTTGTATTCTTTGGGACTCAGCAGAAAAGTAATGAAATCAGCTTCTCAGTCTTGGCTGAACTCCAGATCTGTTAATGACATATTACCTACTTAATTTTCCACGGCATCTTTGGTTATTAGGGAAGGTACAATTTTTCAGCACTTGCTACAAGCTGTAAAGTGGTAGGCATGTATTGCTAAACAATGGCTGCAATTCAAGCCACAGCTGATTGCATTTCAGAGTTTATCAAAATACTTCTGCTGGTTTGCAGATAAGTTAGTTTCCGTTTAGTTTTGGGATCCTTTAGGATAAAAATATGCTGTGTGTGGTCCTCATCCAATGCCAAATTAAATGAATGCAGATCCCTTACAAGAAAAAAGACAGTTTTAGGGAATACTAAATGTGGTAGTATCTAAGAATATGCGTTGTTTCTTGCCAATGTGCAAGAAAACTCAGAAATCTTAAGATGCAATTGTTTAAAGGATCTATTTAAAAAGGAAAATTTACATGCAAGTGTAGAAAGCATTACTGATAGTGAGTGATTATATCAGTTTGACAGGGAATAGTGTTGTCTGAGCATCCTTATACATATTAAGCGATATGTTTGATGAGAAAACAGGAATAGAAAGTCCTATGAGTGCCAAAATCATGTCACTGCGAGAACTTAAACTTTTGCATTTTCTGACTCCTGTTGATTTATGGTACTAGTCCAACAAGTGGCACATAAATTGAACAACAACTTTAATGTAAGTGCTTGTACATGTGCTTAAATATTTAACTAATTTAAAGCCTAGTAGTTCATCTTTAAGAGTTGCTTTGAGTGGCTTTTGCGTTTCATTTCCTAGACTTTAAAAAATAATAACTGCTAAGGTGATGTAAAGTAGGTCTATTTATGTTCTAGGCTAGAGCATAAGTTATCTCCATAATGTGTGTGGTAGCTGAGGCCAAGTTTTTGTTTGGCTTCAAGGAGCCACATCACTTACGTTGTTACATCCAAATCCCTGCTGTGTCCCATAGGAACATGTCAGCTATCCCATAAAGCTTTATAGTCTGTTACAGAGTAACAGACTCGCTTTCCAGACTCCTTTTCTTCCTGCTTAGCTGTAGAACTGGTCTGGCACCAAGCTTGCCCAGCTTTAAAAACGTCCTGGGCATGTCCCTGTTAACCCATCATTAACCCAAGTATGCTGCACTGGATGGAAGGAACAGTGTCAACTGATTCATAAATTCAAGGAGAATGAAACATTTGCATTGCTGCATAACTGCATTAAGTCCTGACACCACTCCAGTAGTGTAAGTTACAGTGTGTCCTTAAATAGGTAAAATTCAGCTCTGCAAATAGCTAAACATGTTTGTATATGTAAAACATTGCAATTTGGGCAGGAAATTGGATAGATCTTAGGTCTAGGTCTTATAAAATGTTCCACATTCTCAGCTTCTTCTGAAGTCTGTGAGCATGAAATATCTTATGCACTCTACAAGCTGGTATCTTTCAAGAAATTACAGCTATCATCCATAAAATCATCAAGATAAATTTTGCTTCTGCTTCCACTGTTAACTGGATGCCTCTTTAGCTCCTTTTCTTTTGCTCTAACCACACAGAAACCATCTTTTCATTATTTTTTTTTCACTCTCCAGTGTTTTTGCTTCTCATTCAGTACCCTACGAGGGAGCTGTATCTCCCTTAAAAGCTCATAAACCTCACTTCAGTCAGTCCAGTCACTTTGTAGAGGTTTTTTCTGACCTTAGTGGGATTCTCATGCTCATGCAACCTTTCCACACTGCCCATAAAATGTTTTCTCTGAGTAATGATTTTTTAGTGGAAATTACAGAGCAGAGGGATTTGACACACTCTGACACTGATATCTAAATTACTGAGAACAAATGAATTTCAACCCCCTAAACAAGCGCTTGCATACATACTGTCTTTTTTTGAACTAGATAAAAAGACAGATTTCAGTATATTTGTGGTATGCAAGGGTTTTGATTTATTCACACAGCTGATTTTGACTGTCTTACAAAAATATACTGTGCTGCATCCAAAAATCCTACACTAAAAGAACTTTGAGGTTGCAAAGTCAAATATGTTGAAATTGGGAAGTGCCAGAATTAAGTTTGCTTCTGTGACCTTAATTTACCACCTTCACCTGTCTGTTATAATAAAATGTAAAATTATGTAATTATAGATTGTGGCTTTTTGTTTTTCCCTAAGACCTCAGCTTTGTTCAATGAATGTTTTATTTAATATTGGCTCCACATCTCCACCTCCTTGATCCTTGTATTGAATTCAAAATTATTAATTCTTTGAGGAACTTGTTCTGCAAACATTCATGAATTTGGCTCCTAGCTGAGGCTGGCTGCTGTTAATATCCCTTTTTATAGGCCTTAGAAGCCAAAACCAAGCATCTGCTAAGTTTGGGCAGACAACTGAAGACATGAATCTTCAGGCTATTTAGCATACAGGATGCTTCTTACATTCAAACCCTTCTTCAAAGGTTTCACTTACAGAATTGATGTAAAAGCATTCCCAGGTACCTCAAATAACCACAACTGCTTACTAGGGGGCAACCTGTGACAAATTTGCTTTCACTAATTTGCTACCATTAAGCAGAAGTGTTGGAGGGTTTACTGGATTGTTTAAGTAGCCTATCCACTAAGAAATCCCTCGTTTTTAAGCATCTTCCTGCAACCTTGGCTTCAACTTCTAAAGTAGTTGACAGGTATCCAGGACTTGTACAAACAGCAGTCTCTTGGTACACGAGCCTTATTCATTCTCAGATGGCCATCACGTCAGCTGAATGGGGGGGGACCGAATTTAGCAAGAGGCTGACATTCTGTTATCCCAAAACTTTTCAGGGGAAGGGAAGGAGAACTGCAGTTAAACATACATAAAACCTTCTGAAAAAGACAACTTACCTGTTTTAAGGAACTTCTGCAGATTTGAAATAGAAATTTTCAGAGATTTGGCTTTTCCTTCTCTTGCTACAGAGATGACAAGGAAGACAGCTAACACATGTAGACATAAAATCCACAGGTCTTAAGCCATTGTCCAAAACCCTGGAGACAGTAACTTGTCTTAAAAGAAAAAGACAATCAGCTTGGATAAAAGAAAAATAATGAGTCTTTTGGTTGTGGGAAAATGGCACACTATTTTTATCTCTAAGTGTAAGTATAAAGTTCAGCCTCAGTATTTAAAACATGAAAAGTTATAACCAACTGCAGCAAAGACTTATGCTAGGAAAGTGTCAAATATCATTAATAAGGTTGCTAGCTCCATACAGAGCATTGTGCTGTTCTTTTTAAACACATATTAGAAAAAGGCTGAAATGTCACTATGTGCTTTCATAGGGCGTGTAGCTGGGCATACCATGTAGAATAATGATACTTGTTTCTGCAAAGCAGCATGTAGCTTTGTAAAATTTTGAAGGAGATCTCAAATAATGATCTTCTTCCTGCAGAGAGGTTGAAGTTTTCTTTTTGAGGTTGACTAATATAAAATACAAGGTTGAAGTAGCAAACTTTTGCTGCATGAGATGTTTTTGGCTGCATCTTAAAAGACATATCACTAATTTACGTAGAATAGCATGCTAAGACTCTCACCTTTTACTAATTTTCTCAGTTCTTGTACTTATAGAGAAGAGGGGATTTTAGTGGCTTCCAAGGAAGTGCTGCTGATCCCAGATGGATTTGAGACTGTCTTGAAGGGGCTCACATACAATTCAGCTGTATTGGTTAATACTTGGAATAATGAGTCCAACCAAATGGAGCTCTCAAGTAGAGGCAGTAAAAATTCAGGGGGTGACTGAGTTTTATGTGTGTAATTGCATGTGCTCAGAGTGGTAATATTGTTCACAACTACTGCTGCTTCGCAGATTGATAAATGGTAGTGAGATCCTGGACGTGAGCCTTTTTGATCAGACACCACTGATGTAAAATTCAGTTTATCAAATGTGGAAATCTTGAGTCTCTAATACAAGTACTTGGTTTTTTATTGGAGCAAAGATTTATTTCAGTTCCACTTAGTGAACTTTTGCCAGTATGCTACAGAATGCATGTTTTAGCTGAAGCAGAAAGTTGTGCTAAACTGCCACTGGATGAGATTGGTGATTGTTGAGACATCTGAGGGTGGGGAGTGGGAGAAGGAGGTGTTAAATATTTTTATTACAAAGTAAATGTTTTCTCACCATTCTGCATGGTATATTCATGATCCTCAATATCTGCTGAACATTTGAAACACAGTTTTTTTTAAGCCTTGAAGTATTCTCTCTTTCATAACGTTACCTCTATGACAATGCCTATAATGAGATAGTACAAACAAAAGTGGGGTATGAAGATATTAAATCCAGCGGAGCCGTCACCTACGTTTTACTTCATTGTAGACAGTATCGCAACACAGAAACAGGTTGGAGCCTCCTTCAAGGTGCTGTTCCAGACATTTGGAAGGTGTACCAAGAGATGGATGTTTAGTAATGTTTTGCTGGTAGCTGACATAATTGCTTTGTCTTGTTGTCATGTCCTGCTAAATGAAGTTCATCAAGGTTTTGAACAGGTTCCTGAAAATTACAAATGCCTCGCATAACATCATAATAACTTAAAGGGCGTAGATGAATGAGAAATGAAATGGCAATCACTCTACTTTATACAAGCTTTCTAGTTCCTGCATATGTTTACTGTTGCCATTATTTTTGTCCAGTAATTCATAGAAATTCATACCTTATAAATAGTTCCTTCCAGAATTACAGGTCTTTGAGCTGATGCTGTGAAAGGAACTTCTTGGGTCTGGGTGCCTTGTTTGTTGGGCAGCTGATGTATTTTGTAGACTCCATAACTATTAATAGCATAAGCACTGCAGTATAACAAAATCACTTTAAAAGAAGGGCTAAAGAAAGAGACAAACTCCTGTAGAATTACTTGGTTGGCAGAGGTAAAAACCCACTCCACCTTCTCAAATTCTTATGAATTTTTTTGTTTAAAAGAGTGAATGAGGACATAGTAAGCCAGATATGAATATTTTTCCTCCTTTAATCTATACTTGTTCATATCTGAAACTGATAATCTGTGTTATGAACACTTGGAAAGACAACGGTTCCACTTTAAATGAAAAAGATCCATTTAAGGTACAGGAATATAGTTTACAGAAACAGCCACACATTTGAGATCCATAATTTCTGCACGGAGGGATGCAGGTAGGAAGCCTTGCACTAGTTTTGTATTTTTTCACAGTTGCAAGAAGTAATTTTCTGTCAGTCTGAATGAACCATCCTTAATTTTAAGATAATTTGGAGTCTGAAGAGAAGTTTGGCTTCTTTCACATTTTGAGTCACAGTCTCTCTGAAAGTAATGATTTGCTAAAGAAATGCTGACAGGTCCTTACCTTGTCTGGTATTTGAAATATTTATGGAAATGATTTGGCTTTTATATCTATGCCCATTTCAATCACTACAGCAACAAGGAAAAGTTTTGCTGCAATCTTGAAAATCAACTGGTTCGACTATTTTAAAAATGTTTTGCAAAACATCAAAAGACTTGTTTGGATTCCAATATGTGAAGACTTGTGCATGATACAAAGATGCTTCCATTTATACCTAGGTCATAAATTTTTCTGATGTCGTAGCAATAGTCAATTACAAAAATCCAAGCAAAATATTTTGTGTCCAAGATTTAGGCCTAGTTGAGTTTTTATGACAGACCTTCAAAGACAATGCAAACTAAAAGTTTAGGGATAGCCATATAAAAATTACTATTGATAACAGCTTATGGAAAATACTAATGAATAAAATGTTTTGGGAATCCAAATATAGTTGCACCATGGATGAACAAAAAATAATTTTCATGAATTGAAGGATAAATTTTCTACAACCAGAAACATAGCTGTAGAAAAATTATATTTATCAGCCAGATACAGATTTTAAAATTCTCCTCAAGTTCTATGCTATTAAGATTTAGCATCTTTAAGTAACACAAAAAAGAAGCCCAGATCAGTATCCCAGGCCTAGGGTATACTGGAGGCCATGAGCATGGTTATCTTTATAATAATTTAAATGTTGACCTGAGTTTCCTGAAGTCCATGTGGTACCTTATCATGTGTGTACAGTGTGTGCATAAATCACAATATGATCAGACTTTAAACTGGCCCGTCACTAAGAAGGGTCTTTTAATTATTTTAAGGACAGTCAATTCACAGCTTCAATGTCTGAGTCATTGCTCTGCTATAAGGAAAGTCTGAAAGAGCTGGGGTTGTTTGGCCTGGAGAAGAGAATTAGGAGTGACCTAATGACACTCTTACAGTAGTTTGAGGGGTCCACAAGGGAGCTGGAGAGGGACTTTTCACAAGGGCGTGGAGTGAAAGAACAATAGGAATGGCTTTAAACTAAAAATAGTTGATTAGGTATGAAGAAGAAATTCTTTACTCAGAGAGTGATGAGGCACTGGATGGTCTTTTAGCAATGTGGTCTAATGGAAGGTGTCCCTGTCCATGGCAGGCAGCTAGAAACTAACTGACCTTTTAGGTGCCTTCTAACCCAAACCATTCTATGATTCTATAATGTTCAAGTTGTATTAATTTTATGGCTTCTCATGCACGTTTTCTGTCTTTTAAGTAAATTACATTATTAATTCTTGGAAAAACAAAGATTTTAAAATATCAAGATACCTTTATAGAAAAAAATATGATGGCAATGTTAGGTGTGATTTAATTTTGTTACATAGCTAACCTTAGCAACATTTCACAAGCACAGTTGTTTTAGAACAGGACTCAAAAAGAGAAACTGGGAACTTAAACTACATTTCAATACATTAGTGAATCCCTACTATTAAAAGAAAGAGGGCAACAGTTAAAACTGGCTAAAATTTTGTGTGCTGTTCTCCAATTATTTCCATTATCCCTATTGAATAAAGTCCTCAAAAGCTCCTTTCTGTGACTTGGTAAGAATTGCAAAGTCTTGCACCTGGGGAGAAACAGCCAGTACAGGCTGGGGGATGGCTGGCTGGAAAGCAGCTTTGCAGCAGAAGGCCCTGGGGTCCTGGTGGACAACACGTTGGCCATTAAGCCAGCATTGTGCCTTCATGGCAAAGGCAGCCAACAGCAACCTGAGCTGCATTAGGAAGAACGCCATTGGCAGGTCAGGGCGGTGAGGTGATCCTTGTCCTTTTTCAGCACTTGTGGCATCACATCTGCAGTGGTCTGTCCAGTTCTGGACACCACAGTGCATGAAAGAAATCAGCATACTGGAACTAGTCCATGACGGGCCACAGAGACATTTATGCGCCTGGAACATCTGCTATGTCAGGGCAGTCTGAGAGAGCTGGGACTGTTTAGTTGTGAGAAGACTTGATATGTATAAATATCAGATGAGAGCTTGTAAGGAAGACAGATACAGATTCTTCTCAGTGGTGCCCAATTAAATGACAAAAAGCAGTAGGCACAAATTAATGTACAATAAAACCTGTTTAAACATAAACTGTTTTTACCCTCAGAATGACCAAACACTGGAAAAGGTTGCCCAGAGAATTTGTGGAGCCTCCATTCTTGGAGATACTCCAGCTGGACACAGTCCTGAGCAGCTGGCTCTAGGTCACCCTGCTTGAGCAGGGGGTTGGACTAGATGAACTCCAGAGATCCCTTCCAAACTCGTCTGTTCCGTGATTCTGTGAATCATCTCTGATAGCATAGAAATCTTTTGACTTTGTTTAGCCCTTAATGTCCAGTGTGAGCTTCTGAGGGAACTGCAGACACAATAGTCAGCCATGTATATGTAACACAGATCACTACCTCCTTTATGAGGGACATTTCTGTGGAACTTCAGTGTCTCAAGTGCATTTGTCCCATTTGTGTCCTTTGGACATGTAAGCTTGATTTCGAGGCTTGGGTTTCAGAATAACTTTTTCTCTTTTGTTTCAACCATCCCTGGCCAGAGCTAATACTTCCTCAACATCTTCCTGGAAAGCTTTTCCCAAGTCTTTTATTCAATAACTACAGAAATGTATTGTCAGATTACCTTTTTATTTATTATTCCTAGTCTTATATAAGCCACTGCTCATTATCATTTTTATTGAAAAATGCCTTAGTTTTTGCCTATAACTTTTCTCAGATTCACCTCTATTTATTTGTCCAATTTCCTGACATCTGACCTTATGACCTCTTAGAAAAATTCATTTATATTTTAATCTATTTTTGTCCACTGATTTAGGATTTATAGGGTAAACTTAATTCACCCTAGTAGTGTGCTGGGATTTTGCTTGCCTGTTTTGTCCATGGCCTCTGGGCTGAGAAAATGTTCAAGCTCTCAATGTTAAGTCAAACAAACTTTAAGAGATGGAAAATGAGTACCTTTTTTTTTTTCTCCTGAAAGGTGAGTTGGCTTGCTGTCCTAACCTCCATTTCAATGCTTCATCCAAATAGCTCAGAAAAGAGAGGATTTGGAATTTCTTTGGCTTACTGACTAACTCCCTTATCTGTTGCAATCTGTAAGATAAATCTGAATCTCTGGAAGGTGAATGTAGGAAAGATTTCATCACTGTCTGTATTTCCTGTATTGCTAGCTCTATGATTAAATAACTCACAGATAGACTAATGACAGCACATTTTTTATATCTAAAATTAAACTTTGAGCTGAAAAAAAAGAGATAACCCTTTCAAAACGGGCATTGTGAACAAATAATGAAAAACTTTTTCTAATAACATACTACTGGCAAATTGGTCTTGCCATACATACACTATCAGCAAAACAAGCCCTTGGTGTTGTTCTGGTTTATTTTTTTCTGAAGATTAATGTGTTTTCTGCTGTTTTTTTCCTTTTTGATTCAGGTAAAAACATACACTGGGATGATTAATTAGGTGTCAATGGAACTATACTATTTACTTATTCTAGGGTAAAGACTTGTGGCTGAAACTCAGCAAGACTTTTGAATAGGTGCCTAACTTTCCAACTTATGAACAACTGTTCCATCAAAGGCAATAGAAGTATTTGTTGGCTCAAAGGTCGGGTATGTGCTAAACTGTGTGGTGAATCAAGCCTTTTGCAGCTACCTGAAATTATGAACTACTGAGGACAGGCCCTTTGTGTTGTATGGGAAGTAATATCCATAACACCTCTCAACAGCAACAGCATTCATGTGTTTCACTTGCTGTGCACTTGAATTGGAGTTTAGTTGTCAGTGACAAGCCATGTGTTCCCTGTGCTGTTTGTCCTCTGACTGTAACTCCATGCAGGTTCAGGTGGAAAGAGAAAGCAGGTTTCACATGTTTACCAGGACAAAAACTCCTGTTTGCTTGGGTTTGTATCTGAAACTTGGTACAATGGTAGTCAGCGTAGCCTCCTGAGTGACTGATGTTAAGAAGCTCCTTCTTTCCAGTGCTAATTGCCATCTTTCCTCAGAGCAGAGTCCTACAGCAGGTTCATTGGTCACAACTGAAGTCAAAGCTCTGGAGGGAAGAAAAGACGTGTCAGGGATGGGACACAGCAGTGGAGTTGCTGAAGATGATCAGAAGTCATTACATAAGAGGATTGAGATATAATTACTATTAGATATAAATATTTAAATATTAGATTAGCAGAATTTAGTAGGAAAAGACAACATTTTTAGCAGTGTTAAAATGGCCTCTTCAAATTATGCGGAAAAGAAACAGGATACAGTACCTGCTTGGAGGCTTAGACTGTCAGTGAGAAAATGAAGGGGAAATTGCAGGGTTGTTGAGTTTTGTATTGGCCTGTTGAGGAAAATGAATATGTGAAAGAGTCATATCTAGTGCTGCTATGATAGGGAGCTCTTACCTGAGGGTAGGTCGATATTTCTTAGCTGTTGTGAATAGACTTTGAATTCACCTTTATCTGCCCCCTCCTATAACTGCTTCCAGCAATCTCTGCCATGAGTTTTAAAAGTGGTAGAACTGTTCCTAAGAAGTAATCAAGTGATGAATGGCTTCAATTTCATCCTTCTCTTTGTAAGCAAATTGGAAGGTTCCTAAATGGGCATCTTTCAAGTTTACTATATTGATGTACCACTATGTGACATTTGCGAAGCCTGCTGAGCATGTTGTCGTGACATGACAGTGCAGTCTCACAGGGTTAAAGTGTCATGATGGCATGGAATATAATTAGGAGAAGGCTTTCTTATATTGATGATCCATACTTGAGGGGCTTCTAAATTAAAATATGTCTAATTTCCTGCATGCTTTCCAGCTGCAGATCTTGGAATGGCATTTGCATTTACCCCTGCAATTGGAACTGATAGAATGATTCAAAAGGGATTTGTGAGTAAGTGTCTTGAGCTGATGTGCTCATTAGTGTGGTTATGTGGTATCAGGAAGCCCGGAAAGTGCAGCAGCAAATGAAAACATGGCATGCACCAATGTCACTTCTCCTTCAGCGTTTATGCCCTGTCTCTGATAAAGGTCAGCACAATTTATGTTGTTACCCACACTGCTAAAGTGCATATGTAATGGAGAAAAATGACACAAAATGACCATTTTCTTCCATGTTACCCTTGTACTATATGAAACTATGCTTAGCAGATGATTCCAAGTATTTAAGACTGTATTCAGACATCTCCCACCAAAAACCCCAAACTGATCCTTTTGACATCCCTTCTTGAGTCCCCTCCCCTACTCCAGCAGACTCACGTCTGATGAATTTGTGATGCTGACCTTTGCTTATATGTTGGGTATGGGAGAGAACTACGGCTGTGATGTTTAGGTTAGAGAGTGAAACTTACAGCAGTTGTACTAACTTCCATCTAAGGAGTAAACTAAGCTGTTTGGTTTAGGGTTTTTACCCCACCTGGTTTGAGTGCATCAACAATGCATTTAAACACCCTGATAAACAAACGTGTAAAGGAGTGTGTCATATTGAGGCAATTCTGCAATCTTCTCTTTGAATGCTTTCAAAACAATAGAGTATTTGAGATCTCTTCTCCTCCCTTACCTGCTAACTTGCATCTTATAATTTTAAGCAATTCTAAGTATAGACAGTTGCCCATCTAAACATCCTGGCTCATAAAACTACAAAATAATATTACAGGCTCTTCTGGTTCAGTGTGTTGATAAAAGTTAGTGCATGTTGCATCAGTGTACCAAGAGCTAGCAAACAGCAGTCACTGCTGTCCCCACTGCATTCTCAACCAGTTCAAATAATGAAGGCTGAGCACATTCACAGAGATAAGCACCTTCCCGTGGAGCCAATGTCCCCCCTCAAGAGGTAAATTCTGAGCTCTAGAGTTGTTTCCATGACTAGTTTTTGAACTCATTCCTGTAGTACTGCTTCTTTTCACGTAACATTTATTTTCTCCTGGCTTTTTTTTTTTTTTTTTTTTTTTTACCACCGTTAAAAACCCACAGTTATTACCAGTATCTTACAAAAGTTTGAAAACACTTTTGGAGAACTGAAGACAAAATAATGCATCAGTTCTGTTTTGAATATGATGTTTTAGATTATATTTCCATTAATTTCATTTTCCGGACAAAGTTAAAAGACAATAATTTTGATGATTTATTTTATTTAATAGAATGAACATAGGTAGTCAATAAGACATGGAATGCAGAGTATTCTCTAGTATCTTTTATTACAGCATACCTATACTCTGCAAATAATTAGTCTTGTAGAACCCCTTTGGGAGACCTGAAAGCAGATGTCAGAAGTTCTGAGCTATGTTCCTGGTTTGGCAGTGTTTCTTGTGGTTACATTGCATAATGTGTTTACTCTCTAACCTATTGGGCCAATTTGTGAAACAGATACAGTGAAAACAACATCAATATATATCATCAGTTAAGGTGCCATTGGCACACCAAGTCAGGCAGTTTCACTGAAATAAATGAAACTACAAAGATTTATATTAGATCAAAGCTAGGTCTCAAAAGGGTGGAACTTAGTGAACTGCATAAATCTGCATGTAGAAAACTTGCAGAAAAAACAATGTTGTGGACTGTGCAGGACAAAGAGAAATGTTTTCTACTGTTGGTTGATTCCTCTGCAATTCATGCAATGTGAGAACACTTCCATTTACAAGTATTCGGTGTCAGTTCTGTAGTAACCCATGTGCTCATGTGTTGAAGGAGGCTTTCTCCATATATTGTCAAACACATTAAACTTCTTAAAGAAAAAGTGAAAAGAAAATCCATCTGCTTATTAGCATGTTGTCTAATTGTTTCCATGCAATTTCTTTTATGTCAGAAAGTATTTGACAAGATTTAAGGCTCCCCACTCTCATCAACTTTGTGGCTGATTAGCTATTCTTTTTTTCCAGGTATTATCTAGCAGTTAGAATCATAATGGCTTATAAAAACACTCTGTGTTTGATAGCCTACCACATACAGAACATACAGTTTGTACATAAATAGAAACTGAAAGTTTGCATTGGTAAATCTACTAGTTAACTCTATAGTTTCAGTCTTCCCTGTGTAAAATATTATGAAAACTATGAGTTTATTTAAAGGTGAATATATAGTGAAATTTTCTGAAGCAAAGAACAGAGGAAACGTTTCAGGACCTGACTTGAAACACATGAATCCTAGAGTTTCAGGGCATATATATCAGCCTAATAAAAAATTTAAAAAAAAACCAAACAAAAACCCAGCCACAACAAAAAAGATAAATGGACACAAGAAATCAGACTTCCTGATGAGTAACTGTGGTAGAGGTGTGCTGCTAAATGGAAAAGAGAGCTTTGCAAAGCTCGTGTAGACAGCTGTTGGTTAGAGGAATGCATCCCTATGGAGTATGTAAAAACAAAAGTTATCTGAATCAGAAGGTAAAAAGTCATATGCAGACTGTGTAAGAAGTTCAATGGGGAAACTTATTTTCCTCCTGGAGATGTTCCAACATTTTTAAGCATTAGTATCAACCAAGGGTTTTCTATTACCTCCAAGATAAAGTCTTGCCAAGATAAAATCCTGCAGGTGAACGTCTCACCTTTCCGCAATTTTCAGCAAGGGAGGGAAAGTCCCTAAATCCCATTCAGCCTGCTCTGCCCCCAAAGATCTGCTATTTTATAGTTTGAAAATAGATTGTTTGAAAATTTCTGGAGAGTAAAAATGGCTTTGGGAAATAAAAATGCTTAATTTTGAAACTGTACATCAGGAAAATACTGTTTCTGCTGTAACCTATCAACAACTCTCTGGAAGTCACTAATGGGTATTCCATAAGGTTTAAATTTATTTACCAAGTTAATAAAGGGCAGGCCTCTGAAATATTGGATGATGAGATAGCACTGTGGGCTCCCTGCTCTCTGAACTTGGTGCTTGTCTAACTCAGCCTTTGTTGGTCTAAGTAATGAATTGTGGTTTAATTTTCTAGAAGCAGAAAAGTCTGTGTTCATAGCTTTCAATCCTATTCTCCAAAAATCTATGTGTGTGCTTGTGCTGAGGTTAGATAAATTTCACAATTAAGAGGGAGAGTTGTTTCCAAAGTACAACTAATGCTTAGGAAAGAGGAAGAAAATACAGGAGAAAAAGTTTCATCATAAACATCTCAAATACATTATCTCTGGCTTTTGCTGGTGAAAAATTTCACATGCTGGGAAAAAAAGCATTTAAAAAGTAGCTCTTATGGCATTTTTTCTGAATGTTTTGACCTACTTAGCCCAAAGCTCCGTGA
Organism: Ifrita kowaldi; assembly: GCA_013398055.1. Lineage (NCBI taxonomy): Eukaryota > Metazoa > Chordata > Aves > Passeriformes > Cinclosomatidae > Ifrita > Ifrita kowaldi. The sequence continues at coordinate 904,067 of VZRS01008529.1, forward strand.
TTTTGATAGAAACAGCATTCTGGGAAAAAAAAACCAGCTTTTTATATTCCATTCAACTCTCTTCATAGGCAATCTTTTCTTAAATTGCAGCTCCTAGATACAGACAGCTCGTGAGCATCTCTAGATTGCAAAGTTCTGTATTTCACTGCTTGGTTTCATACATAAGCATCGGAGGTCAGTGGTAGCCACATGATGTAGGAAGACCCTGTCTGGTGACAGGAGGTGGAATCATCTTCACCGGGGCTGCAGGCAGCAGTCTGTTAATTTTATTCCTATTTATAGAGTTAATTTTAATCCCATTTAGCTGTTATGGTGTTGTGGCTTGAATTTTGTAGGACAATAGTGCTGGTAACACACTGATGTTCTTAGTTGTTGCTAAGTAATGTTTACACCAAGTCAGGGACTTCTGAGCTCCTCATGCCCCACCAGTGAGCAGGCTGGCGGGGGGCACAAGGAGCTGGGAGGGGACACAGCCGGCACAGGTGACACCAATTGGCCAAAGGAAGATTCTGTACCATTTGATGGTTAATTTACTCAGTAAATTAACTGGGTTGAAGTCTGTCCAGGGGCCACTTCTTGGGAACAGGCTGGGCATTGGTCAGAAAGTGGGGAGTAATTGCATCGGGCATCACCTGTTTTGTACATTCTAATTCTTTTATAATTGCTGTTATCTCTATCATTTCCATCCTTTTCTGTGTCATCAAACTGGGTGAGTGAGTGGCTGTCAGGTGCTTTTTTACTGGTTGGGGTTGAACCATGTCAGGACCTGAAAAATGATGAATTACAATTCGACTGTGTGGGAAAGGATAGGAGGGAGAGAGTGTTCTTTACCATGACAAATGAGTGGTAGAGGTGCACTAGAAGGCTTCATGCTTGTTCTTACTGGTATATGAAATTATGCAAAAAAAAGTCTTGGGCAATAGAATTCACTTATTCACACTTCTAAGTCAACTGTCATTAACCCAAGGCACGTTTAAGGAATTAATACGGCATAAGAATATTCCCAAAAGGTTATTTTGATATAAACATCTTGTTTGCAGGATGGATTGGATATCGGCATCTGACCTCAGTGCCATGAAATACTCCAAGGCCCATTTAATTTATATGGTAGTGTAGAAACAGTCTGTTTCCAGCTAGAAACCCACCATTCCACAACTCCTGTAGATGATCCCAATTCAGGTCAGCCATGCCTAGGGCTGCTGAGAATTGTGTCACAATTCTGTCATGAGCCACAACAATACCTGTCACCTTCATACCTTGGCTTAGCAGCTTCCCTTGCACCTTTACACTTTTTCAGTGCAGCCAAAGACCTGATCTCACCACTATTGTATGGTAATGAAATTGCACTCTTTAACCTCCCTGAATCTTTTCAAGTCTAATTTGCAAGGCCTGGAGAAATGGGTTGTGGGCTGATGGCTTTCAGTCAGCATTGCATATAGATAGTCACTTAAAAGGCTTAGCAATGTGATCACATTTGTTCAAGAGGATTGAGCTGGCATGGATATAAATAGTACTTACTCTTAAAGAAGTTGGCTCCTCTGGATGAAGTTCTTAAGAATGTGGTTGACTTATCATCCCTTCAATATAGAGGTCAAGCATGATTACTTTTTGCATCCATGCATTTATTTGCAGTGCAGGGAATGATCTGTCATATGGTTTTTCATACTTCTTTCCAGCTAAGAATGCAAAAATAAACTCAAAGCTGCTAACACATTTAAGTAAGCCATTAATAAGGCTAATTATAAAATTGCAAATCTGAGTTCTTTTGAATCCTGTTTGGGTATGTGTATTGCTGATCAAGTCTCGTAGACACAAGCGAGGTCAGAATGAGTTTCATTTCAGATGTACAAATAAGATAGGCCTGTGAGAGAAATGGGAAAGAAGAGGTAGGAAGGAAGTCCATTAATAGCCAGTTTTTATCCGGACATCAATGAGGTTTATAATGTAGATTCCCTATTCTGTTACTGAGGTCTGAAAGTAACTTCCTAGCCTCAGTAAAGTAAACCATATTTAGCAGCAACTGTTGAAAGGTGCTTGTGCCTGGGAAGTGAACAATGTTCTTCGTGAATACAGTTTGCTTGCAGTACTCTGTGTTGCAGGGTGATTCTTGTCGTGTACTTGAAGGACTAGATCTGGTTCCTAGATTACTTCTGTAAAAAAAATGAGTAGTAAAAGCCCTCTAATTCACTGTTTTGCTAGAAGGTATTATCTGAGAGTAGTTTATAGGAATTCTATTTTCTTTTAGGTTAATGCTAAACTGACTGTTACTTTTTCATAATAAGAAAAAGAAAAATCCAGTACTGCTACTGTGCATCCTATTTCCATTTGTGAGGCACTCAGCTATATCTTTTGCTGTTTTGCTGTCGAAATTAGATTATTTTCTCTGGTTTTAATATTAGTACCTGCTGCAGTTTTCTTGTGTGTATTCCGGTAAAAAAAAAAAATTGTTACAATGTTATTTACTAACGCTGTGTAATGCGTTTGTATGACAAGATTTTGGTGGTGGGGGGACATACAGGGGTGGCTTCTGGGCGAAGGCGCCAGAAGTGTCCCCCATGTCTGATGGAGCCAATGCCAGCTGGCTCCAAGACTGCCCCACCGCTGTCCAAGGCTGAGCCCATCAGAAAGGGTGGTAACACCTTCAGGATAATGTATTTTAGAAGCAAGGGGGAAAGAAAACTTCAGCAGGAGAAGGAGTGAGAATATGTGATAGAAACAGCTCTGCAGACACCAAGTGTGAAGGAGAAGGAAGGGGAGGAGGTGCTGCAGTGGCTGGAGCAGAGATTCCCCTGCAGCCTGTGGTGCAGACCATGGTGAAGCAGCTGTGCCCCTGCAGCCCATGGAGGACCTCACGCTGGAAGCAGCTGGATGCCTGAAGGAGGCTGTGACTCCATGTGAAACCCATCCTAGAGCAAGATTTTCGCAGGACCTGTGGCCCCATGGAGAAAGGAACCCACACTGGAGCAGGTTTTTGCAGGATCTGTGGACCCATGGAGAGAGGAGCCCACACTGGAGCAGGTTTTCTGGCAGGACTTGTGAACCTGTGGGGAAATTAAGCTGGAGCAGTCTGTTCCTGAAGGACTGGACACCATGGAAGGGACCCACACTGGAGCAGTTTGTGAAGAACTGCCACCTGCTGGAAGAACCACTGTTGGAGAAGTTCGTGGAGAACTCTCTCCTGTGGATGAGGCCCCACACTGGACCAGGGGAAGAATGTGAGGAGTCCTCCTGCTGAGGATGAAAGATTAGCAGAGATAACATGATGGACTGACCATAGCCCCTGTTTCCTGTCCCCCTTGTGCCACTGTGGGGGAGGAGAAAAAAAAACCAGCAGAAGCAAAGTTAAACTTAGGAAGAAAGGAGAGGTGTGGGGAAGATATTTTAAGATTTGGTTTGATTTCTCATTATTCTGCTTGGATTTGATTGGTAATAAGTTGATTTCCCCAAGTTGAGTCTATTTTGTCTGTGTTTTGCAGAGTGATCTCTCAATGTCCTTACCTCAACCCACAAGCCTTTCTTTATATTTTCTCTCCCCTGTCCAGCTGATGAGGGGAGTGAATAGAGCAGGTTTGGTGGGTGTCTGGTGTCCAGCCAAGGTCAACCCACCACATGGTGACGTGCTTCTAAAGGCCATACTTAATAAGTGGAGCACTGTGCCTACTGCCTACTGAACTGCATTTTAAACTAGTGGATAATTATGTCAAGAATGAGATTCCTACAACAGAAAACATATGGCTTGCTTATGCTTGAAGATTCATAAAAAAGCCTCATCTGAGTCTGGGTATGCTTGGTAAAGGAACTTTCCCATCCTCTCTGACTTTCTCTGTGATAGCAGTGGAAATATTTGAGTTACTGAATCATAAAGGTGGCAGGACTGTGAGTCATGCACGTATTACTTTACATGTATGGTGCACCTTCAGTTGCAATAGCTGTAGAGGAATAAGGTAGTTCTTGCTTGGTCTTGTGCCTTGTTTTGGGAGTGGAGTGCATTTGGGAATGAATGATTTGGAATGAAGCCCAACGCCATGACACTCGCTGCAGACAGAGTTGTCTGTGCAGACAGAGACACATCTGATATAGCTATTGGAATAGGACTGAATGTTTCTTAAATTAGACTAAAATGATCATAACAGCTTCCATTGTCAAAGGCAGCTGTTCTGTCTGTGCTCCAAAAAGAAAAAAAAAAAAGAGTGGAAGTAAGCATGGCTGTCAGCATGGAATATTAAGACTGTTTTCAAGAGTTGCAGTGTCTTTAGCAGTATGGCAGCAATTTCTGAGGTGCTTGTCTTGTAAGATAATCAACTGCAAACTACACTGAGAATCAAACCAAGAGTGAAGCCTAAAATATGAGCCAATCTGAATCTTAAACCTTAAAGTTATCAAAGCTCTGGCTTATAAATGGGTATGGGGACTTCATTCTGCTGGTCAGGGTTGCAATAGACAATACCACCCCACCACCTCAGATCAGTAAAAGGCAATTGAATGGCTTTTTTCTTGCTCAAGGTTTGTATTTTCAGATACAGTGCACTGGAGTAACTCTGATGAACAGAAAGACAGAGACATAAGTGGTAAAAACTGCAGAAAAAGAGTCACCGTCATATCCTCTAGGATGTTGTAAAAAGACACCGCGGGCCAGAGAAGCTGTGCAGGAGCTCAGCAGTGGGATGTTTTTTGCAAAGTGGGTTAGTAAACACCAGAGTAGCATGTAAGGAACATGACACACATCATTTAGACATATTTTGTTTACATTTTTGTAACATCACAAACACACTTCCTTCTAGCAAGTGGTTGACTTTTGGCAGAGAACCACAACTTTAAGGGTGTGTCAGTCAGGCAAGGGACAGAAAGAGAGGCAAGACTTATCAGAAAGTTGGAGAACCTCTAGAAGAAAATGAAGCACTTCCATTTTAATAGCTGAACAAAGAGGACAAAATGGGAGTAATTCTTGGAGTCACAAGTCCATACCCTCGGAAGAGAAGTAGCAGTACTTTTCACTACTGCATGGAAACTCTTACGGAAAAAAAATGTGAAGAAAACTACCTATTTTATGGGTATTAAATCAGCAATATGCACTCCTCTGGAACGGTAACAAATGCCATCAGCAAGATACATTTTTGCCGTTAATGTAAACTGATTGTTGTTCTAGATGGGAGAAATCTGGAAATCTGTACGTAATGAATTCTGGGTGAATCCATATTGGCTGGATTGAAGAGCCTTCTGGAGATTAAGAAACCAAGGAGGTACCCAACCACATTGTTCTAAGAAAATATTCTTTCCTTAACACTTCAGCCTCAGGAATGGTGTTTTTCTCCCTTTGCACAGAATCATGTCAGAAAAGAGCAAAATAATTTTGACTGATTATAGTAATGCAAAATTCTGTAAGCTGTAGTGCTAAAAGTGGATCATCACAGCCTGTACATTTGATTCCAATACTTAAAAGTAAAATAAAACAGGTTACATTAAGAAGAATAAAGAGATTAAAAATCCAAGTGTATAGAAAACAGCTGTTTGTTAGGGAAGCAGTTCAGGGGCTATCAAATTTAGAGCTTGAGTATATATGCCCACACATGCATATCTTGATACCATGCTACTTTCTTCCTATATTTTTGAAACCCTAAATAGTAAATCCATGAATGTTTACTGGAATTTTACTAATAGGAAGAGAGAGTGCATGCTTTTCCAAGATTAGTACCAACTTTGGAAGCAGGTTAGTGCTGTGCATGTCTGTGGCAGGAGGTGATGATTTTATATATTTTTAGAGAAAAGTTTATATTTATTTTCTTCTTCGGTTTAACTTGAATTTTGTTTCTCTAGCAAGGGACATCAAAAAGATGTATCTAGTGATCTTGTGGAAGCAGCTTTTTTCTGCTTGAAAAGTCCTGCTTGAGTGGTGTTTTTAGTTGAGTTGTCCTTCAATTACAATGAAAAGAAAGGGATAATTAATATAAGCTTGCTCCGTCTCCCATCCAACCACGTAACAGGTTTATTTATTCTACCTATGTTAGTACTTATTACAACACATTCCTATTCCCTAAGCCGCTGGGTTCATTTACATCTTTAGAAACATAATTAAACTTCAGTCATCCATAGCTTTCTGCCCATACTTGATACTGCCAGAAGGCAGTCATTAGATTAATAATTTCCAACAAGTGTATCAGAGGGGGAAGCTGACATCATTCTTGAGATGGACTTTGTCTTGAGCATGGAGACCTCTCCATGTTCAAGTCCAGCAGGGAGTGTGTGTGGGCAGGGAGGAGGATATGAAGGGTGACAAAAGTGTGATTTGGGGTTTCCAGGCATGATTGTTAACTTTGCATGTCTCACCTTTGGGATGCCAGCTGGACGCTTCAAAATGGTCTAATTTTTAGAGAATATGTGGGAGGCATTCCTTAAAAATCGAGATCCTTTAATGTTCTGCAAAACAGATACTTCGAAATAGAATTACTTGGCGTGATTACAGAAAATTTGGACCACACATTTGCAGGATTTTCATTGGACTGTAATTTTGAAGTAGTGTGCCACACAGAAAAGGAAATAAAATTAAACTCTCTCCCCATTACTTTAATGGATGTTTTGGTGACTATGTATTGCATTGCTGCTCTTGCTTTCTCTCTTTTTTCTTGATCTCTTTTTCCCATTTTCTTTATTCATATTTTTTCTTTCTTCCTTTTGTATGTTGTGTTATTCCTTTTGATTTTCTGCCTTCCTCTCTCTCCTTCAGCAGAGCTTTCTTTTTCTTTTTCCAGCTCTCTGAATTTCTGTTCAGCTCCACCAGAGACTCTCAGGGTTCTGTTCCTGTGTGTCCCTTCCCCTGACTCAGGCTAGTCCTCTGCTTTTTAAAACTCTTGCTTCTAAATCTTCATGCTTTCCTCAGTAATCTTCCTACTGATTTGCTTTCCTCTTTTCACTTATGCGTTAACACACATGAAAAATTTCTTATGGTGGCAAAAAGCCAGTTTCTCCTCTAGCTGTCCCTGGCTTCTGCTCTTGGCCTCAGCGATGGATTTCTGGGGGAAAACCTCTGGTGTGTTCTGTCGGAAATGGTTTCTGGCAAAAAGGTATGAAACAGTCAGAGCAGAGCAGCTTGTGATTGTCATCAGGCACAGTAAAGAAGGATGTGACCAAACCCATGAGAGAAAGGGGCTCTGCAGGAAGGAGTTCCTCTGAGACCTGCCTGGCATCAGGCAGATAGAAAGGCGATGTTTAACAGAAGCTGGCAATCTCTTCTGGGACCTCATCCAGCCCTTGCTCTCAATGATACAAAAATATCTTGACTGTATCCCAAAATAAAAGCAATAGTGTTTGTTTTTAAAGATCAGACATGTCTTAGGAACAAAAAAAAAAAAAGATCCACGTGGTTCACACAATTTAAATCAAATCATGGTTGAAGTAACTTGTTCTTTTATTAATGACATATAATTAACTGCCAATCACTGAATTTTACACACAGGATAGCCCTGGCTATACAAAAATAAACCACAATAACACACTTCCAAAACAATAATAAACACCTATAATTTTCTAGCCGTCCTTCTGAAGGAATCCTAAAAAGTCCTAAGCTAATTTTGCCCTCACCCTACACAGTTATACATATTCTCCAGCCCAGCCCATCCACACCCAGTGCCAGTGGGTTGTGAGGACACTCCTGTGAGAGAGAAGGTTCCTTTAGGCACACACCCCTCGTGCTGGGGAGGCTGTTCTCTACAGCTTGCCAATCCACCTGCTGTGGAATCACCCTGCCAGTTAATCTATGCCCCCTGAGGTGTGGGTTCCTACACGTTGTACCCAGTATCGTCAGTCCAGCGGCTGGCTGCTCGCTGTGTGGGATGGATGGGGAGACTGCTTTATAAGGCCTGGGCAGAGGTGACCATGCTGGCTGGCAACTTCTGTCTCTGCCAGACCAGGTTTTGTCTGGCTCTCTGTTTCCACTCCAGCATTTTTGCTTCGTGTTACAGATCTCCATGTTTCCCATTTATTGCTTTTCAGGTTGATTTCTTCTTTGTATCAAAAGTCAGTGTAATGCCCTGGTTGGTTTTTAATCTGGCTGATGGCCATCTTCCTCTTTAACCCCTTTCTCAGAAGCTTCAGGATTAAGTACAAAGAATACACATCAGAACATTGTTCCACCCACACTGACCAGCTTTGCTAACAAATAGGATTAAATACCTTGGTTGGTATCTCTGTAGTCTGTCACGTCATCTTGCTCTGAGCTGGCTTTTGAGACTGCTACATTATTCTGTGTAAACAAGCAGATACAGAAAACGCTTGCAAACAAGTGAGCAAAAATGAATGAAAAACTACCGGCGAGGAATGCCTGTGAATAAGGGCTAAAAGCACCTAGGCTCTCTGGGGAAAGCCTGCAGTGTTGCTCTCTAGTTTGTAAGGAAAGCCAGCCCGAGCTTTTGCAGATGAGGTCTCTATTGAATCTTACTGTGGTTTTTCAGCTGTGTAACCCAATACCCTGCCAGATATTTTTGTGCCTCTGGAAGACTTCCCAGAAGAGGACATGTGCCTGCATTTCAGTCCTTCCAGTTCACAGACTGGCATCTTAATTCAAACCCTCTTTCTCTCCAGAGTGTCTGTCTTAAAGGCAAATAAGGAACAGGGTGAAGTTAATTACTACCAGTTAGAGGCTGAAGATGAAAATATTTGTGGGAACAAGTTTGAATGAGAAGCCAACAGCAGCAGCACCTTAAAAGACACAAAGGACCATCAGACTTCTTTTGCCAAAGCTGTAACTTGGCATTAGTGAAGTGTAGCACTACATAAGATTGAGTTATATATGCACATATATATACATCTATAAGAGCTTATGATTTTTGTAAATACTTCTACCAGCTAGGCAATTATACTAAAATCTAACTGTTGCTAAACAAACATCCTTAATTTTTGAATGTCTGCTGTTCCATATTTAATATTTGCAAAGGAAGAAAATACAAGGTCTGACCTCCGAATAGAATTCCTGCTTGATTGAAAGTGCCTCTTTAGGAACCCAACTAAACTTTCCAGAAAATAGGCATTTGGTATACATGAAGAATGATTAAAATCAAATGAAAATGAGAAGTTTATATGCTCAGAGAAACCAGAAAGAAAGCAGAATTCAGAGCTGTTATTTAGTCCTACAGTTTCCCTGTGTTAGTACAATATGAATACCAGGAAAAAATGGGAAATTTGAAAAAAGAAACATCTGAGTGGAGTGGAGTTTTTTCAGGGGAAAAAAGAAGCAATCCAGCGATTCTTTGTAGTTCTCTTTGTTCTCTTACAGGAGCAGAACAGGGAAACTTGGAAAATGCTTTGGCTGAGAAAGAGGAGAATTTGTACAACAAGGGAAGTTAAACTTGAAAGAGATTTTAAAAGATAGAGCTTTCTGTACATACGTAACAGAAAAGGCATCTTGCACTGGAACCCAATGACAAAACAAGTGAATTGTCAGTGCATTGCTGAAACCTGCAAAACAAGATAAAGTCAGAGGTTGTCTGGAAGCTGAAGAGATCCCCAAGAGAGGTATGGATAAAGATGTCGAGGGTACCTAGTGAGTGGAGTGGAAACAAGATGCTTTCTAAACTGAATTCTGCAGTTCACTGAAGTCTGAAACATCAGAAGTTGTCACTCAAAAGGGAGGACTGGGGCTGCTGAGATAGGATCTAGTCATCCTTGAAAGGAACAGGGCCAGCCAAGTAAAGGGATGAAGATGTGTTTGAATTGGAACAGCTGTGCAACCAGCAGCAGAGGCAGTGAGCAAATGTTGACAAATTCCATATGTTCAGCTTTTCAGGTAAGGTAGCTTCATCCTAGAATCTGGACAGGAGCGACAACTGATGAATTTCAGAATGTTTTTGAGTGAGTGAATTAGGCGGATTTTAAAGAACTCGCTGGCAGTCTTCTGTGTTTTGTTCTTTTTTTTCTCCATCAGTCACAACTGTCAGCAAAATTGTGGATTAAATTCCTAGAAAATAAATAAATAAATGTCCTAGTGGAAGATTAATGGCTGGCTATATGGTATGAAAAGGAGGACCTCTAATCTGGAAAGAATCCACACATATGCAATGTAGAATGCTTATGTACCATAGGTCAGTCCTATATTTATTTAATGTATGTTACATCGGTGAAATTAATTAGGTGGGTAACTTTAAATGTTTAAATGCCAAGAAATTTCACTATTTCATTATGAAATTAACTATTTCATTGAAAATAACAGGGGAAACCTCAAGAAAAATGGTTAATTTTTTTTTAAACTTTTCCTCAAAACATGGCTAGTTTGAAATTGCCTCCATTTATTTCATATGAACGCATTTATTTCCATACATATATGCACAAATACAGACACATACATATAAATGATACCTCAAAGTCATGTCTATCAAAATTGATGAACTTTTGGAGTAGAGAAGGGGTAATTTGTCTGCACCACTACGTGCTGCCTTGGTGTAGAAAAATATATCAGGCATTTAGACAAAAGTGGTTTTACTGCAAGAGTGTTTGGCTGCTTTTCTGCCATAACGACCAGAGAGAGCTGACCAGCTTTGCAGCAGGTCCCACACCTTTTCATCAGAGGTTAACAAAGGGATTGACTGATACCCTGATTTCTAATAGGAATGGGGGAAATGACTCCTGTCTGTTAGCTCCACAGGGCATTTCTGGTTCTGTAAACTGGTTCGAAGGCATGGAAGTATCCCAGATAATGGCACATTAGTATGGCACAGTGCACAGGCTAATGAGCCTTGCCTCTTGGCGGAATCATTAGGCTGAGGGCAGCGCTATTTTGACATGAGTACTTTGCTCCCAGTGTCATAGTTATCTCAATGATGCTGCCTTGGTGGGAGGGGGTGAAGTCTCTGAACCATCCTGTATTGCTACATGGAGTGCACTGGCTTGCAGTACCTCTAGTTCTGATGCTTAGGTAATCTAAATTAGGTTAAATTAAATTTTTACCAAATTAAGTTAAATTGCTTCTGAAATTGTCTGTTGTTATATATTGGATCCAGTTTCTAGTCAAGTCAATGGGTCATTCCATGGACTTCTCAGGGTTTTATATCAGCCTTCAGACACCTCATGTAAGAAAAATAACAACAAAGTGTGCAAAGGAGGAGAAGGAAATGTAGACCAGCCCCTGGCTTGGCACATTAGGAAATTTAGACAGATACCGCAATAAGAACACGCTGTCTTATCTTCAAAGGCAAAACAGAGTCAAGGCTCAGTTGTGACAATCTATGCAGAGAGAGCTGCAGGGCTAGTTAGATGATGAGAGACTGATTTTCATGAAGAGAGATATACCAGCTGACAAGAACACAGAATCATTTTAGAGAGGAGTGCAAAATGTGCTGGTACTTTCTGGCATTTCCGTCTAGCTATACAGAGACAGGAGGGACGTCCTACAGAAAAGGATTGCGGGACTCCCATGCAGAGGGGAGGCCCGAGAGTCCTGGCCAGAAAGTTGAAAAGACGAGAGGAGGCCTCTTGTTGGTTGCTTCAGATAGTTGTTTTAATTAGTGTTATCAGAGAAACAGAGTGCTGGACACAGCACCCTGCAGAGAGTTCAAAAGATGAGCATGGAAAAAAAACTTATCGCAAATTCTTGGCCCTTTTAAAGGTAAATGACCCAACAGAAGTTTGAAACGAAACATATTTTCACTTTTCTGCCAATGCCCAACAAACCCAGCTCCTGCGTGAACAGGAACTGCGGAATTTTTCATCCAATCATTCCAAATCACTTCTGCCGCAAGACATGGAGGTATAGAAGAAGAAGCCCTGGAGAACAGCAACTGTCCTCCATCTTGGCATTTTTAGCTTTTATCTATTTACTACATAAACAACGCCAAAACCTCTAAATTCTTCACCTTGTGACACCACTACAAACTATTCTATCATCTGGTTCAAACCTTTCTAGATTCAAACTCTTCCCAAAGTGTTGGCAAATTTTTCCATGGACAGAGGTCAAAATAAGTGCCGTCCAGGGGGGATAAATTCTTCAAAACTGGCAGAACAGTATCTCCTGCACTTTGGGTACCAACATCGGATGTTGGCTTTAGTTCTCAAAAGATCCCACCTGAATTTCTTGTTCTGCCACAAACTTTTTGCAAAAACTTGAGCAAATCTCTTTTTTTTAAATCCACAAAGGTTGTTTTTCCTAGTGCCAGTTTCAGTCCCTTGCTTGCATTGATCTCCAAGCCATAATGTTTTTTGTCAGTGAGTGCTGGGCACTTTCTGAAGAGCACAGTAGCTGAACACCCCATATGGATTAGCTTTTCAGTTTTCTTTTGTTTCAATGCCTCCTCAGCAAGAAAGGGAAGGAGGTGCTGAGAAGTTGCCCTGTTATCCAGGCTAGCTTTAAACATGGAAGTTCTGGAGAATGGTTGCAATGCTCTGCTTTTTGAGCTTTTTTGGTTTTTTTTTCTGAAGGAGGTTTAGTGCAAAGTTTTTTCCAGTTGCTGTCTTTTCCATGTTGCAGCAGCAACACTGTTATGGTGCGATGATATTAAGTGCATTGAAAGAGTGTGAGACTACATTGGTAGTAAAGGTAAGCAGCTGCTTTTCCACCTAAAAGTGGTAAAAACACTGAGATTGTAGAGGACCATAACTACATAACTTCTGAATAACTGAGCTTCAAGGATATTCTGTGTTGCACAGCACAGTGTCACAGCCCCCCTAGCTGGGCTGCCTCATTCTGAGGGGAGGCAGCTGTTTCTGCATACTATCAAGCCCTGTCGTGAGTGCTACACTAATGTGGCTACAAAGATGTTTAGAACTGATGTTTTACTGATTGAAAGCCAGCCTGGGCTCTCTGTCATGTGCAGAGATATACATGGAGATGCTCAGAGGTACGCACAATGTGCAAATCAGCGTTGGACCTGGGCTCAGCAGATTCCTCATGACTTAAGGCAACGTTTCAATACTTTGAAGCAATTATATTTTGGTTGGACAACTGATCTCTAAACCCTCATTACAAGGCTCCTACATCCACTAAAGGGTCGAGGAACTGCTTTGCAAATAGAGGCAGACAGGTCCTCGGCTGTGTAAATCAGTGCAGCTCCCTTTAAATCAATGAAACTATTCTAGTACTCTCAAGGTGAGGATCTGACTCAAAGAGTAATGAAAGAGAGGTGACACCAAGAATGAGATTTTTCTAAAGCTCTCAACATTAGTCTGACTCTGTGCCCATTTCCTCTGAAAGTAAATGACTTATTAAATTCAGTGGGAGCAGATACCAAGCTGAAGGCTGAGAAATCCCATTCCTCAGACCAAGAGTGCCACAGATTGTGCTCTGGTGAGAGGTGACTGACTGTGAGGGCTGAGTAGTTTGGTGCAGTACTTTTTGGTCAGCAGCGAAAAAGATGAAAAACTCTGGTCCACTGAAAAATCACGAGAGGAAAGCCAAAACAGACAGGATAACCAAAAAGTAGCGTATTTCCACTGCATCCCCAAGTACTGAAGTAGACAAGCTACAAAACCTCAGATTCTCCCAGGACCCCGAGATGTAGGGTCTAGCCAATCTCAGAGCAACTTGTTGCATAAATGTTTCCATGAGGATTTCAGGAGCTGTTTAAGGCCAAGCTGTTCGGTGTTGATGTTGCATATGCCTAAAAGCATGTGAGTAGGGGGAGTGAGGGCTTGTTTTGAGGAGGGCAGTGGGATGGTGTCATTGAAATGCTTAGTTTCTTTGCTGATCCATAGAGGAATCAGAAAATATTGGACTAATTGACCTTCATTGTCCTTGCTGTATTGGACCTAATGACCAACAGATGCCAGTACAACATAAATAACTAAAAGAATTTAATTAAAGGAAAAATGTCAAACAAAGGGGCCAAAAATAGCATTTAAGCAACCTTCCTCTCAGACAAGCTTTTGTGTAATGATACAGAAAAGAAATTTAAGTTCATACATTAACTTCTAACGGAGCAGGGAATGGGTTAATGTAACTGGATAAGATAAATGTCAGGATAATTTTTAAGTGCTTTATCTGCTAATAGCACTGAGCCCAAAACAGCACTGATGTGTTAATGTAACTTGATCAAGATGATTATATAGCAGCATAAAGACATTTTGCTTATCTGCTGGCCTCATCATCATTCATTTTCAGTGTGTTTGAACTGACTACACTACACATCAGTAGTTATGTTCTATATGCAGTAAAATTACCACATTGCATGTTTGCAATGATATACGTATATATATTTGCTTCCTGAGGACAGGAAGCTTTCCATCACTCTTTGGCTGTGCAAGTTCTGTCTCTGTGAAAAGAGTTTCACACAGGAAACGTCATTTATCATGAGTATCCTTTTTGAATCAAATAGATACTTAGGTTAATTCAGGAACAAGTAGGTTCTTGACAAGAACGTGAGGATATCCCTCAGTAACAGTTACTTACCTCAGCTGGCTTCAAAACAGACTTTCTGAAAGAATAAGGCTTCATTTTTCAGACTAAGGGTCTCAAAATATAGATCTCAGATAATCTTGACCCATGGTTCACAGGCAACATGCCGTCTGTAGGACCTTCTGCATTACCCATGACCCTAGGGAATATAAATGTTCAAACTTAATCTGGCAGGGAGAGAGAAATACCATATTGTCTACAAAATGTTTCTGTGTTGTGGCTGGTGTGCCAGAACTGGGAACAGGATCCATGTGGAAGTGGGCTAAGAAGGGTATAACTTTTAGCTCTACTGTGGAAGCAGCTCCCCGGCTGTCTGGGGTTCTCTGCTGCACAGACAGCCGTGCTGGCGCAGACAGTCATTTAGGAGGCCATCCTTAAATGCTAAAATTTAGGGGAGCACACTGTGTATGCTGTATTTTATAGAAAGCAGATGAATTCCTGCTTTCAACAGTACAATCAGCTCAGGTTACTGTTCGAAGATATATGCCTCTATATGTAATTTTTTTTAATAACACCTCTGTTTTCATCAATAGTAAAATTTTAAAAGGGAAGAGAAAAAGGAAAAAATCATTAAAAAGTTAGGAGATAAACAGAAAATATCATTTGGGGTAGGAAACTTTTAATGTTAGCATTCATATCAGAACACATGCAGTGCCACTTCTTTGTAATTATCAAAAACCAGAAAATGTTGGTATGGGGGAAAATATAAAACTGAAAGCACACGTGATGAGAGAAATAATGACTAAATTATTATTATTGTGATTTCTCTTTTGTTATCCTTCTCACAGCAGCAAGTATAATTTTCACTATTTTTTAAAGTTTGACTAATTGTTTTGTTTGTTTTGTTCAGATTCTGGAGAAACTTGGTAATCCCAATACCACTGCATGGCCCACCAACAGCAGCCCCAAAATGAAAAAGCAGCTTATTATGAGACCTTGTCTTCACACCAAGAGACATTTTGGGGTAGTAAATAGCAGTTTGTGGAATAAAGCAATTGAAAATATGCAAGTACACTCAGCAAACAGATGGTGTTTAGTATGAGCTGGATTCCCTTTTCAGAGCTCTAGCTCAAAATATTTGATTCAAAAGTTCACTTTGAAGTTTTTTCTCCCCTAATCCCTTAGTAAGCTATAGTGGTCTTGAAGGTTATCTGTCGCCTCAGCTTGAACATAGGCTTTCATTTCTCGAGTGTGATCTTACTTGCAATTAGACCATATAAAATACCAGATATTCTGTTCTATTAAAAAAGGGGAAAAAATAAAAGAAAGAAAAACCCCACAGTTCTGCACACAGCAGTTTTTGGATTCAGGAATTGTACACTAATAGCACCAATAAGCCAATGGGGTGTGTTTCTGCAAGAGATCATAAAGGAAAATATTTCTGTTTATGATGAACTCAACTTGTTCATGGGAGATTATTTTTATTAGGAAAATGGAAAGATGCAAACATAATTTCAGATTTGAAAAGGTTGCTCCCAGTGAAAGATAAGTCCTGCAAAACCCAGACAGATTTGCCAGCTGGAATTTTTAAATATTCATTCCTATTCCTTTATCCTATTCTGTTAATGGGACAGAAGTTTGTCTATGCTCAGTAATTATAATGGGACTCAGTTATGGAGGGGTCAGAAACTAAAGAGAAGGGGATTTGTGGTCAGTATTTGCTTGGGATAGAAGAGCTGTACCTTGCCCTCTTCTTTTTAGAGATGACCACTATGATAGCCAAGATTTCAATGTTGAAAAGTGTATGGGAAGGCTGAAATAAAGGTCTTGATCTGAAGGAGTGACTGCAGGCCCCGGTTTGGCCGTGCCGGTATCCATGTGTGGGTATGTGCTGTATGCTAGGTTATGTTTCTGAGTCAGAGAGGCCTTGAAGAGGACACCAATTCTCCTAGTATGGGGCAGTGAGAACAGGTCACTTGTCTCTTTGGGGAAATTGCCAAGAAATGATTTTAGCTGAAGCTTGTTGCCTTGTGCCTTCTGGCCATTTGTGTGGCACATGGGTTTGCCTCTGAATGCTGAACGTGCTGCTTGCACACCTTGTCTCTACTCAGTGCTGTCACAGTGCTGCTAATGTCCTCTTCAGAGCCAAGCTGCCCACCCGCCAAGCCCAGACCAGCTCCCAGCATGGAGTTAGACATGAAAGCACAGCCCAGGATGTGTGCAGTGCCCCCTGGGCCTGCCAGCCTCTCCAGAAACTGTTCTGGGTACTCCTGCTTTCCCAGTGGCTCCTTTCTAGTGAATCCCCTGGAACAAAGCTGCTGCAGTGGGCCAACCCCTGTCCCAATACCAGACTGCAGCTGCTCTCTGTCACCCCATGTCCCTGTGCTCCAGTTTGCTCACATGCAGCATATCCTTGACATGACACCACAGCCCAACCAGGGCGTCTAAATCCTCTTGCTAAGAGAGCTGACTGTATTAATCCCACTAGCTGGAAGCTGATCCTTTCTCTTCTTTCCTGACAATATCAAGCCCTAATTTCCTGGGTTTGCACTCACACTGGAAGAGCTGCACCATCAGTTCCTAAGGTGTGAGTCCTTGTGCCGGTTTGGCCAAAATCTAGCAATATATCCTCTGAGAGAAAACCAGGTTACAACTACCCTTCCCCCCACCAGGTTCGGGAAAAAAAAAAAAAAGAAATTTTCCTCGAAGGAAAGTGAGAGAGCTAAAAGCTATTTATTTAACATACACACAAGAAGAAAAAAGGATAATAATGCTAAATAATGAAATCTCTCACTGTAGAGAGAAACCTGGGAAGATTTCAGAGTCCTTCTGTAGGTGTGGTGTCTCTCCTCCTCGGAGATGGGTGAGGGCCCACCCCCTCGGGCCTCGGGGTAAATTCTCCCGATGTGTTCTGATGTTGTTGAAACAGTCCAGGAGAGAAGAAGGGAAAAAACCAAAGTCCCAGGAAACAAAGTTCAGCTTTCTGTCTCACACCGGAGAGAGGAGCAAGGAAAAAACTGGCTGAAGAAGCAAGCCGGATGCTCCCCCCGTGCTACCGCAGCCAGAGCACACAGAGGAGTGAATCTCCGTGTCCTTGAGACACTGCTTTGAAAAGTTTGCTTGGTCCTTTTGTTGTTTTTTTTTTCTCTCTCAAGCTCAGTTTAAAGACACAGAAAAGGCACAAAATTAATTGTTTGGCATAAAGCCGTGATAGGGGATATACATGATGGAGTCACCCCAAGACAGTCCTCCTCAGATTACCTCTGTTACATGTGATGAATCAGTGGCCTTGCAGTCCTGCTCGGCCCTGGTTCCTGTTCCCGCTCTTAGTTATTCACACACGGCATCCTCCACCTTGGGCAAGGACGCTGTTGGCCAGTTTCTAATCCCAGGCTGTCAGCTGGCCCCTGCATGGCTTACAGCCACACACAGAGTCACCCATCGAGCACCAGACCTACTGCCAGCTACTGCCACGTACGTGCATTTAGCACACAAGGCTTTTGCACATCAGCCATGGCTAAAATTTGCTCGCATGCTCTCTCCTCTCTGACTGACTTCCTCAGCCACCTCAGTATTCCTTCCAGTCCTGGCTGGAAGCTGAGCTGTAGCATTTTGAACAGGTAATGGTCCTGCCCATATCCTCTGTGCACAAGCACACAGGCAGAGAATGATCCACTGACATTTTAACTAGGAAAATATGAGAGAGGGGGGAGAGGAAAGGAAAGAAAGAGAGATGGGGTGGGACAAACAAGAAAAGAAAGGCAGGCAGAGGGAAAGAGGAAGAGATAAAGGGAGGAAGTAGGAGAGAGAAATGCTGTAACATGTA
Organism: Ifrita kowaldi; assembly: GCA_013398055.1. Classification (NCBI taxonomy): domain Eukaryota; kingdom Metazoa; phylum Chordata; class Aves; order Passeriformes; family Cinclosomatidae; genus Ifrita; species Ifrita kowaldi. The sequence goes on from VZRS01008529.1 coordinate 922,204, forward strand.
CATAAGCCCAGGATTTTCTGGAGGGACCTAAGGGACCAGAACTGCAGATGATGAAATGTCACTCTGGTGGAGAATGTATTTGTGGACGTTATTATTTTTGCACTGACATTCTGGTAGAGAGAAAAAGACAATCTATCTATTGGTACCCAACACTAGAGAAAGTTTTAAGAGTACTAGTTCCTTCTCTGCTCTCTTCTGTGTAAGTTTGAGATTTGGTTGGTTCATTTTATTTTTTACTTTTCAAGAAAAGACACACTCTCCCCTCCTGTTAGTTCATCTGCCTTGTAATGTTTAAGAGCCAGGGAAATTACTGCAGCACCCAAGATGCAATATGGTGTCTATTTTGCACACTCTTCATAGTACCTACATAACCTCACCACAGAACTGGGTTCATAGGCCTGAACAGAAACAGAATATAAACTGTCTTCATGTACCTGAAGGTATTATGACAGAATAAAAATAGCTGTTTGTTGCTAAAATACTAGTCTACTGTTTTTCTAGTGTACTTTAAAAAGCAAGCTCTGATTATAAAGAAAGCAAGTAGTTTCACATACAGCAATGTTTTTTGAAAAAGCTACTATTCTAGCATGAAAGACTTTCAGAGGAAATTTTTTACTGTGATTGGCACAACTCTGTTGCCTTTTGCTGATAATGGTCACCACAGAAGCCGACCAGAAGTCCAGAATATTTTCTTTCCTAGGCTGAGGAGATACAGACAAATGCACCGATTGCATATTGCAACAAAATACTATATTCTGTGGCTGTCAAAACTGGATCAATTGTACTCAATATTCTTTTCTACTGATCCGCTCCTAGGACACAAACATCCATATGCCACTTAAAGATACATTATTTGAAAATGGAATTAGCAGTACTCGGTCAGAGCCACAAAAATAAGATACTTATCAGAAACCATGCTTGTAACTCTCACGATTCAGGAGAAGCAAATGTGGAAATATGTCTTCATAAAAAATTCACACAGTCACAAATTGTGCCATCTATTTCTGTACACTACATTTTTGTTACTCCTGGAGAGAGAAGGTCTTTTTATTTAAAATAATTGTTGTTGGTTTTTCAAAAGACATAAAGTATTCATCTTTTCCCCTCTCCTGCTGCCTTCTAGAAGTAGTAAAAGAGCTGAAATTAATTAAGTTCTGACCTCATGTCAGGTTTGTATATCATCATTAACAGAAAACAACATCCTTAAGGTCTCAGATCTGCACAATTAAAGCCAGAAATCTGTGGGAAAAAAACAAGATTAAAAAGAAAGTGTTGGGAGAGAGAGTTCAAAAGTTGAATTCCCTTGCATGGGGAGATGCAGTCACTGAAACCTTCACCTAAGGTACCCAGGTGCATTTACATAAATCCCTTTGTTCTCCTGTGCAATTACCTCTCCATTTGTCTCCACGGATTTTCCTGTCTCTAAATCCTGTATGCTTTTCTCATTTATTTCACACTTACATGTTACAGCCCAGACACTCTGAGAAACAAATATCCATTTGGATAACAGAGGTAATCAGGATGCATCCTGGATTCAGCCCTGGTGTATGCAAAACAGCCCAGAGTTCTCTTATAGCATCTGTTATTGGCTGCAAGAAAAAAACGCATGCCAGTCAGGACACCGTTTGCTCTGACTTACTCTCCTAAAAACCCTGGTGTGTGATGATCTGCTGACTGATTTCACTACATTATGCTGATTTTGGGGCTGCATTAGTCTAGTAAGTCTGGAAAGACTGATTCTGCATTTTGCTACTCAGTGACTTACACCAGGGCTGTTCATTCTAATACTCTCAACCTCTAAGAAATGAAGCCTTTGCTTATTCACTGTGCAAGTTTGGTAGTTTCCAAACACATGGGTTTTTTCTTTAATGCCATCTTTCTTATATCTTCATATTTAAAAATTTGATATAATTTTTGGGTTGCGTAGCTCAAAAAGTAACCAGGTACACTAGTTTCAAAAATCAATGTAACATTTTTTGCTTCAAAATGAAGTCCTTTTCCATTTCCACTTTGCCCTTGAGAATAAGTTGAAATAAAATGCTATATTAAAACCAAAAAGATTGACTATTTTGTTCTTCAGTTTTATCACAAAAGAGGAAAAAAAGCAAAATTAATTTAAGCAAACATTGATTTTTTGTTAAGAACAGTTAATTGGAAAACAAAAAAAGATTTAAAGCGTTTTGATGTCTTCACTGTTTTTTTTGATTATTTCTTTGAGCTCATCTTTATTAGTTCTTGGTACAGTCCCCCTTTCTACTGATTTGTGTCAAAACCCCAATTGCTCTCTCTCAATGGTGCTTAAGGCATCATCTTTATTTTTATTGGGTTTTTTCCTACCATATTTACTTTGACTTTTGCTCCTTTTTGTCTTACAGCACCTTTCTTCCATGCTACTTTTTATACTAATAAATTGGTTTTTTGTTGTTGAGTCTTATTCCTGCATACCATATTTCGATTTGAATTCCTCAGTCCTACTGGCATGTTTTAAATGGATACTTGGTCACTTATAAATGTATTAGCTCAGGGGAGTTAATTAAAATGATCTTTAATGAGAGAGGACAAGAACTCATCCTTTAAAGAAGTAACAATCTAGGTGTACCTTCCACTCACCTGTGTTTTAAAAAAATCTGCCAGCTTGCCTTTTCATTGAAATTGTGAATGATCTCATCTGTTTGTGCACTGTCCCTGTGTTGAAGCTGGATAGCCTTTTGCAGAGCCCTGATCCAAAGGACTTTTGAATGTTCTCATTTAGGATCATTCCTCCAGTTCACTTTTTCCCCCACTGATGCAAATTCCCTTAGCTTCCTGCCCATCGCCATTTTCCAAGCTCTCTCAGAGGCACATTGGGTGCTACTGCCTTGTCTCCTAACACAAAGTCTAATGATAAAATTGTGATTCTGGTTTTCTTTCTCAGAAATCTTCTTTAGTCTCCAGCACTGGTTTCTATTTTATTGCTCTGATCCTTTCCAGCTGAAGTCTTATCTTATCCTTGTCTATCAGAAGTGCAAGAGCTCAAATAACCTTAGCCCGGTGTTCTGAATATGTAATTCAGGGGGCCTCATCCAGACCCTGTTTCTTCAATAAATTTAAGACAATTCTCATTCCCTTCAGTGCCCCACACGGATTCCCTTGCCTGTATATGTACTCTTATCTTTCCTTCTTATCTTCTATATTCTCTGTCTGTCATGAAACCTTTTTTAATTTTTTCTCCTCTGTCTTCTGAATTCCTTTCAGCTGTAGTTGTACCCAACTCTGTATTCAAAATCTCATTTCTGTTTTGCAAAACTTGCTAATGCCAATCCATTTCTGTAAAAGAATTTTCCCTTGTTATGGGACTGATTTTGTCTCCTTTGGTAATATTAATTTATGCAACAAGTAGTTTTTACTGAAATCTGCAGAGCTTCTCTCCAGCATGGGTGGCTGCATCTGACCCTCCATGACATTCTGTCCATTATGTGGTCATGCTAGAAACAAAGTCAGTCTGCTAGAAGATTATTCTTTGGATCAGCCAGGATGGGTGGTTTTAGGGTTCTGGTTTGGTTTGGTTTTGGGGTTTTTTTGATGTTGTTTTGGGGTTTTTTTTCCTTTGTGCTTTTTTTTTTTTTTTCTGAATTGTGTTACTGTGTTCTCTGTTTCCACGAAAAATTTCCTAGAACTGAGACCTATTTCATAGAAACGTAGATTGGCCTGAGGCAGGGACACTTTTCACTAGACCAGGTTGCTCCATCCAGCCTGGCTTTAAACGCTTCCAGGGAGGCGGCGTCCACAACATCAGGGCAACCAGTTCCAGGGCCTCACCATCTTCATGGTAAAGAATTTTTTCCTAATGTCTCACCTAAACCTGCCCTCTTTCAGTTTGAAGCTATTTCCCCTTGCCCTGTCACTACATACTCTTGTAAATACTCTATCTCCCTATGTCTTAAATGTCCCAAAGGACATTGTTCATGCTTAAAAAACACAGGTACTACCAGTAAAATGTAGCATTAATAGCAAAGGTTACAGGGGAAAAAAAAAAAAGGAAAAAAATTTTCCATAAAAAGGTTGCAATGGGGACATAGAAAGACTGTCAACTGCTTCAACTGAAATGCATCCTGTCATTCTGGAAAAGTAACCAGACAAACAAAAGCAGAGCAACAAATTATTGAACTCCTAGTTCACTTTTACTTGCCCTAATCCTGTTTCCAAATAGCAGCAAAAAGCTGGCCAGTTTTGCACAGAATTACAGGGAAAGAAGCCTAGAGGTACAGCAGTGAGGGAAATATCAACTGTTGTCTCTCAGCCGTTTGGGGCCTCACTTTATTTTCAGCTGGCTGCCAATTCTAGCTGACATTGCTGCTTTCTGGAAGGGAAAAGCAAAGCTGCTCTTTTTGTTGTCACTGTTGTTCAAGCCACTAAAATAGGACTAGCTACAGCTTTTGCTGTTGTTCTGTTTAACAGAGGGCTTGAAAACAGTATGTTTACAAAGTCTGTAGAAGCTGTTGAAATAGTATTTCCCTGGTAACTTTCATTAAATTTGTCTTAGTATTTCTCCTACTGGTACTTGTTTGGTCGTTTTTTTTTTTTTCCCCAGTAGGTTATTGAACAAGAGAATGATTTCCAAAACAGTAAATAGGGACTTCTGACTCACCCTTTGCTCTTTCCAGACATCTAAATCAAGAATGCAAAAGTGACAATAAATTTCCACTCTTGAAATTTATCCATAAAGGATATGTGAAATCTGTATTCCAGGTGTTTAAGAAAAGACTGGATGTATCACTCAGTGCCATGGTCTGGTTGACATGGTGGTGTTAGGTCATAGGGTGGACTCCATGATCTCAAAGGTCTTTTCCAACCTAAAAGATCTGATGATTCTATGAAGATCATACAAATATAAAGGAAATTAAGGATGCCCATCATGTGTGAGGGGACAGGTTTGGATCCAATGTTTCAGGTCAGCAAGAACCATTTTCTCATGCATGCTGGCAAACCAACCCTTACCAGACATTAACTTTCACCTTATTGCCCATGTCTCAACTCAAGTTTAGAGTTCACTAAAATACAAAATTATAAAGAAGCTATCTAGTCCTGATTTGCAAACCTTCACTGATTTCCTTTGTAATTCCCTTTAGTGGGTTAACCAAATTTTTTGTCTAAAAAAAAAAAGATGTTTGATTTTTATCTTAAATTGTCTGGTTTCTCTTTCCAAATATTGTATCTATGTCTGTCCTTGCTTTAAAAAGAAAGATACTGTTCTAGCACCTTGCATTTTCTTCCTGTGAAGATATTTATATGCTGGCATCAAGTCAGCTGTCAATCTATTTTTCTGATAAAATAAACAGACTGAACTTCCTACTTCTGCTACTGTAAAATATTTTCTCCAGTCATGAAGGAATTTATCTGGCATTTCCCTACCCTCCCACACCTCTAGTGTTTAAAATAGATTTAAATGCATCTATTAAAAGTGTATGCAGTTTTCTAATATCAGCATAATGAGTGTAGCAGAGGTAAATAATTTCTCCAAGTGCAGTCTCCATGCTCTAGCATGTAAAGCATGAGAAATGCACCAGCATTTCTTACCCCAGTATGGTGTTCACCGTGACGTGTCCAACATAACTCACAAAATTTTCTTTGAGTCACTGCATTCTAGGATGCAGCTCCCAAGGTACAGTGCTGATAGGGCCTCTATCTCTTCTCTCCAGATGTTTCTTCATCGATTTCTTTCAATGCAACAACTGTATTTTGTTTGAATGGATTCAGGACACCAAGTAATCAGAACACTCAGTTTATTCTGTCTGATTCTTTTGTCATTCTCATTACTTCTTCTTTGCTGTATCCTCGAGTTTTATCAACCACTCCTCCTGGAAGCCTGTTCAAGTACTTGGCCACCCTCTCAGTAATTAATGCTTCCTAATGTCCAGTCTAAACTTCCCCTGATGCAGGTTTGAGTTTTTCCCACCCAATCCCATTACTGGATATCAAGGAGAACAGATCAGCATCTCCCTCTCCACTCCCCTTCCTCAGGAAGCTGTAGTGAGCAATGAGGTCACCTATCAGACTCCTTGATAATAACAACTCCACAGAAGTTATTTCTGTGCTGCACGAGCTTCTCCAGCTCTGAGTGTGTGACCAAAAGAAAAAAAGCGCGTGACTGGGCATCTTCTTCCTCTACTTGCCCTGGAGTAACTAGAAGGAGGAACCAGAAGCTGTCATCAATTTTGTGACAGAAGATAAACTAGAATAAAAAACACTGGTCCAGGGAAAGAAATTCAAATGGCTCTTCTGATACACCACCTTCCAGTTTTCCTTATCCAGCTCTACCTGGGTGCACTTGAAAACCAGGACATAAAACTGTAGAAAGAAATGCCATCTCCTGGAATTTGTGACTTCTTAATTAGCTCCTGTTCAGTCTGAAAATCACAAACACTATTCAAATGTTAATTCTTCAAACTGTACTTCATTCTACCCATCATACGGGTGCAGTTATCCACTATCGAAAGTACAAAAGGGGCTGGAAAACACTTCCCAAAGCAGTTAGTGCAGATGATACTAATTATGGAATTGAAAACTTGCAGGGACATCAGTAAGTTCCCAGATTAGTTCATCCACTTGTCAGAAGTGAAAAGTTTCGTAAAGCAAAAGGGAAACAGCTATTTCTTTCTTCTAGATTCTCTGTCTGCATCTATATAACAAAATGAAGCACTTTCATGAACATTTCCAGTGTACCAAGTCCAGAACTATGTTTACAGTTTAATTTACGGTTAGAGCTGTAGAAAATACAGGGATATTCTCTAGATTGCAGGAAGAATGAGAAAACTCAGCTGCTGGGAAGAAATACAGTGGGAACATATAACAGAGTAATACAGTTGTCCTCCTACACAAGCTGTGGTTTTGTCAGATACTTCCCATTTTCAGGCATCCATCTTAATTCTGCTTTGAGCTCTTACCTTCTGGGCATGTGTTATTCTCCTAAGATTTTGTGAATAAGGAAAAGGGGAAATTTCTTTGCTGCTCAGAGAATAATTATCATCAGAGAATGGCTAACAGCCACAAATATACTGCAAATGTGGAAGATAGAAAACTAAACTGAAGCGATTGTACAATACAGTCAGCTGAATGAACCCAGAGAATCTCTAGAGATCTCTGTAAATAGGATATCCTTCTTGGAAGTAGTTTGGCTGGTGTTCCTAATCATACATTGTAAAAATACTCTGCTTTTCTTTCCTTTTTTTTTTTTTTAATCCTCATCTATAAACATAGTTCTAGACTTGGTACACTGCTTCCAACTGCCTTTTCTATGCTTCTTTGGTACGTTGCTCTTGGTGGATTTTCAGTTTGTCATGTTGCATTCCAGTCAGTCCATTTCTACCTAATGGCATTAAAACGGTCTTAAAAGCTCAGAACCTGGTAGCTTTCTCCACCTTCTGCATTAGATTTAGGTGTTTAAGCTTTCCATTTCTGTGCACAAATCTGTACATAACTCCGCATCCACAAATATTTTTCCTCAACTCCTTTTTTTGCCATTAGTGAGAAAACCTACTCAGAAAAGAGTTGGGCCTAGACATAGAATCTCTGTGAAACAAAAATTGCAATGTGTCAACTCCCCAGAAGCCTTTTTATTTTATTTAGGAAACATAAAATTCATAAAAAATGTCTTGGAGACTAACCATTTGCTTGCTCTCCTCCCGAGGAGATTTTCTGCTAAGTGCTGACAAAAGCAAACCCCTTCTTTTCCCCCAGCTTGGAGAGAAGAAAAGAGAAAAGAAAGGATGACCAGTAAGGATTTAAGGACTACTTTTTTAACCTTTCCTTTCCAAACTTTCTTTCCAAATGCCTTTTGCAGCTGCTGCAGCCTTGTTGGCACTTACAATGCACGCTGAAGTGTGCTTATTCCACTGGCTTTGCTGCTTTGCATCTCAGCTGCTGCTTGCTCTCTCCTAGACTAAAAACTCCTGCAAGTGCAGTCTCCTTTTCTTCCCAATGCTACATACTTGGGAGTGCATTCCCAGTGCTTAATAAATAAACTAAATGAGGCATTACTTGTTGTGGTCACCAGCCACATAAGAACTAGGTAAATCTGTGGATGTGATGTCTGGCTTCTCTCACCTTGGTTTTCAGAATCGTCCAGCTGCACTGGTGCATGTCATGAGGATGGTTTTTCTTTGGCTCATCTGCAAAAGCCTTAGAATTATGCCACTACCTTGTAGGCAGATATTGTATTGTATGTGTGCATATGTACATCCCTAATTTAAATAAGTGATATAAAGATGCCTCATGGTACTCAAAGTCTCACTGAGACTTTTGAGCAGCCAAAGGACATGAATAGATAGATACCTGCTGGACAGTCTATTGAGACTGGATAAAGGTGGATTTGAAAGGAAGACAAATACTGACATTCAGCGGTTTAAACAGCCCAAGGCACATTACACTGAAAGGAATCATTATACAAAGCAAATTTCCATTGTTATTATTATTTTTTCCCTTTTAGTCAGTGTCACCTTCCAAAAATCTAATTTGTTGACTTTAATGGCTGAAATTTTAATGTGACTGGAGTCACCAGAGTAAAAGTTTGCACTCAGGTCCCTCCTAAGTACATATTTAATTAATAACTAGAATTGTCGTTAAAAAAACAACCAACGAAATGAAAAGGCTTCAGCCTCTGTGTAAAGAGTATCATGTTTTGTCACATGATAAAGTCACCAAGAGGTGGGTGGGCCCTGTGACCTGAAGTGTACCTAGAGCTTTATCAAAGCTCAGAGAATATTTTTAGTGATAGGGAGCTGCTTTTCTGTTCCCTCTGATTCTGAGATTGCTCGCTTAAACTGTTGAGCTCTTTGCTCTGCCAGGGTCTTCATGGATGCTCTAAATTTTGCTGGTGTAGAAGCTGCACAAAAGGAGGCTGTGCTGGGCAGGTGATTATACCTCAGGATCAAGGTTCAGTATTAATCTCCACTCTGCTAGATTATTTGTCTCATCATAATACAACTCCATTATCCAAATGGGGGAAGAAGCACTTTCTATACCTCTCACAATAAATTGATTAATATATGAGAAATACTGGTAAAAAAAAAAAAAAAAAAAATCTGTGTAAGTGTCCCGGATTTACAAAGATGTCCAAGATTTCAGTGTGATCCTCAGGGTGATCCCTGGCCATCCCTGAATGCTTTTTCCCTAGAAAGTAATGTGGTATGGTTACAGTGCAAGCGCTGCCCCAGGTATGCTGGATAATCTTCTAGTTTACAGGGAAGTCAAATATGAGTCTGCTTTACCCCAAACAAGAATGTGGCACATACTGATTCTTAATACATGAAGCATAAATTTCCAAGAATATATAAGAATGCCTCCTCTAAATATGCATCTTAATCACAATCCTAGAACCCTTTTAAGGAATTAAACCCTCTTAAGAAAAATAACATCCCGTAACAAATTATTTTTAAGAAATTAAAATGAATTAATTTCAAAAGGCAATTAAAAGCAAATACAGTAGAAGGAGAATAATTTGTGCTAATGACTGGGATATCCATGGCAAATTACTGAGTTTCACAAATTGCTCAGTGAATAAGCAAAACAAATCCAGCCCAAGAATAATGTATCATAAAATGTCCAGCATTTTGTTTTTCCAGATGCAATTTAGTTTTAATTATGATATAGTAAAGCAATGAAGGGGCCACCCAGGGGAAAAATGCTTCTAAATGCATGAGAGACCTGTGGCCCAAATGCTGTAATCTCAATGTAAAATCCCAGCCAATAAACATCTCTTTGAGCTACTTAATTGTTTTTTGGTATTTTCTATAATAATGTAGGGGGTAATAGAAACGCTAAATTACTGATATTAATCATAAGGTATAAATGGATGAGTCTAAAAGAGCAAGGACTATGAATGCTACAGAAGCAGAGGTCAGCTTTTAAAATGAAGTATCACTGCCTATGTGCTTGTAAGTTCCCCCTCACCATGATAGCTGAGTATTTCACAATCCTTGATGCATTCTCTCCTCTCATAATTTTGAAGTAGGGAGTTTTTCCATTTCACAGCTGTGAAATAGTACTGTGGAATAGATTAAGGAGGTCACATACAGAGTCTGCTGATGAAGTGGGAATTGACCTGAATCTTCTGAGTCTAGTGATTTACCTGTTAGAACAGGCTTTCATCTGGTAAAGCATCTTAAGGAAGGCAAAAGAAACAATTTTTTTGGTTGTTGTTGTTCTCAAATTAAATTATTCCTTAGTTCTATAACCTGCCTATCAGGAAGGGTTCACTTGCAGCTGAACCTGGAAACCAAAAATCCCCATGGCAGATCCATACAGGCTGAGTGGGGACAGTCCTTCCAGAGAAACTGTAGATCTGTGCATGGACCAGAGAAACCATGAGGGAATCGGATGAGGCTGGCCTTCAACTTTTTGATGAAGTGCTCAGAAAATCCCACCTTGTTGGAAGCAGGAAGAGGCTGACTGCTGAAATCATAAAACACAGTGGTGTAAAGTCAAAGTTGGAATGATATCAACAGACAGATTAAAGATAAAAAATATATTCTTAGAGGTGTTCACACAAGGTGTACTGTTATAAATCCTTCAGCTGCTACAAGAGAAACAAAGCTGTTAATTTCTGAACTTATGCTCTTGCTTCACCCTCTTTTACAAAGTTACTGATGTCTTTTTTCTCTGCAGTTTGCCTGGGAATCAGCCTATGTCAGAAGAACCCCAGAAACTATGTCTTTCCCTCATGGGCAGAAATTCTCAAGGCACAGCAAAGCTGTTGTAATGCCTTCCTCTAAAACTGAGTAGGAAGGGATTTCCTGGACTAGGTATTTAAAAAATGAAGAGAAACTTAGAAAGTAAATGAAATTATTGTGCTGTGATTTGAGGTGTTAGTTTGGAGTTGTTTGTTCATTTGCTTGTTTGTTTTGCTTTGCTTGTTTTAAGACTAAGGGAAATTAAAGATGAGGAAGAGACCCACTATCAGAATGATAGGACAGATTAGAGGCTGCCAACAGAGGCCAAGGAACTCTTTGATAATGGAAACTCCTACAACAGTATTGCTTGGGTAGAGAAGTGGGATGGGGATGTCTCATACAGGAAAATAATTTCCTGTAGGTTAAAAACAATTATTTGAGACCACTTGATTGACATATTACAATTTTGTGGAGCTGTCTTCACTGTGAACTTCTTAGAAGTCCAAGGCCATGAACAAAGAGAGGGATATCAGGTCCTGTTGCTCCCGGTAGGACACCAGTGTGGATTGCAGTGCAGAACTGATGCCATTGTTACTCCTGTCTGCCTGGAAGATGACTGGATGCACCTGAACCCTCAGTGTTCTTGACTTTGGGTATGTGCTGCATGAATTTACATTTGTGGCAAGTGGATGACATAACACAGTTCTCTGTTGTGGTTCCCACTGCACACAGTCCATCTCTAATAATCCGTTGGGTTTGTCTGGCACTTTCAAACAGCTTTTCCAAGTTTTCCTCAGAATGTTCCTGAAATGTTGAAGACTTAGAGGTTCAGAATATAAATTTTCTTCCCGCTACCACCTATTCCTGCTACCTGCTACCTATTACCAGACTATCATATTGACCAGGCACATAGGTTTACTCTGCAGAGCCCTGTTAAAGCCGTGTGTTTAATGACTTCAGAAACGGGCTACTTCCAAAATAGCTTAGAATAGCGTCTCTTTTCCTGTGTGTGTGTATCAGCAGACTGGTCCAGAGGAAGAAGGAGCTGTTCTGACTCCTGCCATGGTACAGATCTTTCATTGGAGTGAAGTGAGAGTAAACCAAGCCTGGGGATGTCTGAAGCGGACTTTGCTGCTTTCCTTTAGAATTAAACAATAAATACAGACTTTCGGTCAGTAAGCTGATCAAGCATTTTTTTAAAATGTGCATGTCTTTATTATTTTTTAACTTTTTAAATGAAGTATTTCTGATTCCTCAGAAGCCAATACTCACCACTACCTGGGAAATATGAGGAAATTGAGGAAAAAAATTGTAAAATCTTCACCCTGACTTCTTCCCATAGAGCCACTGACATACCATTCTACCTCCTATCAAAATGTGTCTAAAGAAACACTTATTTCACATACTAAGCTGTTCCAATCTCCTCACAATTTATGGAAGAACCATTCGAGGCTGTTGCTCAAGCAAGCACAAAATCGTATTTATTTTAAACAATGCACAGATACTTTGTTTCTCTAATAACTGTTGTGCCTATTTGGCAACTCAAATTTTAAACACCGTTCACTCACAATTTCAGTGGGATGGATGGTAATCAGCAATAAATATGAAAGCCTTTCAAAGACAGCTACTGATATTCACAATTTCTCCTTTTTTTTTGATGAAAAACTGTCCAGAATAACAATGTAATTCTCCAATGGGAAAATACAGCCTACATTCACCCCAGGGACTATCATGTGACCGTCTTGGAAGACCTTTGCCTGAGATGTCCATCTGAAGCAGTCCCTTTAAATGTGGGAGCTTAATGAAAGGGCTGGTTTGCAAGTGTGTTTGCAACTTTTCTCTGCTGGAGCTGAAGAGCACACTTGACATTAATTATGCTTCCCCTTGCACCATTTTTTTATGTTTATGCAGAAGAGTTGCAGTCTGATATCTCTCAAAAAGAAATCTCTGTTACGTTTTAGAGTGTTGTTTCTCGTATATACTCGTGCTTTTCATGTAAGCTTTATAACTCAGCACTTTTATTTAAAAAACAGTATGTTCTAGGTATGTTCTTAAAAATTCTGGTGATAACTTTAATTGGATTTTTGTGTTTTTCTTGGTGTGTTTTTTGGTTTTGTTTTGGTTTTGTTTTTTTTTCTAAGGTGTGCTGAAGGGGAGGGTTGGAAACTTTTTATTTGACTTGTTCGTAACTTGACCTGTCTTATGTTCTTGCTTGTGTTTTTTAATGTTATTCCACAGCTGTGAACACAAGGCAGTAAAGAGTAGTGTATCAATACTATGATAGTAATAGGTCTCTGTGAGTTTGAAATAACAGTGGGGCTGAAAAATCAGGGATTGATATAACTATTGTCTGAAGCCTCAGTACTTCACCGTTTTCCCATTTTTACCCTTTTGTCTCTCCCTGAGCTATTATAGTCCCACTTACATGTCATTATTTTACACTATTATGGCTCAATACCTGGTAAAACACAATTATTTAAAGAGGTTGATAGAACATTCACCTCTGTCACTGCATGGTCTTTTTATCTCCTTTCTAGTTCAAATGAAAACAGTTAGGGGTTGGGTTTTTTCCTCCATTACCTCTTCCTCTTTTCCTTTGTTATGATCTCTACAGCTCAGTTGACTCTGTGACAGTTCAGTTAACTCTGACGTTTTGGGGACATAGTTTGCATGAAAGAAACTACAAAACAAAAACTGCACTTCAACTTCAGAGGCTGAGTTCTGAAAACCTCTCCTGAAGCAACACACTGAGTGCAATAACGATAGTAATTCCTACATCATTAATTATCATATAAAATCGCTTACCTCTGAACAGTGTTATTTAGGCTGCAAAATCAAGTACTAGAAATGTCTGACCTAGAAGTTTCCCATTCAGCTTTAACTCTGCTCCTTTCAAGTGTCTGCCCTGTGTGCAAGCTGGTTTCCATAGGAGATATTGTTTGTGTCTGTAATAAAGTTGTCACAAGTCTTGCAGGGCTATAATGTTCTACGGGCCCCTGAACAACTGAATTTTCCTATATATTGAGGAGGCCTTTACAGGCTTGATCTAATTTAAAGTTACCCTCTGCCTGCATATAGCATGCTATGTAGAGAGCATATAGGCAACACTTTCAAATAATAAAGATTGATAAACAGATTCTGGAACTAGATTCCCACATTTCCACCTCAATTCCCTTGTTCTCCATCACACTAAGTGTATTTGTGTTACCTGTGCTTCTCAGTATATTGCCTCTATTGCCCTCTCGCACCAGGTGGCATAAGTAGGTCCGGTGAGGAGTAAAAGTCTGTAATGAATAGAAGATCAGTATATTTCTGGTAACTTTTAAGGCTGTGTTTGTAACCACTACTTTATTTCTTACTGGTCAGATTAGAGATGTTAGGGTCACACCTTTCTTCCTTTCCATGCTAAGGTCTCTGTATTCAGAAGCTGCAGCCAAAAATATCATGGCTATTTCAGTGAGGCTTTTCTTGTTGATGTTGGTAATAGAGACACTGGGATTTGCTTTGTAGATTTTTTTTGCTTGCCTATACAGACAACTAAACCAAAAGTGCATTTGACTTAACGTTTCCTGGCTTATGTTTCAGTTCTGTGAACACTGTAATGGGGCTACTCATGAATTCCATTATTTCAATGGATTTACTCGTGCAAGCAGCTAATAATTTGCAGGTGGATTCACAGAGCTGGGTCTCATTCACATTCTGTTAGGCAGTTTCTGAAGTCTCTCAGCCATGAAACCATTAGAAAGCCTTCAGCCAGGTAGCAACCCTTGGTGGTCAGGAGAGCTAACCTGGCTGCAAAAGGAGGAACACCATCTTTGGAACCAGGGGTAGAGAAGAGGCAGCAGCCATGCTTCCTTCATTTTAAGACGTGATAGTTTGGATTCTGTCTAAGAAGTATGGTAAATGTAGCTATGCCTCTCCTTTCTTCTGTTAAGAAAGTTGTCTGAGGGGATAATGCCAAAGGTAAGACCAAAAGGTAATATTTGAATCTTGGACCAGTACAGTATTTTTTAAAAACAAAAGACAAACACTTGTTTAATTCTGGGAGATAACTACAGTAATTTTTCACTATAAGGGGGCTTTTTTGGTCATTGTTAGCTACCCAACAGTATGGCTGAGGACAGCCCATAAATCTTAGTCCATGTGTTTGATTGTTACAGTGTGTTTTATCTGTCATATCTTTAGAGAAGAGAAGAAACAAAAAATATAGCTTTTAGTATTTCCAAGAGGGGTGAAGTCTGTTATCAAAGTTGATACATTGCTATTTAACACTCACCCTTCTTTTTATTTTCTCTTACCCTATCATCAGTTGCAAACAGTGGTGGTCATTTGCCAGAGCTGACACTTATGCTTCAGGTATTTTCTTCTGACAAGATCTTCGAGAACTGTCCTTTTCCAGCCTGACCTGGGCACTGCCTTTCCTTACCACTCTGGCATCTCCTTCCCTCCAACACTAGCAAGATGCCTTTGCATTGCATCATCTTGAAATAACACACCCTGGAGTGGGAACACCACCCTACAGCATAAGTATCGTGGCTATTTCAGTGCTAATTTCCTTTTGTGTGCTTTCTTGCCCTTCTTATGTTTTACATTTTGATTTTTTTTGTGCTTATCCTCCTTGATGAACATTCTTTGAGTTCATTTTAGCTAATTCCAACTCTGGGCCTAATTCCAACCGGGGGCTGCCTTGCAGAGCACATGCTACTGTGGGTGGAAAAGCTTGTGTTTGCAAGTGAGTATGAGGGAGGTGGCCTGCACATGACTAAAAGCTTTCTCATGCTGTGTGTGTGGTGAAAAGGAGTAAATGGTTGTTGTTGCACCGGTGTGCCCCAGTGGGAGCTTATGATTCCCATTTAGCTGACCAGCCCATCGAGACAACACTGTTATTGCAATCATGCTGCAGGGGATCACCATGACCTTTGAGAACAGATTTGTGCCCCTGCCCAGAGTCCTTTGCTGAGTTCTGAATTTTCATTCTGAGGTCCAAGCACTTCTGAACCCAGAAGTAAAAGTTTCCCTTCAAGGTTTAAATGCAGATGAGGATAAAGGAACTTGGAAAATAGTTGATCTAAAACATTCCTTGTACAAGCACACACAATTTTTTTAGGGTATGCTGATGCTGGTTCCAAATGCTGTGATTTGGAGTTACTCCTAAATAATAACACATTATACAGAGCTATAGCTCTGCAAATTAAATGTTTGCTAAAAACAGGACTGGAAGGAGAGCAGTAGTTCACACAATGCTTTGTAATATGCTTAAATGGTGTCTGTATAGCTGGGGAATTTGAGGTATGTTTGTTTTTCATTGCCATTTTTTCAAGTTGTGCCACTAGACTTGCGGCCAGCTCTCAGGTTGTTTCAGGAGACTCTGATGTTCCTCCTTTTATGTTTTGTAGCTGTCTTCAGCGAAACAAGCCCAGCATGTAGGGAAATCTTAACCAGATTGAAAAGGGGCAAGGAGCAAAAGTGGAACATTAACCCTGACGTGGCCCAGTGCAAAGAAATCCCTGACAGCTTTTATATTTCAAGCTGTGGGAGAAAATGAAACAGCCTGACTGTAGCAGAAAGTGATGCAGAAATAACAGCAACAGCCATAAGAGAGAGAACACTAGAGGAGAAGGGCCTGTTACAATCTGATCTAATATTAATCTGGATAGCTGAGCACTTTGGGAGCCCTTCTTGCTCACAGACATGAATGCACATGTGGACACACAGCTTTATACAGCTGGAGCATGCACTCTCCCATGCCATCGGGGCACTGATCAGTTTACTCTGGCACATTCATGCCCCAAGAGCAGCAGGATGGTTCTTATCATAGATACCTTGGGTGTCTGGCAGAACCAGGCAAGCTTCTTGTACAGAGCAACGAGCCATTGCTGTGGTTCTTTTTCTCCATCTTCCCTTCCTAAATCTAATTGATGCTGTCAGGGGCAAAGCTACTTATTTTGATCGCATCATTCTACCTATTTCATTTTAGTTCATGTGTTTGGTTCATCTGTTGCAGGTAAACAAACCCCTGCAGACATGCTGGCACAGAAAGCACAATGATGTTAGCGCAGGTTTGGCAGTGTCGATCCAATTTCTTGCTCTGCCACAGACTTTCTGTGCTGGCTTGAAGAATAAACATGCTTTCTCTGCAATTCAGTTCCTCATCTGAAAAATCATAATAAAACTAGGTGATGAATGGGTTTTCTCAGTTCAACAGCCAAACTGTCAAATCAAATGAAAAGGTGATAATTTGGCTTAGAACAGAAACATCTTACCAAATCAGATTGAACAAAAATAAAGGTCATTTGGAGTGTTTAATTCACTCGAAAATGAATTGTTGTGATTAGCTTTATATACTTAGAGAAGACCATATTTTTCTTTGAAAAGAATATTGTATTGAAAGGCAAGCTTAGTTTTCATGACAAGATCAGAATGAAAGACTGTCATTGCCAAACAGTTCCCTGTTTTCCTCTTTTATACTCTAGGCCTTCTCCCTACTTTACAGAGCATTTTTCACAAGAGTTGAAGGAATCATTTTTCTTTCTCTGAAACATTACTGCTTCGAAAAATAATAACAAAAGCAATAATTAGGTCGTTCTGTACAAGTCTGTGTTGCCTAACAGTGTATGTGTGTATATGGATGATGCAGGATGAGGTCACCTAGATGTCTTATACAGGGGTATTTGTACCTGGATAGAAAAGCAGACAAGTCATCTTTGATGAATAAATTTTCTTTTGCAAAGAAGTGTGCCCTCATGGTGGAAAGGTCAATGTAGCTCCACAGTCCGAATTTTATGCCAGCTTCATTTCTAAATTTGGCCTAATCTCACTTGCTGTTAACCTTAAAGCAAGTTTTACGGTGAGCAGGATCAACCTCTTCTGTGTGACCTTGATGAGTCACTTAACCTTTCTGTGCTTATTTTTTCCCCATCGTTGATTAAATAAGGAATCATCCTCCTTCCTTCACAGAGGTGTCTTTCTGTAGAATTGACTCCATGTTTGCAATGTGCTTTGAGATAATCATTTCTCTCTGTAGACCTTCAGTAGCACCACACACTGATCTAATTCAGCTTGGTCAGACCACAGGTAAATCTAGGAGAGGGGGCTCAGAGCAATGGTCGTGCTGCAATCTTTCCCTTCTCTGTCTTTCCCTGTCTTCCTTTAAGCTTTAATAATGAGACCAAGCTTTTAGATGGACTATTAACACTGAACAGGGTGCTGGGAAAATGAGATGTCATTAAAATATAGAAGACAAATAAGTTTTATTTCCTTTTTTTTTTTTTTAAATTTAGGTAGGTAAAATTAGTACCTAACATAATATGATAGAATCAGCAGAACAATGTATCACATAGAAACATAGGTATAAACTAATAACAGCCTGCTAGTTAAAAAATTATCTTCACTGCACCTAAAAAGGCAAAGTTCCAGCACTGCCACAGAGCTATTTCTGTTCTAGTGTTTCCGTGAAAAGCAATGCCAGAAGCCTTTCTGGAAAAATAAAGCCAGAGAAATAGTTGTCGTTCATCTGAGCATCTGACACAGTTACATAACTTCTGAAATCACTGCAGCAAGTTTTGAACAATGTGCAAAATGAAAAAATGCCCACCAAGCTCAGAGAACAGAGAAGAACTGCAAGGCCACTTGGAAACTGCTGTGCCATATTACTCTGTGCAGGCACATAATCTTCAGCCTGGTTGGAGACAGAAGTGCCTGGGTTGCTGTAGATTGACCACCTTCCTCCATAACTAATCTGCTTGTTTGCCGAGGGGTAAGTGCCTGTTCCTGGAGGATGACCCCCACAGTGTTCTAAGTTCTCTTTTTTTTTTAGGAGAGAACATCAGTGACAAGGCATGAGAAACAGAATGAGAATATGTACATGTTGTATTCTTACATTTAC
This sequence comes from Ifrita kowaldi, assembly GCA_013398055.1. Lineage (NCBI taxonomy): Eukaryota > Metazoa > Chordata > Aves > Passeriformes > Cinclosomatidae > Ifrita > Ifrita kowaldi. The sequence goes on from VZRS01008529.1 coordinate 940,735, forward strand.
TCTCTAGTTTAAAAAAAAAAAAAAAAAGTCTTCTTGAGAAAATTTTGAGGATGTCTATGTATCTAATTCAAAATTAAATGTTTCTGCTACCTTATCTCTGCCAGTGATTCCACCGCCAGTTCAGACTACGGTAATGTTCATACTGATAAGACTGACCCTATACCCAGTACTGCTAATCCTAACCATCAAACAGCAGCTCTTAAACCATCAAGAACAAGAATGGCACAAACTAAAGTTAAATGCCAATTTCTGTTTTTTTCTTGTCCTAGGAAAAACACTGCTTCTTTCTATTTGTTTCCATCTCTTTAGTCTTTAGATGTTTTATTTTCAAGGTTTTCTCGGTGGTTTGCCAGGCCAGGTGTAAAAAAGTCTGAAGTTCTCATACAATTTCCCAACTCCCAGAGTAGAAAGCCCATTTTCTTCATGACTTGCAATGATGACAGCCCCAAGATTAGCCCATGCTGCTTATTCCAGTGTGGGGTCTCAATAAAATTGGTGCTGCTTTTCACAGAACTTAATAGTTTGGCCAGGATCCAGCTGCAGAATTGAAGTCTCTAGTGGCTGAAAGAAAAGTGAGGGAAGGCAGTATCTTTTTTACTAGAAAAAATAAATGGTCTATCCTATGCAGAATCCTTCCCACTTTTGATAGGTCTCCAGAAGAAATTCTGACCAGCAGTAAATGGAATGTGAAATGTGTAGGTCTTGGAATACTTCCTTACTTCTTGATGATACAGACTGCTTTCTAATTTTGTAATGTAGCTCGTCCACAATGCTTTTGAAGAGGGTACAGCTCTCGCACTGCACATCACCCTGAGCCTCCGAGGCCGCCTCTTTTGCCAGCCGCACTCAATGGACGGTGGCGTGAGCGGGGAGCTTTTGCTGGGCACGGCGTGAGCCAGCCCGCGATAGAACAACCCGTGGGACGCCCGTCCGCTGGGATGCGGTGTGCGGGAGGGGGCGGCGGGATCCTCCCTGGGGAGCGGCGGCGGGGCGGGCGCTGGAAGCGGAGCGGAGCGAGCGGCGGGCCCGGGGCGGCCGCCAGAGGGGGCCCGAGCGCCGCTCTGCGCCCGCCGGGAGCCGGACCGGACGGGAGGGGCCGGCAGCGGCCGGAGGGGTCACTCTGTCCGGCAGCCGCGACCGGACACTCCGGGGTGGGCGTCGGCTCCAGCCCGCCCGTCTCCCCGGTTACCTCCGCACTGCACGGGACATGATATATGAATATTTAGTGATAATGTATAGGGCGTAACACATACTAATATGCTGGTGGGCACAACGTCACCACCCTTTCTGTGGGATAGCGCGTTCCCTGAGCGAGCCTCCAGCCTGGTTTATGTCCCCGAAAGTTCGTACAACACGGACTTATAGTCAGCTGCTCTGCAAGAAAGCTAAATGAAGTTTAAAGCTATACCAGCTTTCTTCTGCAGGAAGACCGCACGCTGAGTCGAGGCATTAGGTAAACTATCCTGCTATTAATGAGAAAAGAGAAAATTCAGTGTCTGTAAAGAAAGGATCTGCCTGTGAGGTGCTCGTTGAGCCTGAATTTTGTGTGTGGTCTTTAAACCTCAGAAGTGTGTCATACAGGAACATCCAGGACTTCAGGAGCAACACCTGTTCCTAGCTTCACTTTGGCTAAAGGATTAAGCACTGGCTTGAAATTAAGCATGGAAGATGAGTAATTGTCTGCCACAAAGATCCTTGATATATTAGATGGTATCCTATCTGCCTAACACCCTGCTGCAAAAGGTGGGATCCTGCACTCTCCAGAGTGCAGCCTGTTTTTCAGAGCAAATTACTTTCTCAGATATCAGTAATGAATCAGAAACTATAATGAGGTTTTCTTTTATCAGGAGTTCTAACATGCCAGGGAAGCGTACCGAGGTGCTGGAAGAGCACAGCAAAGGGGGGTGCTGGACTCTCTGGAGTGCAGCTTCTGGGTTTGCTGAGCATATAAGAAAGCATGTCCTGGCTCGATGGTGGTTCAGGAGGTGCTTTATTACAGACACGTGTATTTTCACTGGCGGTTGAGTGTACGCCTAAGTGCTTTCGCAGTCTCTGCATTTCAAAATCTAGTCCAGATCCTTGTGAAATAAGAGAGAAATGTTCCATTTGCAGAAATAGATTTTAAATAATGCCCTTGTTATAACCGTGTAAGAAAGTTTGCATATTGATATTTGGGGGTCTGGATTTTAAATAGGTCCAAAATTTATATGTGATATTATTCTTGGATTGGAGGGCCAATAATAAGTATCATGCTAGTGTTATGTACAGATAAATCATATTTAAATTATTTAGCAGTAAATGACTAGAAAAAGTTTGATAATTTGAATCTGGTTTGCTCTATTTTTTGATAATAGCACATCTCATATTATGATTCGAAACACTCAAGGTTGTTAACATGATGTTCACTCCCACAGTGGATGAGTCAGCTCTTCAAAACCAGTAATTAGTATCCTCATTGATTCATGCTATCACTGAACCCGTGATGGGTCGTTTGTGGCTTGCAGTCTTCTGGACACAGCCATATGGCATCCCAGTGGGATCCAGGGCACTGACCCTGGGCTATTACAAGGGATACATGGTTGGCATGCTAGACTGCTGATTAAATATTAACCACAGCAGACACATTATTTCCACTCTGCTTTGAAATGAGTCTTTAATTAGAAAGAAAATAACAGCAGCAAATGAAGTTTCATGGTTGTTGCCAGAAGTAAATATTTTGACCCGTTTCCTGTGGTACAAGCTCAGAAAAGTCCCTGGAGACTTTCAGGCTGCCACTCAGACCAAATACAGGTGTCTTGAGTGGTATCCAACTGTCAATCATCTGACATAGGTAAGGAGATTTAAATAGGAGAGATGACTTGCCTAGATAAAAGGAACATACCTCTGTTAAATTTAGCCATGTCTTTTTCTAGGAACAGCTACTCTTGAAGCTGTAGTTGTACGAACAACTGAAAATACTTTTTTTCTTTTTTTTCCTCCCGTTTTTCCTCATAGTGGAAATTCTTGTCAAAGAAATTTACCAGGAGCTTTAATTCAGTTCATTACTTAACAGTCTTGTTTATTATTCTTACATGTCCTGATAGAAGAGTCATTGGTTTTAATTACATTCTGGGAGTAGGGGGAATAACTAGTTAAGGATGCACATTTTGCACTTCATGAATAATGTATGATCTTAGGTACATAACTTTAATGCTTTATCTCTTTATGAGATGCTGAGATAATCCAGAATTTATTTTTTTTCCCTGCAAAATGAAGATGTAATATTTTTTTAAAATTCCTTATTCCTAAGACCTTGAGTTTGTCTTTGCTGTTTGCCAACACCTAAGAAGCCTTTCCTAAAAATTAAGCAGATTTTTAATGTTTAAAACAACCTCTAATTTACTTGTGATTGAATAGAAAGAGATTTGCTGATTCTTAATACTTATTACATATCCAAGGGAGTATTTTCTAAACAGTAATTTTAAATTTTTCATTGCAGAGAAATATAGACTTGCTGTTCCTGTCAAATTATGTGCATCTCCTAAAGCCTATAGGAAGCCACTTCGATGTTTTATGAAAAAGAAATATGATTAAGCCAGTTGCTATTAAAAGCAGTGGTTTCATATACATAAATCCTGCCACTCCCTTTTGAGTTATAAGCACTAAAAGTGGATATTTTGTATTTCAGTACAGCTTTCTCAGGGACAAGGATGAGAAGAGTTTGGTGTGTTATTATAGATTTATCTTATTTTTGGATTATATTTTACATATATGTAACCTAAATATGACCACAGTCTTAGGAACAATCTTTGCTGTGTATCAAAGCAGGAGCCCATCAGAAGCACTGGTAGTGGTAGTACACAGTACCAGACTTTAAATATGTTTTACAGGAAAACTTTCTCACAGAGGGTATGAGACAACCAGCTCGTGGTTGTTTTATGCTCGAGAAAGTCTTATTTCTTACACAGTAAATGCTTCCATCATGCTGGTGTCTTTTAATGTCTGTTTCTTAGAACCACTGTTACTCTTTGTCTACAGAATGTATGAACTGTGGATCCTTTTTCCATAGATAATGCTTGCATCACATACACTCGTGTGACAACTTGGTTAATTTTCTCAGGCTAAATTTCACAGCATCTCACTTCTTAATTTATGTGATTTTTAGCCCTAGTAGTTTTGTTGAAGGCCATAATTTATAAAGACACTGCTTCCCCTTCCCTTCACTCTCCCAATATTCTACCCGGGGTTATACTTCTGCAAGTTGAAAGTGTGTATTAATTTTCTTCTTTGCTTTTTAATTAAAGCTGGCTTCCGTAACCAAGGTTTGAATTGGGTTTAGTACTCTTTAAAGTAGTGATGTCTTAATCCATGAATGAAAGTCAATTTTTTCTCTGTTAGCAGCTAGGAAGATTGTCTACCTAAAGCAGGTGAGATGATAACAAACATAAATTGTTGCACATTGGTACTGAAGAAACTTTCTACTCATTGCGGACAAACTGTTCTTGGAAACAGAGGAGCCATTAATGACGATGTGGCAATCAGGAGATCACAGGAGCTGCTGTAGGGAGATCGTGCTCTTTGAAGTACCACCTTCATCACTGGCACACACTAACCCCTGGAGTAAACCTCTTAAAAGTGTTAGCAAAGCTCTTTGCCAGCAGTTGAAACGCCTTTCCAGTTCCTGGTGTAGCTGCCTCCACACTTCAGTGGTTCTTTTGCAGATGTCTTGGGTGGTCTTCCTCTATTTCATCCAAAGGGAAACTCTCTGCACAGCCTGCCTGTATCTCTTCAACCCCATAAACAGCCAGTAGAAAAAGGGAGAATCTCTTCCTTTTCTGTTCATCTGTGTGGTAGAAAAGGTGATCACTGTCATCGACCCTTCATCAGTAGAACTAGTCCAAGGACTGAAATCCTTGGGGAGATTCCCTGTGCCTTCCCAAGACTTTGGGTTAGGCCTCTTGGAACTGCTCACGCTTCCACTTCTGTGCACTCAATCTCTTCCTCCTACATTAAACCTTTCAAAATTTCTAAGAAGAATTCTATTTTGTGGAGTCATTCAATTAATTACATGGTAGAGCAAATTATCTGTTTTGCTTAGCTGGTATTATCGGCAATAGGTCAAATTCTGCCTGCAGCTTCTCTCCTCTTGATGCAGAGTAGACCTATTGAAATGCATACAGATTCTTCCAGTTTCGCTTTAGAAAATTTGGAGCAGAATTTAGCCCATTGCACTTAATTACATGAAAATCATCTTGTAAAGGTCTCATTAGCCTTTCTATTTGTGCCAGTGGTTTTCTACATTACTCATTGCAGCTAATATGTGAGTGATATTGGTCTGGCTGTTTGCATACAAAGAGTTTGTATTCTTATACTCTGAATCCCTAGGTATGTTCTTGAGTTTTCTTCTGGTGGTAGTAAGACTTAATTTAACAAAGGGATAAATGATTTCAAGACTATAATGAACCTGCGCTGTAGAAAACTACATTAAGTCAACAGATGTCTGTTGATTTTTTTTCCATTATGTTTTTTTCTTTACTATGTCTTTCTTAACTCTTCAGTATGTTACTCATTTTTCTTCAGGTTCCTCAGCATCATCAGGGCCTTAGATATAATGCATATTGGAGATAAGGGACTCATGGAGAAATGTACTGCTTTTACTTCAGTGTTGCTGTGCGGCTGGAATGGCAAACATTAATGTTTATGGTAATAGAAAATGAATAAATTTTGCAGTGCTCAGAGGTGCAGTGTCTATTTATGTTACCTGTTAGCAGATAATGCAGTCTCTGAAGAACACTGCCCTGGGCTGTGTTCTTGTCACTCCTTCCTCCTTCATAACTGATTGAGTAATCAGTAAGAAATCCTCCTGGGGACAACCGACTTAACGTAGGAAGGGGGCAACTATTTGGTAGGAATCTTCCTTGTTTATTGGAATGATATCTTAATAACCCAACCTGTCACTTTGGATATGTGGAACATAGGGCCCTAAAATACAAGCCAATGCAATGTTCTCATCACTTGTCATCACAGATCCAGCAGTATTTATGGATGTTTTATGACACTGGACTGCAAGAGAAATAACTGCATCTTACACTCGCTTAAGGGGAACAGTTGCTCATCAAGACTTCCTCAGTCTTTCTGTAAAGTCTTTATGCCTTTGCACTGTATGTAAACTAGTGCAGTCCATTGTGGCAGATGGATAGATGTAGCTTCCAAAATGCTTTGAGCTAGAAAATTATGAAGAAATTATGCAAAGTTTTGAAAGAATATCTTTCCAACTATGTTTGCTTGTGTTTGGGGAGTAAGGGGACTTTTGTTTTGCTTTGAGTGTTGGTGTTTTGTTTTGGTTTTCTTTTTTTTTTTTTTTTTTGGTAGGTTGGTTGGTTGGTTTTTTATTGGGGTTTCATTCAGGAGGTTTTTTTGTTTGTTTGGGGTTTTTTGCGCACGCTGTGTTTCTCCCACTCACACCTATTTTATTGCATAAAACTAGGGACAAAGTCCTCCAATTTCTTGTGTGCTGTATCATTTTGGTTCCTGACAGACCATAAGGATGCATCTCTCCTGTCAAATAGCACTCATAGAAACTTCTTTAATTTTTTTCCTCTGACCCTACTAAGCCTAGAAAATACAGCCTGTGAACCCTAACTATTGCTGTGTAAAACCTGCTGAAACACTAATCAAACAGCACATTGGCTGGCTTCCAAGGAGTGCAACAGGGCTCAGAAATGACCCAAATAATTTTTATTAATGGGCTTAACATTACTTTCATTTCAAAAGAGACAAATCATTTAATAAAATGTGTGTTCAGTTGTGTTCATTAGTGCTAATCAGTAGTTCATTAAACCTTAATCATAGCAATTTCGGGCCACTAATATTCAGGTAGTTTAATAAAGGCCCCAGCAGTAAAAGAGCACACTTTGCATATTCAGGAACATATTTGTCCCTAGCAAACCCTACTTGAATACACACTGTCAATTCAGGTGGGTATCAGGGATGTGACAGTATCAGATGAAAGAAAGAAAGGCGTACATGGCAAAACACCACCAACAGAGTTTTAACTGCAGCACAGGCTGTACTTTTATATTACGAAGTTTTGTCCCACAGACCACTGTTATTTACTCGGTTGGAAGTACCATTTGGGCAAGGAATACATCAAGCTAAAACTTTTGATGAATGGAGTTAGCGTCTGTAGTGGAAACAGCAGGACAAAGTCTAAGTACATTGGTAATGCTTAGTATTTTGAAAGGTTGATTTATAAAACAGCATATTGGATAATACTGTGTCTCCAGTTCACAGAGTAATTAACATATGTAAATTTTCAGCCTATGTGTAGTTCTACTGAAGTCACTGCTTCTAAAGTCTTGTTCAAAGCTCATGAATCTGGCATGGTACTTTTCTGAGATGTCATGCTGTCTTCCAGGGAGGGCTGTTACCATGAACAATTCTCTCTGAATGTGTGAAGCCCAAACTGTGCTACAGACAACACTGAACAAAAATGCTTCACTTTCTACTGTTTATGTATTAAAAGTCACTCTGATTTTCATGCTTTTCTCTGAGGTCTGAGGAATAAGAGTGGCTTATATCAATATACTTATTCTGTGTCAGCATTCCTATGTGCCAGAAGTATCAGGACCTGGTTCATTCCAGCTAAAATTTTATGCTAATGCAAGTTTCTACAAGCATGTCAGTCGTAATTGCTTTTGTGAAGGAAACAAGAGTTAACAGTTGGTTAGAAGGATGAAATTTTAGGTAGAAACCTCGAATTTCTTGTTGCTTGTTCTGAATTTCTCTCCAGTGAAATCCAGTTGTAGTTTTGAGAGGCCACTTTCTATACTTTAGGTAAGCATAAGTGAAACAGGTATAGCAGCATGTGAATCTCCGCCCTCCAAGAAATGCAGTGTATTGTTTTATCATCTCAGTGCAATAAGATGTCATCATATAGTGAGGTTATGCTTCAGATCCTGTCCAGGTAAGACAATTATTATTTAACTCAAATTGGGTCCCTACTTTAATCTGCTTTTACATTCTCCTACCATCTCTTTCTGATTTAGCAGTTCTCATGGATGGTGTTGACCCATTTCAGTGAGATAACTTGAAGTTTGTATTGAATTTTTGTCCTGTAATAAAACATTCTGCCAGAAAAAACACAATGATTTACTTCTTCCTACCTCTGTAGATTGAATACCATATAGAAATTATTTCCTTTTTTTCTTGCTGTAACCACCCCTTTCTCCTTTTTTTTTCTTGATTAAATAAGGAAGTGAAAATGCCTTGGGAAGATATATTCGGTAAAAACTGCATGCAGTAAATGAATGTCCAGACATATTAATGTAATAGAATTCTAAGTGTTTCTGGCTAAGATAGCAATTTTCATCACATCTTTACTATGCACTCTTGTGTAGGTAAGCAAATGGTATATTTGTTTTCTGCTTTTCTCTTGACTGAAGTCTCATGTAATGGACTTCACCATCTCTCTAAATTTCTGCTTGAAATAAAGCTGATGATGCTTTAATGTACTGCACAGGAACTTACCAACAGCTCCAACAAGCAGTGTGGGTTCAAGCTTTGTTGTCAAACCTGTCACTATGTCACTGGGATCTCCAGCCCAAAAGACAAAGGTTAAGATTTTAGTGGGGCATAATGTTTTTTTCTCTTCTCTATTGTCATATGACATAGAGAGCAAACAAGTCTAGCGGAGACAGACAGATCTGTGCAAATAGGTGGGACCTCACACACACAAATAACATATTCCATTCCTGGAAGTTTTCCCTGCTGCCCCATCTTTTATATTCCTTTGAAACTTACAGACACATTTTGCATATACTATAGCAAAGTCTAAAAGAAGAGGTTGGATAAAGCCTGGAGGGAGAAGACAGCTCAAGCTATGTACAGTCTGGATTTGTTGAAGGATCCAACACAATATATTTCAAGGACTTGCATAAATAATATGTAATTATAGGGTGTGGGATTTTGTAAAATCAGAAGAAAATCAAAGCAGGAGGTTTTTTGGGAAGTCCCAAGAAGTGCCAACAGCACAAGCTCTGATGCACACTCTTTGGGATATGCAATCTGTTGGCAAAAAGACAAGCAGTTCAGCTTTTAAAAGGCTCGCGGTGGACTGGCATGAAATTCTGTTTTACCATAACTTTTTATACTTATGAAGGTGACATGTCAGATGTTGAAGAATTGGTCTGGTCTGTTTATGAGGACTTGGGTAGATCCAAGTTCTTCTGGGCCCTGTCTGGAGTCACTGATAGTGCTTCAGCAGAGGAAATCAAAGCTCTATTGTTGTAGGCAGTCTTTTTTCTTCCTTTCTTTTTTTTAATTTGTTTTATACTGTCACAGAGACTTCAATGGAAAAAAAATGCATTCAGCTTAGATAAGGAGCAAGACTCTTAATGAGTAGCTCTAACATACTTATCTTCTGTGTCCTGGGATACATAGGGTACATTGACTAGTGGACCAGTACTGGAGTATAAATAACACCATTCGTGGAGCAAGAATGGGAAGAGTATATTTAGGAATGCAAGCTGTTCATAAAAGTTGTATACTGGTATTGCTCAGGGCATAAAACAATTTAAATACATTATTTCCTTGCAAAATAGTAAGAATCTAAGATTAAAATACTAATAAAATATTTGTTTAAGGCTAACAGTAAGGGGATATTTGGAACAGATGAGTCCCATGTTTTATATAGGCTAATAAAATATTATGAACTGGATATATTTCTAAAACTGCTACTAAGTGTGACGAGATGATGTGGGGGGATTGCTAACATGGTGTAGAATCATTAGATCTTGCTCACTGTAGTTCAGGAAATGTTAATATGAAGTCAGCCTTCTCTTTCTCCCTAATGGCTGTTTGATGTCCTTCATGAAACCTGTGTGGGTGGCTTTTCAGTTCTAGTGCTCAGCTGGCAGATATCCACACACTGCAATAAAACACTGTGTTAATTTGCCATTGTGTTTTTCTGCAGAAACTATTACAGGGAGGGGACAGAGCACTGGAGCTGGGGACTAGAGACTTGACATCTAGCACATAGTCCATGTTACCCATCAAGTAGCATTTAAATGGCTCAAAATAAACACTTTTTTGTAATATGTTTTAGAAGACCATGGTTATGTGTATATGTTTTGTCTTTATAGTTGCCTTTAAGTTGGCAACAGCTAATCATCAAGCAGAAATGTCTTCTGTTAAGTTGGCAACCTGAATTCCTTGTCTCAGGACATCACTTTCCCCATTTCTGAGATCCCTTCTGAGCATTTTTAATGTTCACTGTGGTGTCCTCCTCTTTAAAAATGTTAAATGTTAACTTGTTGTCTTTAAGGGGCCTCAAAATGAATTTTGTTCTCCAAAGTCCTTTCGCCTTGGCTGTGGGCTTCTGCTTTCAAAGGGATACTTTTTCAACTAAACAAGTTCTGTCTGTACTCTGATCCACTCTATGAGAGACTAGTGAAAACGGTGGGAAAAACACACTGAGATGAAGGGTTTGTCTTTTTTTAATTAACTGATAAAAACAACTAAAGGAAATGTATTTGAAGTATAAATAAAACAGTTTATTTGAAGTGTAAGATATTGAAGGAGAAAGTTAATAAAAAGATATGTGAGGAAAACATTAATGAAATATAGAAACTGTAGGGGGAAAAAAGATAGTAAATGACACATGGGAAACCAGGTTAAATATGTGGAATAGAAAAAGAAAAGTGTACAAGAAACCTTCATTCAAGCCAAGGGTCAGCAGGGCTGCTGGAAAACCTGAATGGAGTTATAAATAAGTTGCAAAAATCTGAAATGGTTTGTTTGTCTGTTTGTGGTATTTGTCCAGAAGAGCACTTGAACATCCCAGGCTAGAGATGATTGGTGTTTCTTCTGTGAGGAAGGTAAGGGTTATGATGCATTAGATGTCTGAAAATTAAAACAGCAGCTGAATTGTATCCACAAGTATTCAAAATAAGTAAGACAGGAAAAGGTCTTGATTGCAAAATATAGAGGAAAGTAATGTGCAGATAAATGAATAGTGTTTTTTCTGCAGCTAGCTTTGCTGGAGCTGTGGTGTGGTAGTTGTACGTTGTCATAGCAATGCCTTATTTTAAGAAAATGGGGATTAAGTTTGCAAACACTTCATCAGTTGTTGGATATTGCAGCCTGTATATATGTGTTGTTTGGTAAAAGAATGTACCGCCACAGTAATTCAACAGAGTTTGAAAATGGGCCTAAGGGATTTGGAAGCAGAAATTGCAGTGAAAAATTATAATGAAAGTAGTACTCTTGTATCAACTAAAATCCATGGAAATCAACCCTAAAGTATTGAGGGCTTTTGTTGTTCTTTCTTTGCTTGTATGTTTGTTTTTCCAGTAAACATGTCTGCATAGGCATTGGGAGAAGTTTTACAGCTTAAACATGTGGTATCCAAGAGTACAGTTGTTTCTGTGGTGGGTGGGTTTCAGTTAAGACTCATTGTCTACATTCTTTCCATTCTGTCTTCCACCCCTTTACTGTGAAATGTCTGCTGGAAAGGTGCTGGGTAAGACCCTTTGTTGAATGGGAAAATTTTATCTACAATCTGAACTAATTTACAGCAAGGGTGCTGTAAACTGATGTGACATCAGGGGATAAAAGGACTTTGGAATCCCCTTTGCAAAGAACCAGGACCATAAGTGTAGATGTCACTTTAACTAAATATTATAGCCTGAGTCTCAAAGGCTTGGCATGAGTTGCTCACAGGGAGTCTGGAAAGCTGTGTATGCATGGACATTTTGTAACATCAAGGGTCTGTGGGCAGATGGCTGCAGGGATTTTGGTTGTTGAAGAACTTGAGTCCTTAATGTACAGAGTGTGTGCTTGAAAAATTGAGTGGTTGGTCAGCACTTTACCTGAAGAGCACATTCTATTTCTTTTTTTTCCTGCTGTAATCCATCTTAAGCTCTTGTTGGTTTTTATCATATGTTTGATTTTTATCTTATGTTTGATTTTCATTCTAAGGATTTTTTCAAGTGAGGGGTTTTAATCACACTTGGAGAAAAATTAAATGATTTTTTTTTTTCTCATTTCGGCCCAATTGGCACTGCAGACAGATGGAAGTATGTGACTAATATAATGGATGAGTGTATCCCTATAACTTGAATCAAAAGAGTCCAGTGAAACTAAAGGCCCTGGCTTTACACTCTTCTTTTTGATCCTAGCCCAAGGCAGACCTAAAGATCAAAGCCTGCCATGTCAACAGGTATAGAGATGATATATTGCCTCTCTGCAGTGTTCTCCAAGTCTGATTTATACTGCATGGTGCACAGAACTAGTTGAAAGATAGAGTGTAAATGAGGTGTTGGTAAATATTTGAATCACTGAGGATGAATTTTGGAGGGAAAACCAGCTAGCTGGTTCTTTGTCTTGTCATTTCCTCATACCATCTTCCCTCTAGCAGCTGAGGAAGTCCTTTCATAGAGTTTCACTAACTTAAAAGAGGACTTCTTCAAAAGCTCAGTATTTTCAACAGCTAAGTCCTCACATGGGGCTGTTTGATATTATCTTTAATTTTAAACTTAGTAATCACTAGCTAGGAGTTACAGACAACAGCAATGCCCATTTTGTGAAATGCAGGCTTATTGGCAATCATTTCCACACTGGGATAGGGGGGGAAGAGCTGGAGAATAGCACTTTTCACACAGCCTCCAGAAAGGAGGTTTTTTGCTTTTGTTTCCTTGGAGGTAGAAGCAGGATTAGACATAACTATCCCAGTTAAAAGTGCTTTATGGGAATTGTAGTTCAAGAGCCTCCTACTCACGTTTCCTTGAAGCAGGCTACAGATGGAACCTGTAAGACTTGTGACCTGTCTGAAAATACCAGAAGTTCTGGTTGTTGTCAAGATGTAGCCCATCCTGAGATGCTGGAAGGAGCGCAAGAGGCTCTTCAACTGAAGTTTCCATGAGGAAGGTGAGCAATAAAGTGAGACAGTTTGGTTTGGCTTTGCATTCTTCTGCCTGAGGACATCATTGAGGATAATGTTTTTATAGTTTATTTGTTTGTAAAGGAAATGAGACTTTTACTAAGTTTGCCTTCTCAAAAAAAAAGAAAAAAAAGATGTTTAATGGCTTTGCTTACATGCATGCAATGATTCCATCTGAAAAGTACAATTATTTATATGATGTTACCTAAGTGTCCTGTTCTCCCAGCTACTTTACAGATCCCCTCCAGACAGTCCCACTAAATATTCAATATCTTTGTCTATGTGCCAAGCACTTGGTTTTCAGGTTCCTTTAAATACATATTGCCTAAGGAAGACTCTCTCTACTAAAGCACCAGAATAAACTACAGATTAAAGGCCTTGAAGTATTTACAAAAAAACTTATACAAACAAATGTTACCATTTTGACACTTCAAATCAAAAATCACAGTGGGCATCTGGTGGACTGTGTGCCCATCCTACTGAAACATTTTAAGGATCTGGTGAGTTACGCTGGTGCTTAAACAGAGAGCAAAAATTGGATTCAGATTGTTTACACAAAGCTCTTTTGGAATCTATCTTTACTGTGCCCAAAAGCACACTATAAACTTCATAGCCACAAACAGAAGATGTCTCTGCCTCTGTGAACTTGGTATGTAATTAAACATCTTGGTTCATGTGATCCCAGGAATTTACTTGAGGAGTGACAAGTGGAAGGGCTACATTTACTGTAATACAGTGATAGAACAACATGTCTTTCTGCATTTCTAAATTGACTTGCATCCAATTCTAACTTTTTTTAGATTTCAGTTATTGAGGTAAACCTCACTTCTGCCAGGTAGTATACAAGGGATGGCTTATGGGGGATCTTAAATTGGGAAAAGATTATGGTCTGTTGAATTGGCAGATATTATCTATGTAAGGAGCAATGTGGCATGTTTGAGGGGAAAAAAACCAATGAAACAGAAGACCCCCAAACTGATACAAAGTTGCTTTCTGAAGCCTAGCTTTGATTACTTTTATTAAAGATCAGAATATTTAAAAAAAAAATCAAGGTAAAACTGCAATTCATTCTGTAGAGATGAACTTACTGGGGCACTGGGGATGCTCACATATTGGAAATGCTGGCATTTTCTGAATGCTGACAGGTGCAGATTTAACAAAGACTTCCTGCAGTGTTAGAATACATCCCAAATGCTGCCATGCACCGTGTTGGTGTGAATGCCCTGTGACTGGATGACTTTGCCAGACGTCTGGAAGCATCGCAGCCAACGGCACTGCTGTGACACTGCTCTGTGACAGGCTCACTAATACCACCTTGTGTCCAATAGGGCAGCGGAGGCAGCAGGGCATTGGATTAATTGTGGTGAAGCCTCATGAACTAGGCTGAAACTTCAGAGCTCAATTCTGAAACTTGAGTTGCTTCTCACGACTGCAGATGTCTTTGGCTCACCACATTAGGTATGTGTATAAATTATGCCATGAAAGCCTGTAATTATTCATTCTGGAGCTCCTAAGATGCTTTGATGTGCAAGGATTAGATGGTGAAGGTACCCTAGCTGAGCTGGCAATATTGCAGAGAGGGCAGATACACGCATATAGCATGAATATTAATTCTCTTTGAGGTCTTACAGAGAAACAGGGTTTACATACAGATCTGACGAACTATTTTGGGTTTCTGTAGGAGGATCCGAAAAGTGGAGTGTACAACAGAAAAAGGCTGTGTATGGAGTGTCACTTTGAAAGTTGCAGGTAGAAACCTGCATGTGTTTTTACAAAGAATGAATAAAGTACCATTTTCTACGTGGTGAAGACAGGCCGGGAAAGGTCATGGTACTGAGCGTGGTGTTTGTAGTGGCTTCGTTTGAAGGTGGCGATGAATGAGTGGGACTTGAATGCCAGTGATTTGTCCTTGGTCCGAGGGGATTGGCATGGAGCCAGGTCTGTGCCATGCCCTACTCTCTGCCCATTGTGCTTTTCTTGTGCCTATAAATTGCTCATATGTGAGAGGTGTATATTTATAACACAGATAAATCAAAATTTATTTATTCACTTATAGCCACAGGCTTATGGGAATGCTGACAATTGAAGGATTCTGTGTGAAGGAGCACTAGTCAATATGTTTATTGTCTTCTAGATAATAACAACAACTCCACCATTAATTTTATTAGGTCATGTTAATTTTCTGTCTGTTCTGAGAGCTAAAGAGTTTTGGTGATGTTTGTTGTTTTGTGGGTTGTTCTATTGGTTTTTTGGGATTTTTTTTCCATGTTTCTTTTAGTTATTTTTCTTTCAATGATTTCTGTCTCAGCTTCAAAATGAGAGAAAGAATTTCATCTTTTGTAACAACAATTAAACACAGTTTGAAAGATCACAGCCTGGATGCAATAGCCAGATTCTTGTAATTAATTAACTGAGGAACTAAGTGAATAATTCAAAACAAATAGCTTTCTTGAGCAATGGACCCTCCAGTGTTCTTAATATTTTCACTGGGAAGATCATATTGTTGTCATCATTGTTCCTATAAGAGCAGATACCACTGGTTCCAGCAGAGGCTTTCTTTTAGAGTTAGCTCTTGTCCTCCAGAGCACCAACAAATGTGAATCCATGACATTTTTTCATGTGCTTCTTTTCGATGGGGGTTTTGGTCCTGTTTTTTGGCTTGTCCTCTTGAGCTCAGAGGGGTGGTTTGCTTGTCAAAGTGCACTTGTAGTTGTGTATGCAACAATGCCTTGAGCTCATTGAGGGGAGAGTGATTTACAGTGCAGTCTTGGACCAGCATGTCAAGCCAGCTCTGACCTGAGCCTAGATTGGTTCTATCCTGATTTGTAAGGAGTCTCCCTGTGTCAGAGGACAGGTCTCAGCTGTGGTCTTCATCCTGCATTTTAAGTGGTCTCTTAGAAGGAGTGTGTGAAAGATAAGGACGAAGACTTTGTTTCACGGTTTTGCAGAAAGCCACACCTAAAGTAGAGCTCTGATGTAGATGCAGTATTTCTGACGAGCTGTGGTAGAGAAACGTTGTGTGTAACTTGAGTTTTCCAAGTTCTGGAACCATCTTCACCAGAAGCTTCGATTTGTTATAGTCCAGAGATAACAAATGTGTATTTCAGGCCCCTCCTTTGTCACTTGGTAGGGGCATCACCTAGAAGAGTTGGAGAGCACTGTCTTCACTGTAATATTCTAAGTCTGTAAGATACTAAAGTTAACAAGGGAAAGGGAGAAAATAGAAGGCAAAAGTAAAACTATTTTTATTGCTGCTGAGAGGCATGAAGCAGGCTAGTGGTGGAGTAGGATTAAAATTTGGTTCACTGGCAATTCCCTTCAATATTAGAGTCATAGACCATGTGTTTTTCTTAAAATGGTTTCCATATTTACTCATATTCTTTGTATTTTTTGGTTTTATCCTAAACTGTACATTGTGTAGAGTCCTTATAGCTTTTATTGAGCAATAATTCTTTGTGATTAGCTCATTAAATAAAATACCATGGTTTGAATGACGTAGGGATACATACTTACACTTTTTGAAAAATGTTCTCAAATTTTATATGCTGTTACTTCAAATTTTTTCAATTTTTTTTGTGAACACTTATTCTCTAAAAATTTATTTCCTGGGTCTTGGGGGAAGGCAGAAAGTGGTGGGAAAACATGTCAAAGACCCTTCACTGAAAATTGGTAGGGCTATTTGTAGAGCTAACTATTGCTCAAATGTTACTCAGCCCTCTCTAAAGTTTAAGAATTGGAAGCAGGGGAGAAAATTACTTACTTGTGTTATTTATATTTAAGAGGATTATTGTGCCTTCCTCCCAAGTCCCTCTGGGCTGACTCCCAAACTGCTTGAAATCTTTTAGGGGCTGTGCAATGATAGAGCTCCCAAATGAAAAGGGTAGACACTAAATGAGTATGTGTTAGCAGTGTAAAGGGACAGGAAACAAGGATATTTTTGCCAATATATGAATCTAGGGATCTTTTAAAAGAACTTATTTCTTTATTACTTTTCTGAAAACTGTGTATTTTTTTCCTCTCATCACTTGCAGATTCTTACATGCTTCACAGGCAGTTTGGATAACCTACCTAAATACTTTGGGGATGTGTTTATGCTTATTTAAGCATAAATTCTGGATCATAGTAGTGAAAGAGTTAGCTGCAAAGTGAGTAGTTATTTACAAATGGGATGCTGCAAGTGCCAATAGCTGAGGTTGCAGAAAATTAACCAGTGGGGCAAGAGTGGGTCAGCACTAATTTCAGGATATTTTTCATTGCTTACTATTTTGAAGGTTTGGAATTCTTGTATGAGAAGAAAAATCAGCTTCCAAATAAAAATGTGAAGGCAAAACCACCTCACTTTTAAACTACAAATTATCTGAGATGGCGTAGATTTGTCTAGAACAAAATACAAGCAATGCAGTCCTGCCTTTCAGTTTAACAAGATCACCCAAGCACCGAAAAATAAAGGAAGAGAATCTTGAATAAACAACAGCCTTAATGATGGTAGAAAGAAAAGGAATGATTTCTTATTTGAAACAATAGTCCAAATTTGACCAAGCTATAAAGCCAGGTAAATAAGATGCATTTAATTCTAATTTGTCATACATTCCCCTTCTTTAAATTTAAAAGCAAGATAAGCTACAAAGTATTTTAAAGATAATGAGAGGATTTTAATTTTGTTAGGAAAAATACCATTCTGTAATGTCTGCAGATGACTAATTATGTTGTGTTCCTGGAGGAACTGAGTTACTCGTCTGCTTTGAAATTGGAAAGATAATAAAGCCAGTTAATGTTGTAAAACTTAAATTCTGAACAATATCTTTACCTACAATTGCTTCAAAGTTACAGAAGCCTCAAGCTAGACATGTATAAGCACTACCAGATTTTACAGTGATTTTTGTTTTGTGTTAAAGAAACAACAAATCGAAAAGAAGCAAACAAAAAAAAGACCCCATAACAAAACACCTTTTCCACACAATTACACTTGTGAAATTTCACCCTTGAGATGTAACACAGACGAAGATTTATTTCTCTGCCATTTGTTCCCTGCATTAATCTTCAGGTCTTTTAATAAAGGTGGGGAACAAAGGGTCAGGATGACTCCAAGAAATGGTAATGGGATACACAGAGCTCTTCACATATAGGTCAGTAGATCAAGTCCAGCCAGGATGAATGTTGCCTCAAACCTTTTCCATCCTGTTATTACTCCGCAGCTCTAAGGAATATAAACTCAGGAATGTTGCTACTTTCTAGTGAACTGGTGACTGGTGCTGGGAAAAGCTACTGCCCTTCTGATCCAGGTCAGTGGTGAGGGCAGGGGTACAGGATTTTACTCCATGCCCAGCTGCTCTGACAAGTGGCTGAAACACGTGGATGAGAGCAGCAGTGAAACTTGCTTTACTGCTGCCTCAACTGCAGTGTTTTCCTTCTTGAGCTATGAAAGATGCTAGCTCAGCCCCCTCAGCTCAGTAGCAACATGGTGGAGGAGAGAAGAAATAAAAATAGAAGTGGGATGTGTCTAGATCCCAACTGACATAAAAAAAAAAAGAAGTATGAAATTAAATGAGATATCTCTAGCACAAACATAGACCTGTGAGTAGGTGTAGCCTCTGAGAGTAAGGTAGCAAAATCAGTGTAGACTTAAGTTCCTGTGTAGTTTTCAAGACTTGAGAAATGTATAGAGCCTGTTAGAACCTGCTTTAGAGAAATTAAATTAACAAAAGACTGTCTGGCCTCTTGTAAGCTCTGACTCAAATGAAATAACGCACATAGCTTTCAGCTGTGGTAATTGAGTGTCTAATACTTGGTTTATAAATGGTTGGAAGATGTGGGCTTTTGTTTATGTGTTCAAAGGGGCATATGTCTCCCCCCAATTTTTAAGGACAAAAGTGTACTCTATAACTATTGAATAAAAGAATTTAAGAACAAATATAAAACTAGGAAAAGGACCAGCCATATCAAGAAACAAAATTGACAGTTTTACATATTCTTATGATATGGATTTCATACCGTATCCTGCAAAAAACTTGTCAAGTTCTCCCTAGATTTTTTCTTTTGGAAATGGGTAATTGTATATTCAACTGCCCTTGGTTCATCAGGGACTAAACACCATGTAGCTCCATTTCTGTCTACTGCAGTAAGGGCTGTCCCATTTTGATTTTTCTGTTACCATCTCTCATCTCTCACTAAAACTGGCATAGTTATACAAATGTAAACAATCCAGGCTCAGGGGTGGCACACTTGTGTTTTATTTGTCTCTATCTGTAGAATACTTTAAATGAAACATTCTTCTGTATGTGTTAACAAAGGAACCAAAACAAACTTGGTATGCCTAAAACTCCAAGGAATTCAGAACTGAATGTGAATTTTATGTTAAAAGACCAGAAGCAACTCTTTAAACTTTCTGATGCTTGCAAAATGATACAGTAATTGAATTACAAAAAGCATTTGTAGGAGGTTTTTTCTCCTCTCTATGTTACATGTGCATGGCTGTGCCAAAGCAACGTTTATCTGGTGCAGTATTCTGTCTCAAAGGACCTGAAGGTGGGTGCTTATAGGGAAGAACATAAGGAAAATTTTGGTATATGATATTCCCTCTGAGCCACAAGTCAAGGACTTCCTAAGTCAAAGGTAGTTTCTGTGTATTTAACAGCCCTTAATGCATTTTTCTTCCTTGGTCTTGTCCAGCTTTTTTTTTTTTTTTTTTTTTGAGGAATGCATTAAAATCATGTAAGATCTGGTTTGGTGCATCACAATAAAACCACAACCCGAGTCTAAAACCTGCAACAGCCCCCAGCCGTGAGTGCCCTCACCTCCTCTGGCATTGGGAGAGGCAGAGAAGAGTTAATATGGGCCTATCTTCCCACATTTCCCTTCATGTGCAATGGGGTACGGGCAGACCTCACAAACACCTCTCAAATGTTTGTTCTTCATTTCTTTTCTCCATACTGAGGACAGGACTTTGCTCTTCTGATTCTGATTTTCTCAGGTTTTAACAAAATTGAGCCACATCATTAAGCTTTTATAAGTGGTTATTTTAAGTAGGAAACAGACAACACAAAGCCTGTTATCTAGGATTCCCCAAAGGCCTTATTTAGTGGAAGGGTTGCATGTACCTATTTCTGCCTACAGTTGTGGCCCTATTTTGAAAATGTCTTTCGTGAAAAATTGCAACCTTTTTTTAGATGTCTGAAAGTGACTGTAAGAGATTTTAGATAGAACAGGTTTGAGAAAATGCCTCTTAGGGTAGTTGATCATTGTTTTGCTGGTATATCTGGTACCTGAGGGAAGGAATCTGTTCTGACAAATGTGTTTCCACTGCAGAATTACCTCTGGCCAGGGAAGGTTGAACAACAATTCCACTGACTGTAAAATAATTGGTAGGTCCCCTATTACTGGTAACAATACCAAAGTTATCTATGTATTTGGCAGTGTACTTCCAGATAGTCTTCCCCTTGAAAGAGGCATTTTTACCTTGATAACTTCTAGCACAGCCCAGCAGTGCCCCTCAGCCCTCAAGGCAGGTCCCACTGGTGGTCAAGCAGTAACGAGATTTAAGCGGTGAGGATTGACTCTCCTTATCTCGGCTGCCAAGCCTGCTCCCTGCAACCACGGCTCTGCTTCCCTCAGGAGGAGGGAATCAGCATTCAGACGCACATCCTGGAAAACTCAGTTGTGCACAGAACTGGGGACACCCCCTTACTGCAGACACTGCTGGTTCGTCCTGCAGCATGCACTCCCTTCCCCAACAAGGATCCTGGAGTACGTCTGCCTGGAGGGAAGGAGCTGTTGGAGCTTGCTTTGGATTGTCCTTGCAGTGTCAAGGACTTGCCATCTGTTTAGTGTTTATTCCGCCAGTGGATTTTCAGTCTCAGCGTTAAGGTTGCTAATGATTGATTAATCCAGCTCAGTATGGACAGAGCACACCAGGCAGTTATAAACTAATTGCAAGAATTTCTCTGATGCTGCCTTTCGCAAAATGTACTGTCTGGGGCACAGATGAACAGCAGCCACTCCATTTCTAGTCTTGACCCTGAGCTAATTAGGACAGATCCTGCTCCCTTCCATCCACTGGGATGAAAAAGAGAATTTAGAAAAGGTTTTTGAAGGAATAGTTTTGCCTGATGTGGTAGTTTGGTTGGTTTTAGGGGTTTTTTTCTGTTTTATTTAGTTGATTTTTTTTTAAGGAAAGTATATTATGGGTCTTTCTGTAAATTCACTGCTGTCTGTAGCCATTAGGGATTAATCAGAGGTGTGAGAGCCTGTATACTGGTACTTGAGAGGAATACATTATGCTTGACAGTGTGCATGTGCATGCTAGAGTTTTCTTCTGAGGTTGGTTTGGTTTTGGGTTTTGTTGTTTATTGTGGGGTTTGGTTTTGGGGCTTTTTTTGTTGTTGTTGTGCTGGCTTTTTTGTTTTGGTTTGATTTGGTTTTTTTCTTTGTGTTTTTGAGTTTTTTTTAAAGGAGAAGAAGGTGGGGTGGTCAGATGCCCTATTCTTTGTCTCCCATGTTCCTTAGCGCAATGTGCAGCTGGCTGCAAACCAGCAATATATGCTTATCATAATGGCTGGCTGATTTCTAAGTCAGGAGAACATGAAGACATAGAAGGAAGGAAAAAAAAATTGAAAGTGGAACTCAGGCTGCACAGCTTTCCATGAGGGTATTCTGGAAGAAAGGGACAGTTCTGCCTGTGCAGGTGGCAGAAGGTCCTTCCCTTCACATGTTTCTGCTATGTAGTGCTGTTACACATGTAGATTGTGCATATTTTTCACAACATCACTTCCAGTACAGCGTTCAGATTGTGCAGAGGCAGCCTTCAATAATGCATTGACATCATAATGACCATGGCTTCCTATTAGAATCTATTCCTAATGATCAACAGGAAAGTCTTCTGCATCCTGGCCACAAAAACAAACCAAAAAAATTTAGAAAATCACTAGCTAGGGAACTGTGAATGGTGCAGAGGCAAGATTTTGCTGTTCTGTTATCAGCAAATCTGACTAGAAAAATTCTTAGCAAATAGAAGTCAGTTTGCTCTTACAACTGTATGCATCCATCTATCCACTCGGTGTTTGCTCCATGAACATCTGGAAGCAAGATAAGGGTGGGTGTGGGGAGGAACTCTTTCAAAGGAAACAATCAGCGCTAGAACAGAATTCAGAGCTTTTGCAGTTAAAGCAGCTTTTCTCTGAAACTAAAGACCAGTGTGATTCCACGCTGCTCAGATTCCAATGTTAACACGTCTCTTTAGGTTTTGATGACAGTTAACATAAATATTAATGACAATTTCACTAAAACTTGATTTCATATGACAGTGGATTATTCTTTTTATTTGTTCTCTTGTGCTAACTGACATTCCCTGTTGAATAGGTGCAACTTCCTGCAAAATCGCCATGTATGACAACTATCTTATTACATGCATTGAAAATGAAAACATTTTGCAGATTACAGGCATTTGCACAGAACAAGATTGAGGTGTACTCACATTTGATGTAACGAGTATCGATTATGCTGCAGGACATGGTGAGAGTGTCACAGGGGAAACTGGAGGACAGAGCTGAAGGACAGCTAGTATGGCAGGTGAACAGAAAACTACCGTATATTTAGTAAAACATTTTTCATTTAGTTCCTCTCCTTTTTTAGTATTTATTTCCCTGTATTTCTTGTCCTCAAGTGTTTCTGTCATGACAAAAATAAAATTAATA
The DNA here is from genome assembly GCA_013398055.1 of Ifrita kowaldi. NCBI lineage: Eukaryota > Metazoa > Chordata > Aves > Passeriformes > Cinclosomatidae > Ifrita > Ifrita kowaldi. The sequence continues at coordinate 963,343 of VZRS01008529.1, forward strand.
TCCAGCTATGTGTTTAATACTTGACTCACGGTATGTTTTTATGTTATGAATCTTGTTTGTGTTTATGTAGCACTTGTTGATGGGCAAGCTAGTATTCTTCACTTTCTCTAATAGCTTTACTGTAAATGAGTCCTTTACAGAAAACACATAAATACTATGATTCCCAGCATTATGATGTCATAGCACCTATAAATACTCAAAGTACAGAAATGCATCCTTCTAAATGGAGAGTTTATAGTCCTCTTGTGGATACCTTCCAGCCCGAGGATGAGCAGATCATAACTCTTTTTTGACAGAATAAATAGGAAATCCATGATTCCTATCAAGTTCTGCAGAGAGACCCAGACACCCAGATCCATATGCCATGCTTTGCCTTGTACATGTTTGAAGCGCTTGCAGACTTAATTGCTATGCCCTGGGGAATCTTCAAGACTACTGTTGGCAGATACAAGTGATATTAACAAGACAAATATGTCTCAGTATATTTACCAGGTGATTACTGCTGTTTCAAAAGCTGTAAATTATTGTATTTATTCATCTGTGATGCTTCCATGGGAACAAAAAGCAAGCAGTATTTTTATTTTTTTTTATTTTTTCCTTTTTTTCTATTTGAGGGCTGGTTAAGGATAGGGAAGTGGGAAGAAAGAAGCAGGTTTGGATGGTGCTGTGGCAGCAGGAAAGTAGTGCAGTTTACCATTACCTATGTTTCAACAGCAACATTTCAAATCACAAGGTTTTCACTCTGTGTATGCAAGTGATTTGTAACGCCATATACCCTATGTGCTAGCATATGTAGTCTCCAAATGTTTCATCTGTGTCTCGGCATTCTGTTTCTTAAATCACTGCAATATGTTGAGCAAGCAAAGATCTTATCGTATAACTTGATTTAGCATGTGTTTGTTTATATTTACAAAATGTTAAATATCCCGTCTCCCTTCTCTCATCTGCACTTCTTGTTCTCCCTGTCTCCTCCCCCATCTTCCCCAAGACTTTATTAACCAACACTGAAATTCTGTGTCCCTGTATGCTCTGACTTTAGTAGTATTTGGCTTAAGGTAACTAAATCAACCATACATATTCAGCACAAAATCTTCAACCTAAAACTCTTCCTGAGAACGAAAGAATATATTTCCCCTTTCCCCTCCAACTAACCTGCTTAGGGCTGAGTCAGCTCATGCTTTTTAAACCTAAGCTTCATTTGAGGATGAGCAGACATAGTTGTACATGGAGTCTGTGTGGTAATGTGACCATTGATGTACTAATTCTGCTTTTTCTTACTTTCTCTCTCAGAAAGAAAATCCCCTAAAAGGTGTATATAATTTTGAAACCTTTTTATAGAATTCAAGAATTTATGGCAGTGAGCCTCTACTTTTCCCCGTTATGTACAGGAGAACAAAACTGATATAACAAAATCAAATCCACACTTCTTAGGAAATTCCAGAGTTAAATTTTAAAAATTAATTCGGTCTCTTTGCACAGTATCTTGCAAGGTAGGTGGGATTGTAGAAGGTGTTTAGTTTTTTGCCTGTGAAGCCCCACCTTGTTTGCCACATGTGCAGTGGTTGCTTGATGAGCAGCTGCTTTGTTTTTGCCCCGTCCTTTAGTAGAGGTGTATAAACCCCACCTGTCAAATGATATTTAAAATTCTTTTGGGAGATGGCACTATTGGTTTTAGTATCTGCCCCCAAAAATATGCTTATTTTCAGAAAAAATGCTGTGAACTGAGGTGCAAGGTCTTGCAACTGGGCCAGGTCAAGCCCAAGCACAAATAACAGGCTCAGCAGAGAATGGATTGAGAGCAGCCCTGAGGAGAAGGATTTGGAGGTGCTGGTGGACAAGGAGCTCAACATGAGCCAGCCATGTGCCCTTGCAGCCCAGAAAGCCAGACGTATCCTGGGCTGCATCCAAAGCAGAGCAGCCAACAGATCCATGAAGATGAATCTTCCTCTTTGCTCTGCTGAGACCCCCACCTGGATTGCTGCATCCAGCTCTGGTGTCTCCAGTATAAGGACATAGACTTGTTGGAAGTCCAGAGCAGGGCCACAAATAACATCAGAGGGCTGGAGCACCTCTCCTGTGAAAACAGGCTGAGAGAGGAATAGGTTGTTCAGGACAAGACAAGGCTCCGGGTGACTTTATAGCACCTTTCAATACCTAGAGGGGTCTACAAGAAAACTGGAAAGGGAGTTTTCACAGGGGCGTGGAGTGACAGAACAAGGGATAATGGCTTCAAAGTGGAAGAAGAGAAGTTTAGGTAAGATATGTGGAAGAAATTCTTTACTGTGTCAGTGGTGAGACACTGGAACAGGTTGCCCAGAGAAGCTGTGGATGCCCCATTCTTGGAAGAATACCTAGGCCAAGTTGGACTGGGACTTTGACCAGCCTGGTCTAGTGGAAGGTGTCCCTGCTCATGGCAAGGGGTTTGAGATGGTCTTTGAGGGGCCTTCCAACCCAGGCCATTTCATGATTCTGTGGTACTGTAAATGTATGAAATTACCTCCTTTGTGCGTCTGTTTTGAAATGCCTAAAGAATTTGGGTGGTATTTTCTTTTTAGCATACTTAGCATTAGTCAACACTATGCATGGGCAATATGTTTATAACACTTACACTAATGCTTCGCACTGAGCAGCTCCCAGAGTACAAGCACAATTCCCAGCTGCAGTTATGAGGTCTCAGCATTTCTGCAAATCATTTCTCAAGCCAAACAAGAAAATGGGGAGCATGCTATAAGTGACCAACAGCAAAACACTCAATTAATTAAGTAACTTGCCCTGCTGGAGATAGGAACATTAGTTCTAACAGAGTGAGAAAAAATATTGTTTGTTTTTATTTTTTCCTCCATAAATTTTACCCTCCCTTTCCCTCCATCTCTTCTGGTCACTGAAGAATGGGGAAACTCCAGGAAAATTTCATACTAAATATGGAGTGGTGGGAGCTCATTGAGAGACCTGGCCTCTGCTTCTCATCATGTTCATGATTCTTGGGTATGATTGATGATACCCTTTGAACCTTGCTTTCACATTACTTGTTGGGAATTTGTTGTTGTTTTGCTGATGTGCTAGTTCATTTTCCTTCTTAATCTTCTTACCCCCCTGTTAGGCTTACTTGTTTTCCTTGTTCAGCCTGTTCCTGCTCTGGCTGCCTGTTTATCTCTGACACAGCTGCAATTATAGAAAGAACATCTTTTTCAGTTCTCTGGAAAATTTCTACAGAACTGTATAGCATTTTCAGCTATTTCAAGACTCCTATTAGTCAAGAGAATGTTAGGAATAAAGGTCTTACAGGACTACTGCAGACTGTAATTGCAAGAATAAAGATCAAAATAGAACTTGTTTCAGTGTCAGTGACAGGATGCCTGTGTTTGATACTGGGTTTCCAAATACTTCTGCTTATTTTTACACTTGTGCTCCCTGGGCATGCCTGTTTTGAGAAGGAAAGAAGCTTGAAGGATTTTTTAAAATATTCCCTTTTATGGCAATGGGCAAGACCTCAGATTTCTGTGTAAACAAAATAGTATTAGGTGAATGCTGCTGGAAAAACAGTTTGTTTATTGTTCAGTATAAAAAAATATTCTGATGGTGTGATTGGTAAGAAGCTCAAGAAGGGATAAAAGGTGTTAGAGAGTGTTATCTCACATGGTAATGTTTTGGAGATATCTGCCCTTGGTAAGATCAAGCCCTTTATAAAGACAGAGAATTTATGACTCAAAAATATTTTCAGGAGCCTTGGGGATGAACGGTTTCTGTCAGAGATGATTTAGCAGAATCCGGAGGGGAAGTGATTCCATTTGATGCATCATAATCATCATCCCAGGCACCCCCTTAATTTCTCTGTGGAATTCTAACAGGAACGCCTCACTGCCAGCTCTTCCCACAGACACCCAGCTGAAACACTGCACAGGGCTGCCTGCTTACTGCAGCGCAAATCCACATCTCCTTTGGAATCACACAGAGCTGCCTGAGAGCAGATGGGCTTAAATGGGACTTGCATGGGGTTATCTGGTGAAACAGTCTTGTCGTTTTCTTCTTATGGCTACTTTCTGGTAAATTTAAAGAAAGAGTAAAAACTACAAAAGGGCAGATAAAAAGTGTGAAACTGCTCAGATTACTTTTTTCCTGATAACCACCTGATATTTTCTATCCTTTAAGATAACTGTAGTTAACTAGAAAATGCCAAATACGGGATTTTTAAGGTCTTTTCTATAACCACTGAATTTCTGCTGTGCAGAACCCATTCTATATAGCTGTTATCATCCAGTGGTCATTCGTCTGCCACTGAAACATCAAGTTAATTGTCAGATATATCTTTGACTCATAGCTTGGCATCTGCCCATTTTGAAGACCTCCATCTTTCATACTGCTTTGCATCCATTGTCTGTGTATCTTGGAAGTCACATACTTCCACTTGAAGAGAGAGTTTACAATAGTCTGGTAAAAAACTGCAAAAGTTCGTAACCTTGGCTGTGTAAGGGACTCTGCAGGGGATCTGCAACCAGGAGAAACACATGGAAATGAAAGAAACTCTGTCTGCACACATAACCTCAACTACAATTCTTTTAAAAAAGTGGATTTCTGATTTCCAAAATCATCTTGTTTTGGGTACGGTTTTTCCCCCCCATGTGCCATTTCTACTGTGATGATATTTTTGTAAATACTCTTTCTGCATTTCCACTAGCATGCTTTAGCACACTGTAATATTGCCTTTAATATTGAAAACTTCCCCAAGTTTTACATTGCTTGCCCTCTGACCCAGCTGAAGCGAAGGAACTGCCTTCCCTTACATTTGGGAAGTATTTACCCTGTGCTTTCTCACAAAAATAAGCGGAGACATTGGGAATCTTGATTTTCAGCATTAACAACACTACCTGTTCTGAACCTGGTTGTTAGCCTGACCACACCATTCAGCCTTGCACTTCCTTTTGCATTCCCCAATTCTTACAGGAACACCTTTTCTGCTTCCTCTGGCTGTGCAGGGATCAACAGACCCCGACTGATGTGCATGTGGCTGTGCCACAGAGCTGGTAAGATCACTGCATCAGACCTCCGAGGGCTTGTGGAAGGAGAGGTGAAGAACTGGAGTGATGCAGCAGCGAGAAGCAGTGTATGAAACTACTACAGCAATTCTCAGAGCACTGGGACCAACTTAGGCTGCTCCTGAAATGTTCATGTGAGCAGGAGGATGGGACTAGTTTTATCTAGTTGTGGATGTTTTGGACAGGGAGATAAGCCACACTGTGCAGTTGCAGGTGCTTTTATAAAAGATGCAAAAAGAGATGTATGACTGCGCTGTGATCCCTTTTTCAGATTTTTCTGACTGAGTGGCCACCTAGTCCATGGTGCTGGAAGTTCAGATTTTCTTCGTTTTATTAAGAAGAGGGAGGTAATTCTCACCACATAATTGATGGTATTGTATGCTCACTTTATATATACAGTGCCCATACATCTGGACCTCTGATAAACCTGGAACCCGTATTTAAAACTTAACACTTCCACTGCAGTCAGACACAGCAGGTTATGTGCTTTGGAGAAAGTGCGAGTTAAAGGTCTTAGGTTACTGTGAGATGATTTGAAAATATTCTGTTCCTTCCAATGAAAGAAGATTGTGAAATAGTTCATGGAAACTTTTACTTAAGTGTTTAAAGATTTATCATCCTGCTTATTATGCATGGTTAAAACCTTCTTTCCTTTTGTGAAGATCATTCCTAAATGTCCTAAATGGGTTTTGTATTATGTAATATTTTGCACAACCCTATTTTATTCTGCTTCACTGATATGAGTAGTTCTGTGAATTAAACCGAGATAACACTAGGTTTTTATGGAATAAACACTGCTTTTGAATAGGAAAGGAAGAATAATTGAAAGAGATATTCACTGACATTTTCATATCAAAGTAATGCTTTGTGACTGTGACAGCAAATATTATTTTCCAGCTTTGTCAGACAATGCCTTTAATGTAGCAGTGAACTAACTATTAATCCAAGGTCGATAACCACAGTCTTGCTTTTCTTGTCTCTGCCCCTGCTGAGTCCAGTCATGTTTCCTTGGCCCCACATAGCCCTGTTGAAAGAACATGTGTTTTTTGGGTCTTATCAGTTTGCAACCTGGTAGAAAGTAGCTGCACTTAATCTGTGCTTTGCACTGGCTCCGCATAGCAGCACATTGTGGTGTTGGGTGCTTTCAGGATGTCTGCTTTGGCAACCATCTGCAGCTGTTGGCACTACATAGCACCAAGCCCTCTCTTTCTGCTCTTCCTCTTTTGTCTGATTTTCTGGTTTTCTTGCTTGGGTGACTGCAACAGCTCTTAGATAGCTGAGCTGCCCTTGCACAGACCCTGCTGTAGAGAGACGGGTTGGCCCTCTGTTCTGCATCTGCACTTCTGCATATCCTGTGAATCTGTGCATTGCCATAAAACTGCACTTTCACCTCCTCAGATTTTTAATTTTTTTTTCTTTTAAATCCAGTATTCTAATTTTTTTTCCCCTCAACAAACCTGCAGGTACAACTGTACTTACGCAAATGAGCACAGACAGGGTACATCTCTCTTTCCTCTCAAATCACTATGGTCTGTGCCCCAGGTCTTTTAGTGCAGTATTCTCTTTTCCTTTTCCAACCCTTTGTATAAAACGCTTGTCTTGAAAACATTTTCTCAACTCTCATCACCGTTGAAAAGTTCCTAGCGTTTCTCACCTGTATGAACAGGATGCTGTTTATAGACAGCTTTTACCTCTCCCTTTCATTGTTTCTCCCAACTTCGTTCTCTGAAGTACCATGTACAAAGAGTTAGAAATAGTAAAATACCTTTTTTTGAACTAAAATACTGTTTCCTACAGTATTTTTTACTACTTCATTGAGTCTTGTTCTGAACACTTCATAAGATACCTTCTAGACACAATTCTGTCTAATTCATTTTGTTTTTTCCCTGATGTTCAGCCTCAATGGCCCATTTTTCTAAATGACTTCCCATTACTTACAGTTATGTGCTTTTAGACCATTCAAACACTACTGCACTATCTTCTTGCTTTCTACTCCTCCCATGCCTTTTCAAGTACTCCTGTTGGTGTTTTTATGCCTGATTCATTATGGCTGTGCCAAGTTGCATATTGTTGGGGTAAAATTTGCCTCTGAGTTGGTAATTTGGTGCAGAGGTACAATAGAGCAAAACTACCATGCAGGTCTGGGCTTTTAAATTTTGAACACCTGTGTTCCTTTCTGTGTACTCACCCACTGCTCTGTGATTTTTTGTTTTTCCCTCCTGTATTCCAGTGAGTTCCCTGCCACTCTAATAGCAGGTTTTTTATTTTCCTCCCAGCTTCCTGCTTTAAGGTACAAAATGGATTTCACAGAGCTTCCAATTTCTTTTGGCCACAAACCTGCTTATTTTAAAAGTAGACTAATCTCAACAATTTACCAGTAACCTCCAGTCTACAGAGTTAGCATAATTGCTTCTAAATATATTTAGAACAAAAACTAAAATCCTGCTTAAATGACAGTCTAAAACATTCCAGCTGAGTGATAAGCAGATTTGTCTTAAGAACTGTTAGCATTTATTCTTTCAATGTTTTCTGTCTTCAGATTTTTATCAGTTTAAATAACTGCATTCTTAATATTCATGTAGTAGCAAGCAGAATTTGGCTTCTACTCCATCTTTCATATTCTCTCTTTTTAATTAATGTATTTATGTGCATATCTAATCTAAAGGCAAAGTCATCAATCACAGACCATTGGAGCCTTTGAAACTTTTAAAATTATAGTGACATCAAAGATGAAACTAGAAAATGTTATGTTGCAACTGTAACTGCTCTCTTGATCTGTACCAAGGTATTAAATAGTCTTGTCTCAAACTATGGGGCAAAGAGAGAATTTGTTAAGATAGATACCAGTGGAAATAGAGGGATTTTGAATAATTTTCCAATTTGACCTAAGAGTCACTACAGTCCCTGGTATTTTATAAACTTTTACTGGTCCTGTTGATCCCTTATGTTTAGAAATAAAAAGGACAAGGCGCGGATATTGTGGCAGTAGGCTGGCTGATAAGGGAAGAAAAGAAAACTATTACCTTCTACTCATATTTGCTTTCTTGGTAAATTTGAGTGATAACCTCTGCCAAAGCGACCTTCCAGCCTCAGCATAATTAAATTGATGCAGGCATTATGGCAGAGTAATACGCAGATGTAAAGGATGTTTGCAGTCTTTTGGCCACTCAAAGATCATAGAAAGAAGGATCATTAGTGGCCATGCAATATTTTTGTCTTGGTTGTAGTAGTATGCTGAATCACAATATATCATATCATATCATATCATATATCATATCATATCATATCATACCATACCATACCATACCATATCATATCCTCTTAAATTACAATGTACCAAAGCATAAACACCTAGGGATCTCTTTTTAGTAGCATGTGACTTTCGGTAATGTGCTACCCTTTTAGTCTCTTTTCTTATGTTCAGAGGAATTTTGTGCAAGGGTGAGTTGTTTTTCATATTAGGTGGGTTTTTTGTGGGGGATTGGGTTTTGGTTGTCAGTTTTTCCCTTTCCCTGTTTGGAAAGTACCAGGAAATTGCCTCTGTTGTTGGCAAGAAATAAGAAAGAGAGAGGTGGTGATTTATGATGCATCCAGACTTCTGTCTTTCAGAAGTCTGTCCTTCACCTGTATGTAATAAGCCTGTGGCTGGGATGTGCAACAATACAGCTACTGATGGTGGGCACTCTCCTGCCTTGATACTTCAGAGCCTGAGGTTCTTACTTTTGTTCATAAGATAACACTAAGAAAGATCTGAGTAAGCTTGATGGAATGGTGTATAATGTTTTTAACATACTGAGTATATCATCCTTTTGGGAAAAATCTCATGGCATAAAAAATTCTCTGACATACTTAGTAGGGTTGCAACTGGATAGCACTTAGTGAGTCAGTCAATCACTTGCCTGCTTCTGTTAGAGATGTGTTCATGTCTGCTTGGATCCCCTGGGAATTTCCGTGAGACACACTGGCCATGTACAACACATCCAAAGGTACGGAGAGCTGTATGTGTCCTGCTCCTTGTCTTTAACAGGCAAAATTTAGACAAAAGCACAAAATACAGAGTAACACTGTCTGCTGGTAAGGAAAATGTTAATGATTATGAGAAACTGTCTCCAGTTGGAGTGGGGCTATACCCGAACACATTTACACTTTCAGATTTGTCCAAGGAGAGGCAGGGAGAGGAAGTGCTGAGGGGTCCCAAGCAGAGCAGACAGCCGATGCGTTGTATGCATAACAGGTCACACTTACTGGGGGTCTCCTGTGGAGATGTGTCTGAGGAGTTACAAAACCCTATCCATAGCTTGTCTTTGCTGATGTAAAAATCTCATTGCAGGCGCTCCTTATGGCCTTCGGTCAGCATATAAAGCTGCACAGGAAGGTTAAGAGAAACAGAGGCAGGTACCAGAAAGAGGTGAAAAATCTGCTTTTGAATGTGAATATTTAAATTTTTGAAGCCAACAGTGTCACTTGATTTCATATGAGAAAGGTGGGGGTATTTTAAAAGGGAAAGTCAACAATACTGAAATGAGCTGGGCTTCGAGTTCTTATTTGCCTTGTTGGATATGGCATTGGTAGAAGCTACACGATGAGAATATGTATTAAACAAGTGAAATTGCATTTTTTCCTTCTCCAAACCTCCTTCTTCAGCTTTGGAAACCCTAGTAAATCAAAGACTAATACTGCAGGGAGAGCTGGTGTGAGTGATTAGTGTAACTTGCAAAGGAAATGTACCTAAATTAGTGTTATTTGCAAAAAAAGGCATTATTCAAACTGAGAACAGATTAAGAGAAGCAAGTTACTGATGAAGTTACTTTCTGTATTAAAGGAGCCTGATAAGATACTATCAAGCAGTGTCTGGAGCAAGGAGGATGTCTTTCCTCACAGTATTCACATCACTCAGTGGACAGATGTGATAACTAATCACTCAATGGAAGACAACAGTATGGGACTTAAACACGCCTTTCATAAACAGATTTTATTTTCAGAAGTATGATCCAGATCTACAGAGAAACTGAGCACTTTTATGCGAGTTCCAGGCTTGATACAATAAGAGAAAGTTATACTGAAAATTTTTTGTTATTGCTTGTTGGTGCCTTTTTTTTTTTTCATTTTTCATTAAGAAATGCAAATAAGAAGGAAGGAAAACGTGGAAGTGGGAGCACTTCTGAAATGAATTTCTCTCTGATCCAGCACTAGGACAGACCTAGAAACCATGTTCCTGTAGCTCCTTGTGTGTTTGCAGGCACTAAATATCAGTCTGTGTTGATACCTGTATGCACATTTTTAAGTATATTCAAAAAAGGTTCCCTTAGGATAAATGGAAAATTTTTGCTTCTCCCCCTTGCAGCTATAGAGTTAACAGATCAGAAACATTCTTTGTGCCCCAAAATCTGACATCCAGCAGTTTTTGTGGTTGTACATAACAGTCTCAAGCAGGCAGTGAGAGGTTCCAGTACAACCAGCTGTGAGACCAGCTTTGGTCTCATTCACTACCACACACCGTTATCTTTCTTGAGAAACCCTCAACTCAGCCCAGTTTGTAGGTAACTTTTATTTTGTCACATCACTTGAATCTACGCTTCATACAGAGCAGACATTTAGAAAGTTCTGGTTATTCAGTTCTTCAAAGCCACCTGCTTTCAGAGACTGTAAAAAAAGGACATTTCAGAACCACCAAATAATCTGCCTGGTGGTTGCTGAGAGTGTTGCTAAGGTGCTGCAGAACTGCAGATTTCACTCCTAGATGCACATCAACAGTATCTTTAAGCAGCTGAGGTCACGGAGGACTTTTTTCCTTGTTTCCTATTTTTGTTAGTTGTGTGCCTGTTCATGGAACTTCACAAATGGACAGAGAAATCTGGCTTACAGACTTGACAGATGTGGGAAATGGTGTGCAGGATGTAGTAAAGCATCCACTTACCAAGCTTGTAAAATTTTTTCTGAATTTAGAACATAAAAGAGCGCAAGCCTCTAAACAATATTGGATCTACAGGATCCCCAGAAATTTCCCAGAGAGGTGAGGAACCATTCCAAATTTTAGTTGTAGAGTGTATAGGAGCTAAATTTTATTGGTTGTCTTTGAAATGAAGAAATAAACTGGCATCTTCTCATTAGACATTAATGTAGACCCCTTCCTTATTTAGCCAGTTGTGCAAACCTGTGCAGTTTCACTGGACTGCAGCAATAAATTCTTGTGTGTGCTCTTGAAAACTCAAGTTATTGCCAGCTGAGTCACAGGCTATAAATGTACTTGGTTAGCTTATTCTTCTTGGTGATTAAAAGTGGTTAGCTAGAAAATTCTGAAACTTGCTGTAAGAGCAGTATTGGAAATTTTTGATTTTCTACCAATGTTTTGGTGTGTTCTGACTCATGTAAGTTTTGACTCACAGTTTTTACTTGGCTTTTGAGTTTGGTTCTTTAAATTTTCTACCAAAATCCAGATTTTGGCATAGATCTGTGCCAAGTTTTGCTGCTCAAAATTTAATTCATATTTGGAAAATGCACCTGTGCTCACATTTTCAACACTGCCATCTGAGGTTTGTGATTGGCAAAAGCTGAAGGCGTAAAAAACAGGACAATGTGACAAATTCTTTACCACTCAGTCCTTGAGTGTGGGGTGTCCCTGGCATGCAGAGGTGTGCAAACTGCTTGTCCCCTCATCTTGCTTCGGGCACTGATAACAAAGGAGAAAGGAGTAAGTCTGAAGAGTTTGCTCTACAAGAATATGACAGGGGCATAACTACTTAACTCTGAATCACTAAATATTCATGAGGAACATATTGGGCATTTATAGGTTTCCCCCAGAGGCAAGTAGTGATTCACATAGTGCTGTGCCAACAGTACAGAAATGTCCTTAGACCTCCTAGGAAAATACCACCTTTCCCAGACAGCTGCTTGGCACCAGTGTATTCTGGGCACAATGCTTCTACCAGCTGCCTCATCTGCAAGGCCAGCTATGCTCAGATTTCCCCTTTCTGGCAGACGAATCATGTAGTGTCTGCCTTACAAGTACTCCGTCCTGTGTCTTGGTACTGCTCTTTCATGGCCAAACACCTTCACTGGCTTTTGGGAACTTGTTTTAAGTGTCCTAAAGAGAGTGTCAAATGAGTATGTGCTGTCTATTGTTTACGGTTAGCTTTAGAATGAGCTAGGGGACTGTGAAACACGGAGTTTCAGATTGGGTGTTGTTCTCTCCTTTTACTCCTTTGGTATCAAGTGACTTTTTCCCACCCCCCCTTAATTCTGATTGTGGTCAGAAAGATGTTAGAAAAAGACTTTCAACAGTTGAATAGCTAGCAATAAGCTCTCCAGGTCCTTTGTCTTTCCCCTACTGCAATCTCCTGTTTGCCTTTGCCTCCATTTCACATCAGGGGTCTACTAACAAAATGGATGGCATCTGTCCCATGCCCAGGAATGCCTGTCTCTCATTTAATATTACTTTAATTTGTGTTATGTTTCATTTACTCGTAATATCACACAGTGCATGAGAAGTATGGCAAATACCTCTGATAAAAGGCAGATGGCAAGAACCTACTCTCTGCTGAGGTACATGTTTTGAATTATCTGCCGACAGACAGGAATGGTGCAACTCTGAGTCTGGTTGGGGAGGCTGAGGAGTGAGAGATGCTTGAAAACAACTTTTTGTATACTTTGTAGTAGATGTATACTTTGAAGAAGCAAAATGTAAATGCCAACCCAAAGAACAAGGATCTTGTTCTGTTTGTTGTGCCAATCTGAACTTAACATTTTGTAGGGCTTTAAAAGCCTGTGTTGCTCTGATAATAGCATATCATCTTTCACAATGGATAGATTTAACCTGTAACAGTTCTGAAGTTGGTTTGTGGGGGTTTTTGTTAGGTTTTTTGATTTTTTTTTTTCTTTTCAGTGATGTAATAAGGTATTATATGCCCTGTTGAAATTATTGTTTGGCCATCTTGGTACTGTCAGCTATTGCCTCTGCCTCTCTCTCTTTTCTTTCTTTTATTTTCTTTTTCAGCCTCCAGGGCTCTTGTTTATGATAAGTAAAAAAAAAATGAAGTAAATGTAGTTTCTTAGCTTTGACAATGCCTACCTGTAAAAGCGTTTAAGTGCCTCCACCATTTTAGCCATACACTTCCATAATTCAAGTCAATAAAGTTTGTTGTACAGCTAGCAGGTCTGATTGGATTACTGCCCATCTGCAGGTGATTTTCTACGTGCTGCATAAGGAGGGGATGTTTTCTTAAGCATTCTTGCTTGTTAGTGGTGTTTGAAGTTCAAAAACCCCACTCCACTGCTTCTTCGTCTCTAATGTTACGATAGGATTGCAGTCCAGAGGTGAGGCTTCAGAGCACAGCCACAAAACATGCACGTTACTGGAAAGAAAAATATTTCAACTTAGTCATTTAATGGCAAATTTTTTTATTGCCTTGTGCCTCTATTAGACTCTTATATGTAGGTGGCTATTCTGCAATAGGTAAGATGCTAGTGACCCTTAAAGGTGAGATAGAGTGGCAGTGGCTGTGAGGATCCATGTGTGATATAATTCCTCTTTTTGCAAGCTATTTTAAAAATTTTATAGCTAGACTGTCAAAGTTCACTCCAAACTGAGACTTGGTTTTTTTTAAGCTTTCTTGTTCAAAGGCTTTTTTATTCTTTCCAAATTTTACTATACTGCATATAGTCTTGGGGTGATTTTATGGTAACACTGTATTCCCCTATCATCTGCTGATTGCCCAGAAATGGGTCCTGCAGCTTTAAACTGGGTCCAGGAGAGGAGGGAGAGAAGTCAAGCGAATTCTTCAGTGCAGTTTGTGTTCAAGGACTCGCACACACTCCCCCGCGTCCTCACCGCTGCAGAGCCGAGGGAGCACCTTCCTGCTTTTAGCCAGCCTGTTAGCTGAGGCAAGAAATTCTCCCAGGACTGCACACCGAAATCCTCAGGAACTTCTTCTTCTTCTGGAACTGTTCAGCTTAGCTGTGGTCCAAGAACCAGATCATCAGACCCCATGGACCGGGAGCGAGGCTGCGGGGACACCGCATCTTGGCCTTGGGCCTCAGGAGGGGCCGAGCCAGCTACAGACAGAACTCTAAATCCACCAGCCTTCTCCGCAGAGAGAACGTTTATTATCTAACATTACTCAATTTTTCTTTGCCCTGCCAGCACTCTTCTTGTTAAATAAATAGGTTTTTTCACTTTCATCCAAGGAAATTCCTTTTGTATCGGTGGGGGAGGGAGTGCTGAAATCTGTCTTCTGGGGAGGAGACGTCCCTTCCAGAGCGTTTCCCCCTAAACTTGTCCCAAACCGAGACACGTATTTAACAGGGTTAGCTGTGCAATAAGCTACAGGTGCTATGGTTTCACTTTTTTGTTAATTCCAAAATTATGATATAATTTTAAGCTTGAGCTGTGTGAGTCTCTGAATTGAACAGCTCCCTTTGAATGTTTATAATTCAAGCTTGCATAAAACATGAAAATTATGTTCAGCCATATAATCTGAATCTATGAATAATCTTTCATACGCTTTGTAGCTGTTGCCTGATACTTTGAGGACATGACACAACAAAAGACTCATATACCCACAGAAGTTAATATATCTATGGAATAAAACACATGAATACTGCCAGATTGGTGCCAAAGCAGCAATTAAATGTGAGGAAAAGATTCTTTGTTGTCATTGCACTTCTTCACTGGTATGAGATGATACATTGACTTTAGTACATTCATAAAACAGGCGTGGCCAATTCAAATCCTTCTAGTTTATCGTGTTCATTTTAATGTGTCAGTCTTTATAGTATGAAACAAGGCTTGCTTCCAGTTTTAGAGAAGGATGAAGTTTAGACAAAATTTGAAGATTTTCTGTAGGATATAGTAGTAGCTGAGAAAAGGACGATGTTCCATTTCGTGAACTGTTTCTTTGTGTGTTGAATAAGGTTGTTGGTTTGCTCTGAGACTGGATTTTCAATTTATGACAAAGATTTATAGAAAACAATGTCAATGAAGGAAATCTGATAAAGCACAACCAAACCACATTAACCACACTACAGTTTTTCTTTTCTGAATAAAGCGTGAGAAAGATCTTCGATGCTACATGTTGAGTGCTATTGAAGGGCTGAACAGGTTCCTCCAGCTTCTTGACAGTTCTTTGGCAGAGAGAACTGTTTACTGCACCACCCTAATTGCTAAGAGACAGTTTGTTACCAGTGATGCTTCCTAACATACTGTGAGTGCGCTGAATCCCTGCTCCAATGTCCGCCCAGCTGGCTGTGACTGGCCTAATTTGAAAACACACCTCTGCAATGATAGAGAAATCTTTTCCTTTATTATTAATGAGAGCAAAATGCAGGTCTCAAGCTGAACTTTTCTCTGAGTTTAATGTCATTCAGATATATTTCTCTTTAGAGAAGAGGGGTGCAGTAAGTGGTGTAAGGACTGGGGTTTTGTTCCTCCAGAAGATCACTTGAAGCAGCTAAAATTGAGGGAGGGTGCTTGCATTGTTCTTCGACCTTGGTATGTATCTGTCTGTGAGGGAAAATAGCATCTACTGTCTCTGTTTAAAGTCCTGTTTGAGAAGCATTACCTGAAGGGATAGGAGTCATACATTGCTATGCTGGTGGAGTCTGTTAGCAGATCATCAGCAATCAGTGGCTGTGTCAAAATTTGTACAGAGGTCGAAGAGCATATGGATTTGACCTCTACCCTGAGTCACAAGGAAGTCATTGATCCTGTGCTATTAGCATCATCTTTTTGATATATCCAAGCCTGAAGCATGTTTTTGAAAAGCTGCTTAATGCTGGCAAACAGCATGTGCTGGGCTCTCATTTTTCACTGCCAAGAGAAGGGAAGTAGAGCACAGAGAATTAATTGGTGAGACTGTCTCTGAATGTAAACTTTGAGTAGCTGGTAGATAGTTCTTCCTATTAGACAGAAACCCTTTTGCTACAGTTGTATATTTAGCTTTCTCAGAATGGAAGCAATGATGACCAGCTTAACATAGCATTTTCTGCACCTTCTGCTGTCTGTGTTCATGGAGAGGCTGAACAAAGGCACATCCTAACTTTGTTTTGGCACTTCTGTCACTTGAAGTTCAATGTATATGTAGTTTCTCTTCTCTGTGAGCTTCTCATGATAGCTTTTGCTGGTTTGCTTCTGAACCCCTGGTGCTTCAGTTGGATTTGGTAGTTCATTTGGAAAGTTGCTCCAGTCCCAGTATAAGGGCTGCCACTGGGAGTAAAGAGTCTTCCCTCTTGTCACTCTATTAACAGAAGTTTTGCTGTTGCCTTTGCATAGTTTGCCTGTGAGCTGGGTGGCACCTACCCTCTCACCTTGTGTGTGTGTGTGTATGGTAGTCGATGAATAAGCCATTTAGACTCTGGGATTCTTACCAGTCACGATTTTAGAAAACTGATTTAACTTGGTCTCAAAATGCTTTTCTATAAAATGGGGTGAACACTGTTTATTGTTCCAGAGGCAGGTCAAGTCATAACTAACCACCATTTTGTCACATCTGAATGCATACTATGAAGAGGCTTAAAGATGGCTTTGATTAGAAAGGCGCATTCTGAGATACAGTGGCTTTCTGATTTCACAAGAAATCAATGCTGCACCAGATTTCAGTTTCTTTTCACTGAACCAGTGTTGTGGAAGGCCAGGAACAATACAGTTCTGTTGCATTTGCAGTATCTTTGCAACACGTTTCTCACTTAGTGCCAATCTGCAGGGACCTTGCAACCAACCACATAAAATACAATTATGGTTGTTGTGGTTTAACCCCAGCTCCACACAGCCACTCGCTCACTCCCCTACCGGGCATCGGGGAGAGAATTGCATGGGTGAAAACTAGAAAACTTGTGGGTTGAGATAAAGACAGTTTAATAGGGAAAGCAAAAGCTGTACACACAAGCATAAAAAAACAAGGAATTCATTCACTACTTCCCATGGCAGGCATCTCCGGGACAGTAAGCCTCCATCACACATAACAGGGACTTGGAAAGACACACACACTATCATTTCAAACATATCCCCCCTTCCTCTTTCTTCCATCCACTTTATGTTCTGAGCATGTTGTCATATGGGATGGAACCTCCCGTTGGTCTGTTAGGGTCACTTGTCCCAGCTGTCTCTCCTCACAACTTCCCAGTCTCCTCTCCAGCGTGGCCATGTGAAAAGCAGAAAAGACCTTGGCTCTGTGCAAGCCCTGCTCAGCAATAACAAAGCATCTCAATATTATCATCACTGTGTTCAGCAGAAATCCAAACCATAACCCCATACCAGCCACTGGGAGGAAAGTCAAGTCTATCCCAGCCAAAACCAGTACATGGTTAATGGTTCTGGAAGCCGGAGTTAGGAGGCGGCAGATTGGCAAAAGTGATGTGTGACCTGATCCCTCTTCAGACTTTTGCTGCTTTTGAAGGGCAGTTTTACTTTAAATGAGACTGATTCCTACCTGTGAAACTTTTTTTAGAATTTCTATGAAAAGTAAGAAAAGGAACAAATCATGATGATAATTTAGTTTTATTACATGAGCTCATTTTCTTCCTTACTTTTATACATAGCTGGCTAACTGGCTGCTGTACCTTCCAGGAGGCTCTCAACATACAAGAGAAAAATGCCTATGTGCATTCTGGTTACAAACATACCTGCATTTACCTCATTTTATTCACTACAGAAATAATAGAGGAAGGGTTTGTGAAAACTTTTTGGTTGAAAAGGATTTTGATAAATTTAGGAAATAAATTACAGTTGTGTTCAAGGTGATTTAAGTAAAATAGAGATGATGAAGATGATGACAAATGTAGCTTTCTTCATGCTAGCAGAACAAAATTCAATTCAACATCAAAGGAGGATAAATAGGGATAAATGTAATGGCAACCTTTTGTTCTGTGAATGCTGTCACAGAGGGCTTGAAAGCCTGAGCAAATAATGAGAGGCAGAAAAAGAAACAGCAAGTGCATGAGAGAGACAGCCCAGCAGAGAATAGGAAGAGCTAGAAGAAATATCTGTCGTAATAATCATAGCAGAGACAAAGGGAAAGCCCAGGAACTGAGACAGCTTGCTGTTAGCAGTAATCTGGATATAAAAGTGTAAGGTCTAGATGGAAGATGGGATTCAGAAATGTCACTTTCCTCAAACATCCTCATCACTTACTTCTCACTTAAGGGGTTTGATTACTTTGCATCTCATGCCTTGATTCTCCCCACATCATCTTTTCTTTTCCTGTTTTGTTCTTACTCTTTGAAGTGATTTGAAATTTTAACACGTTGGAGGAGCAGCCAGCCCTCTTTTACCTTCTGAAGGCTCATGTCTTGGTAGTTGCTGTAGTTACTCTTCCCACCAGTTCAAAGAATCACACTTTGTAGGTGTTATGATTTAATCCCAGCCAGCAGCCAAGCCCCACGCAGGTGCTTGCTCACTCCCCAGCCAGCAGGATCAGGGATAAAACTGGGAGGGTAAAAGTGAGAAAACTCATGGCTTGAGATAAAGGCACTTTATTAGGTAGAGCAAAAACATAACAAGGAATTAATTCACCACTTCCCATGGGCAGGAAGGTGCTCAGCCGTCCCCAGGAAAGCAGGGCTCCATCATGTGTAATGGTGACTTGGGAAGACAAAACACCATCAGACCAAACATTCCTCCTTCCTGTTGGGGACATATGCCAACAGTTAGGTGCTTGGAGACTGCTTAATTGTCTGAGAACATTAAGCATGAAAAATGTACATCCCAATTATAAGAAATTGCAGGATGAACAAAGAAGGGACTCACGGGTGGTTTGTATTCAACAGCACAGCCATTCCCCTAGGATTTTGGGAGGTCAGAGAATGTGCTGCCAAATTTGTTGTGCATTTGCATTTTTAATTTTTTTTTTAATGTACATAGTTATTTTCTCTTATACAACCATGCGGCCCCATAGAATCACCCTGAAAGGGTAATTAGGAAGCATTTATTTCATGAATAACACCCAAGCAGAATCCAGCAAAATCAAGATCACTTCAAATGTAAGGCTGGCTGGATACTGAAAAGTATTATTACATCCAATATTTGGGTAAGAAAAATGTGAATGTGCCATTAATCCTTGACTAATGATGCATGTATATATTTCCATATATAAGTATTTGTGTGAGGGTGCAGCAGAAGCTTAGGTAACCAGGGGATGAGGAGAAAAAATTTGTGTTAATGGGACTGTAACCTTTACCTTGACATCTGAGAACTTGTATGAACATTTATTGTGCTTTACACTTTTTTTTAAAAGATGTTAGTGAACAACAAAATGGATAATTGGAGATTTTATTTTATTTACAGACTCACTTTATAAAATCAAATAAATGAGAACATTTAGAGCCATTAACTACACTTATTGCTGGCAGACACTGCTTGTGTTTTAGTCCAATGATGGCAGTATATTCCACCATGCAAAAAAAAAAGAGTGTTAGTACACTTAAACTAGGGGTTATCTGAGGCTCTAATTATCTTTAAGTACATCTGTTAATTTGAAAATTATTCACATTCCTCAAACCATGTGAAACAACGACAGCCAGCACATGATCTCGTGCTTGTAATTCAGTATAATGTTTAAGGTGATGGGGCAGAGTTTAAATGTCTCAATCTATACAATTTGACTTCAAAACTGCCTGTCTTCAGCTGGTTTCTTTGTGACAGCCTGCCTGTTTTGCCTTGAGTAATTTGTTGTTAACCAGGGAAATACAAGTGTTACCATTTTTCCACCTTTTTGAAATACTGATGAGAAAAAACATATAGTGAGGTACTTACATAATTTCCAAGTAAAAATTAGCATTTTTCTTTACAGAAATAGATGTCTCAGATAGTAGTAGAAGTGAAGAAATTAATTCTTCCATTATGTTCATGTGTAATAAAAGATACAATATTATTCCTAGCCAAAAAGAAGGATTTCCAGTTCACAGTAAATTTCATTTTTGGAACTTCCCACGGACTAAAAATTCAGGTAATGTTGTCAGAGGCTGATGCTCAGGTTTCCAGAGTGTACAGCAATCTATATTCCCTATGTCCTGAAACTACAGCAAATCTGACAAAAAAACCATCAACCGGGACATTTGTAGGAGAATGTTAGAGATGGTCCGAAGGCTCACTGAGCTGTTTTGGAGCTGTATGCTGAAATCCCATGGACTTGGACCTGGGAGAGTTTGCCCAATGGGCTTGTTCCAGAGCTGCCCATCCTGCAAGGCTGAAGACCAGTGGTTTGGGAATTAGGAGTACCTCACCTTGAGTGGTCACTTGTGTGGCTGTGCCTGTGCTGGGATTCAGTTTGGGTGATGTTAAAGAAGAAATATTCTTTCAAGACCCCCCCACACTACTGAAATTGTGTTTCTTCAGAGGTATGTGTCCTGATGGGAAGATGTGCTGGCCTCTTTCCAAAGTTACACACCACACAGACCTAGAATTTTAGTGGTGTTGAATGCCTCTGTTGGTCTGATCTCTGAGCAGAATGTGCCCAGCCCAGGCTCCACACGTCCTCCCAGATGAGGAGACCTCAGAAGGCAGCCTGGCCTCCTCCTCAATGTCCGTGTTTGTGGAGGGGATTATCTTGTATTGGATGCATGGCCCTTTTCAACCACTTCTGCTGCTTTTGCTTTTTGTAGCCATGGAATTGGACTGGAACTAGAATGAACTAATCCTCAATTATTTTTTGGTAATAAATACCTTTGTGATGTGTTGCGAGCAGACTGGAAAAGGTATAAGCTTTACAGGCACAGTTCTGAAGTGTCTTTATTTGCTACTTATTGTGTTTTCTAAATCTGAAAAAGGGATAAAGGAATTAAAAAAAAAAAAGAAGAAAAAATCAGCTCGTGTGAATTAAATGAAAACGTGATAAAATCACTAAAGAGGTGCATCAACTTTGACTCCAGTGCAGGTACATAAATTTACTTTGTTTGCACATAACATAAAAATGTACTAATACATGTCCCTTAAAATACATGTTTAAGTCTATAGACTGCAAAAAAAGTATATTTTATGTAGCAGCATATACCATTCAAAGCAAATGTTTTAAAGGTAATAGGCATGTTTTGCATGCAGAGAGAATGTGCACAAACCCAATCTGCAAAGTGGATGAAACCATTATGTAAATCTAAAGTTGTCAAAGTGATCTATTATAACTGTTTCTACTGTCAGCTGTTCCACATAGCACAAATTCAGCAACATACTCATCTTGATAGGGGAGAGTATTTAGATATTATACCAACTACTTATTAATCTTACTGATTTCCACAGCACCTATCACAATGACAATTTTTGTTACGGGGATTAATGCCGAAAACAGAAGATGACAATCAAAAGCTAACAAAAGAAGTGTCATGTTCGTGACTTGAATGTAAATTGAAGGCTGTGAAGGAGCAACATGGCTTGGAGCATTGCTGCTGGAGGCCAGCCTTTTGTCAGAGGCTCATGTTTAGAAACTGGAACTGTTGGGAGGGAACAAAATGGCTGTTTGTAACCTATGTGAGAGACGTGCTCTCCATTCAGTCTCTAGTATGCTACATACAAAACAACAACAACAATGGGATCTAAATGGCTCTGATTTGAACATCGCTGGTATTTCCTGCAAAGGGTTTTGGGTCTACCTTTTTTAGCATCCAGAACTAGTCATTGAGTATTTCTTCTCTTTTTTTCTAACAGAATGTACTTCTCTAGGCTTGGGGGTGAAGCAGTATTGTAAAACATTACTCTGTCACTGCTTTAGCTATCTTTTTCTTGTCATGCTAGATACAAATTTGCACTGTTAGAAATTTAGCCATACAATGCAAATGCTAACCAAACATTTTAACAATATTCTGCTTGTGAAAGTTACTTTAATTTTTCTTGTTGTGCCTGCTTTAATTTTAAAAGGCAAAGTGAAATGTGTTGCTGCATCCTGACAGTTTTGCTTCTTCCTAACTAGTAGGAAACCTCAAAGCTTTGAGCCAGGTCCTACAAAACTCGTCCATTTCACATGTGTTAGCGTTTCATAAAAGAGAAAAGGTGCAATAGAGAGCATTGGGAAGTTAATGTATGTGAGCTTGAAATTATTAGCCGACTATGTAGCCATTAAATAATAGCAAACTAATGCTTTCTTTGCCTCTTTTTTTTTTTTTTGTTTAATTACCATTTTAGTGACTGACTCATGCAAATATCTTCATTTGAATGCATTTCCAGATTCAATAGATTTGGGTGTTGGCACCTTCCAAAAATAGATAGAGCACTGATGCCTGAAGTGGCCACCTGAAAGCAGAGACTAGACAAGAATAAGGGAATAAAGGTAGGTATTTATTTGAAGGGCCTTCAAAGGTGTACCCTGGGCAGGCCAAAGGCTACACCCAAAGGCTACACCTGGGTCACAGGTTCTTCACACTTTTCTAAGTTTGGTTCGTTTGCATATCAGGGTTAACTCTCCAATTATAACTTCAGTTCATGATGTCATTTCCCCAAGCTTACCCCCCTTCTAAAGATGTTGGTTTACACATTTTGGGCCTAGGATGGTCTGAATGCCCTTGGAGAGCAGGCCTGGAGAGGCTTTGTTATGTCTACCGAGCATGAGAGAGCAGAAGTTCACAGGCTGCAAGAAACTTCAGAGTTACACATTCGGCAGTATAGGATTTGAAAACATGAAAATTAAAACCTAAGGCATCACACTACAGTTCACCATAGTAAGTTTGAGGTTGGCTGGAAAGCAGTACAATTCTGTAGGGGCTAAAGAATGAGGCTTCCACATTTGTTCACAAGAGGGAGGGAGCAAAGTGCGGGGGAGTGCCCGGGGGCTCGGCAGCCAAGTCTGGCCTCCAAGTCAGCAGAGTGGTTCAATCAGTGAATGCCCTGAGCTCCTTCTCTTCTTGTTTGGCATTGGGGTTGGGGTTTGGGGGCTATTTTTGTGTTTTCTTTTGTTTAATTTTACTACTAATTTTGCTTTGGACCTGCAGAACCTTCCGGTCGTTGCTAAAAAAATAGAGAGTTTTCCACCAAAAAAAAAGTATTTTGCCAAGAACTGCCATTTTTTTTTTCAGAGTAGTATTTAATTAGAGAAAATAGGCAGTAACTAAACATTCTATCAAATCTGTAAACAGTGAATCACTGAGCAGCTCCATGTTGCTTGACAGTACCACTTTCTCCTATGGGAAGTACGTTACAAAGAACATCTTAACATATTTGAGTCTTTAAATTACCTACCTTTCCTTTGTAGCTTTTGTTATTTTTTCTTTGGATTATTGTTCAATGTGGAGTGAAGCTCTCTCTTTTGCTTTCTGCAAATGCTAACTCAAAACATGATATGCTTGTAGTTATTTTTCTTGAGCCATGGGAGCAGAAATCCTAGGCAGTAGAATCTGGGTTTGTAAAAGAGCACTGCGAGGAGCATGGGGCTGATAAAAGTCTTGGCTGTTTTTTAGGAAGGGAGATGATTTTATCTAAGCATCAGGCAGCTTGTGCTCTAGGACATCTCTGGCTTCCACCAGCACTGACCTCCTGCCAGGCAGCACCCCTGGATCCCTGCCTTCCTGGTAAAACTTCACAGCCATTCCTGGTGCTGGGATCTCAAGCTGCAGCCAGCTGGGTACTCCATGGTTAGACAGCAAGACCTTGCCTCAAGTAGCATTACAGAAATCAATTCTTGTCCATGCCTTGTAACTTGCCTTGTGGAGATGGAAGAGAATTTTCCATGAATTCTGATACTTTGGGGCTACACAGTACCTCCTATAAATTAACTCTGTTCAGGCGTGGAACAAGCTGGAGAAGGTGCATGGAGGTCTGGGTTTCAATGATCTCCGCTAATGCAGGTGTTTCAAAGCAGTGCTGTTGGCACTTTAGAGGGGCTCTGATGGCTCCACATTTAATATTTGTGAATTTTTCTCTGTAGACTGGTGTGCATCTTGGCACAACTGAAACGTGAGACCAAGCAGAAGGCTTGCCAGTTGTGGGCCAGATGAGATCCAAATGCACCCGTGTGTGCAGCCACAGTGTGCCACCAAATGAGTGTGTTGGCATACTTGGTGAGTGGCGCTCCTTGTTGTCCTTTGGCAGAATGGTCCAGGAATGATCTCTGTGTTCTGTTCTGCAGAACATGTGGATATTGCTTTGCAGTTGAGTTGATGGTTTGCTTGGTGGTGTGCTTTTGCCTTTCATTTTTGTTTTTTTTTTTTTTTAAGGGGTGATCTGTTTTTGTTTGCCCTTTTTTTAAAATTTAAATTTAATATAAAGAGATCATGAAGAGTTTATTTCCAACAAGTTCAGTTAGGCACAAATATATGTCCTGCACTTTAGGTGTTGAAAGGTTCTTCTTCAAAGCTTCAGATGGGAGCCCCTGCATGAATGCTAATGCACACATTTTAATGTGTGAGGAATTCCCTGCCTTTTAGTGAATTCATCTGAACTTTCTTGGGTATCCTTGTGAACCCTTTTTTATTACCTTACTGAGAAGTAAAGCTGGTTAATTGCAGTTTCTTCCTGAAAAGCATTATCCATCATGGTATTACTGCTGAAAGGGAAAGAGGTGTCCTGCTTACTTAGAAATATTCCTTTGGCACTGTTTGCACCATTGTTATTCATATGACTGCATTTGCAGGGTGTCACATTGTTCTCTTTTTACTTTCTGTGAAAAATATTTGATCGTTTTGAGATTGTTCAGCATTTTGTGGAAAAAAAATTATTTAGAGTCAAAAATACATAATTTCATGAAATTACATTGTAAATATTTTTCTGACCAATTGTAATCAATGGGCAATTATGTCCTGCAAAACCAGAAAGTTATCTGGGAATCCCTAAGGCAGAGCAATGGTCTGCTTTGTCTCATATACCTTTCCAGAGGCAGTCTGGGGATCTCCAGCCCTCCACCAGCTCATGTTTAGGGACAGACCTACATTTGGAGCCAGGGCTTTGCTGTTATCCCGTTCAAACCAGGAGTGCGATTTTAGTGAACTTGTTGCTCTGTTTTGTTTGCAGCAGTTTTGTCTGTACCTTGTGTTTGCATTACAGATTCAGATCTGTCTTTTTTTGCAGTAGTTATTATTATGTGATTATGGTTCTGTTGTGTTGTCAGCCACTAACAGATGGCTTATTTCTTTAATATAACAGTTATTTGATGTATGTATCCATCTAATCAAAGTACCTGATGGATATCTGGTCCTGGAAAAACAAATCGTTACCAGTCTTCCTGAAGGTAATAGAAATATTTTAAAGTAAAATTTATCACGTGAGTATTGAATTTTTATACAATGCAGTGACAGGTTAAAAATAAAAAAGGCAAGCTAAAACAGTGAAACATTCAAGTGTCTTTTCTCCAGATCTGTGCCGAGGCTCTTCCAAACATTAGTAAATGTTCCTTGTATATTTCTAAAAAAGTAAATCATGAACACTATAATTAGTTGAAATATTTCTAATTCTCATCCAGAGCATGTCAATGCAAAAGTAGTGTGGAAACCCAAGAAGTATGAGCTGTGCTATGGTATTTTCATTGAAAAGAGTCAAGTTTCACTAGATTGTATTTCAGAACTGCAGACAGCTGTAGACATAGTATTTTGGGATAAGACAGTTCCTTTATGAAATTCTCTTGAGATTTGTAACCATACTTGAAATCGTCTTTAAAAGTCTGGTTTTGATAAAGAGTTTTCTTCTAAGCTTCATCCAGCTGACAGCTTCTGATATTAAAAGTTCTTTCATTCTTCCCTATAATTGAAGAATGCTGTCCTAATCCAGGAAGAAACTACATACATACAGTTCAAATAGATTCAGTTAAATTTTTTTTGTGTGTGGACTTACAGAAGGAAGCATCTGGTCCTCCTGGCAGTCTGTATGTTATAGACCCTTCAGTCTACAGGAATATAACTTAAAAGATGAGGCATAAGTTTAATTCATGGGTCACACTGTAATGTCATCAAATACATTTGTCAGACCAGTGTTTTCATGTTGGCAATTGACTACTTGTTCCTAGTCTCTCCAGAAGATATTTTGCTCGCTAGAGTTGACACGAAAGGGAACACCATTCCCATTTCTACCATTTTCATGGCCTGATAGCCTCTAGCCAGTTTTCTTATCACTAATTTTGATTGAAACAGAAACTGCTGTCAATGTCTGTCTTCACAGATAAAATTTTGACTGAAAACTAGATATTTTATGTAATTGTTTCTGCCTAGCATCTTGTTCATGGAAAGAGGATTATTGTGTCTTCAGAATTGAACTGCAAAGGGCAATCTATGATAATATTTTCAAGTTAGCGTTCCTGTTTATTTCTAACATCTCAACATGCTTTTTTTTTCCCCTAAGAAATTAAATCAAAGTAACTTGATGCTCCATAAAATCTCTGAAAAAAAACCCATTGTCCTCTTTTCTTCTGAGTCTGTATTGCATAAAGCTCTTTTTACTCTGCAATAACCATTTGGCCTTCCTCATTTCTTGCATTTCCTTCTGCCTCCCCTCATCTATCATTAACAGTCACAGAATTACAAAAAAACCCTACCAAAACCCTTTAAACTGACTTAGGTCACAATTTTGGATGTATTGTTGGGAGTTACTCATCTGTTTTTATATTCTGTTCTGTGGAAATCTTCATGTGTAAAGATTGTCTTATAATACCGTGTTGTCTGTAATAGCCTATGGTTGTTTAATTCTAGATCATACTCTGTCATTTCTCTGTCCTTCCATCTCTACAGAGTCTTCTGCTCAATGGAAACTTCTAAAACCAGAATAGTTTTGTCCAAGAGGTTTAATCATTTTTTTGTATCAGTATTGTGAAGAACTGAAACATTGATCCTTCTATTTTATCTAATGGTTCATTTGCTAAGACAAATGGCCCACTTACTACATGGATCTGGAAATAATTTAACTCTTCTTATTAATAAGTTGAATGTAATTAATAGACATAATTGTGTAGCATGAAGTAGTGAACTATTGAACTATATAAAACTTTAAAGAAACTGTAGGTCATAGCATCACAGAATCACAGAATATCTTGAGTTGGGAGGGACCCATTACAATCATCAAGTCCAACTCCCTGTCCCTCGCAGAACTACATAAATCTAAACCATATGACTAAGAGCATCATCGAGACATTCCCTGAACTTCTCTTCTTCAGGCTGAACTAACCAAATGACCTCTTCATAAGTTTTTCACTTTAAAAATTTTACTGTTCATGATGCTATTGCTTCCACTAGCAATATCTAGTTTTTAGTTTTTCTTCTTTTTTTTTTTTAATGTGAGAAATCCAAAACTTGAAGCCCTTTGAAAAAGGAAGTGATTTTTGTTGTTGTTGTTGTTGTTGTTTTTTGGTTGTTTGTTTTTTTTTTTTGTCATTTACTTACTTTGTCCCACAAGGAATCAGAATCCAAAGTTCTCAAATTTCAGGTGAGTGCCTTAGCTTTCCACAGGGTTCTAGATCCGTGTATCCTTACTGATCCGTGTTCCATCCTTTAGACTCATAAAGTTTTTCTCACCACCTGGTTATTTCTTTCCCTCTCGATGACTTTTTAAGCATTTTACACAAATTGGAAAAGTAACAGCAGGAAACAAGAGAAAACCTCAGAATAATGGTTGTGGGCACACTCCTGGGGGATGCAAGATATAGGTTCAAATCCTTTCAACTAATTGTGTGGCTCCCAAAGCCCAGAAAAGTAACTGGCTAAAAAGCTAAAAGAATAAAGCTTAAAATGTTTCCAATAATAGAGGAATGTGAAAGCAATTTGTGCTTTCGATAGTGATAATTTTACCTGAATTTATGAGCAGATGACTTAATTCTCTGTGTCTGCTGTAGTTCTCTCTTTTGGTGATTTTACTGTTTTCTTCCAAAAGGTGATTTAACTCCACAAACTTTTAAAAAACTACCCAAACAACATCCATGTGTCTTTATCACAGGTCAGCCTGAATTTCCCCTTAGCTATGTTCCCTGCAGCTAGGCCCTGTACACTGCAGAGTCTGTGGGTAGCCAAGGGTTAGCAATTTCAGTTCTATTTCCTGTGACATGTCTTCTTCCAAGCTGCTTACTTTAATCACAGTTTGACAAGGCAGCTCTTTGTAGGTTCCCAAGCTTGGAGAGGTGGCAGATCAGTGTATTGGTGTCCTTCTTTGGATCATTTCCTTGAAGTAAGCACTCACACAGTGGAAAGGGCTCTGAATGTCAAAATACAGGGTTTAGCAAGATTGCACATTGTAGACACCCCACATCATAGCTCTGAACTCTTTTTGGTACTGGAAAAGCTTAGAGTAAACTGAAATTTAAGTAAGGGGTTTGTGAACAAAGCTGCCCCCTACCCTTTTCTTTGTCCTGACGGAGCAGTCTTTCTTTCAGACTGATTCCCAGCGTAGTAGTGTTCAGCTTTTAGGCTGCAAAAATGCTGTACAACCGTCTCTGTATGCCAAGGCTGAACTTCCTCTGACACCCCAGCCCCCTGGCCGTCTGTTACTTCAGCAGACTCCTCTGTGTCTGCCTCAGATGCCCTTCACGCTTTCTTGTTCCTTTTCCTGTATCCCACTGGAAAAAGGGTCCCCACAGCCCAAGCAGGCACCACGTGCTCTCTGTTGCAGGAACCTTCTCCCTCTGTTGCAGAAGGCTGCGCTGGGCTGGTGCAGGAAGCTTTCCTCTTAGCCTGATCTTCCTCCCAGTCC
The DNA here is from genome assembly GCA_013398055.1 of Ifrita kowaldi. Taxonomy (NCBI): domain Eukaryota; kingdom Metazoa; phylum Chordata; class Aves; order Passeriformes; family Cinclosomatidae; genus Ifrita; species Ifrita kowaldi. The sequence goes on from VZRS01008529.1 coordinate 991,948, forward strand.
CACAGCCTTCCCTGTGAGGGAAGACTATTTTTTTAACAACAGCTCACAGCAAGTGAAAGTGAGCTGTAACCAGCTGAAATGAATACTGCCCGTCACAGAGTTTTAAGTCCAACAAGCAGAACAGTGTTCATTTTACTCTTTTTATCATCACAGAGTTGTGGTAAACTTGCTGTTTTTCTGAGGTGCAGTCTCAGGAGGGACATCAGATACTTCTGGAGATTCACTGAATTGACACAAGGATAATCCTGATTTCAAATTGGACTAAAGAAAAGTAAATATAGAATTATGTAATCACAGAATCCTTAAGGTTGGAAAACACCCTTGAGTCCAGCCACTAACCTCATACTGCCAAGTCCGCCACTAGACTGTGTGCATAAATGCCACATCTACACTTCTTTTAAATACCTTCAGTGATGGTGACTCAGCCACTTTCCTGGGCAGCTGTTCCAGTTCTTGACAACCCCTTCGATGGCGAAGTAGTCTCTGGTATACAGTATAAACCTCCCATGGCACAACTTGAGGCACTTTCTTCTTGTTCTGTCACTTGGTCTCTTTTCCCAGGGAACAACACACACCTGGCTGCAGAATCCTTTCGGGTTGGTTATTACAGGTATATATTTTCCAGATTCCTAAGCGTACTGCATTCAATTAACAGATAAGCAAAGCCCCAAAGACTGATCTGAACTAGTCAAGCACAACTGACAGCTGCAATAAAAAAACCCTATCTCGTAAATCAGCTCTATCCTCATTACTAGAGCTTAAAAACCCCAGATGAGAAGCCCAAGTGCACTAAAGCCACTGTACAACCACACAGTAGGAGACAGTTCCTACCTCAGAAAGCCTGCAGTCACAGGAGATGAGATAGTGTTGCACTCTCGCTCTCTGATAGAAAGCCTGGGTTGAACTGACAGACTCCCTAGCTCAAGGTCAGACAAGGACTAATGCAAAACTGGAAACCCAACCAAGATCCTCTGATCCCAGCCTGGTGCCTGAGCCAGATGATCCTTCCAACCATGCATAACGTGACCATTTGTTTTCATATGCAGTGCTCTCTTTCATGCCAGTGCTTCTCCAGCACCTTTTTGTGTGTCATTCCATCTCTGCCACAGAGCTTTCCTGCTTTTGGTGCTATTCTGGCAACACAACAGCTATGAAAGTAATCCATGTGCATCTACACTCTTTGGAAGCAGTTTTCAAAAAGGAAAGCTTTTGATAGCTATTACCTACACCAAGTAGTCCTGCACATTTTTCCTCCTCTTTTTTTTTTAATCCTTTCTTCTCTTGTTCCATTCTTTTTGCTTTGTTTTCTACAGTCTTACAGTGCAAAATCTGTGCAAAGATGAAATGTTTAGGGCAAATAAAAAAAAAAGTCAGACAGTCACAAAAATAATATGTAATTGTTAAGTAGACTACGTGATGATCATCTGAAATCTTCCTTCTGCAAAACATTAAAACAGAGCAAGATAAAGCCAGAGTAGTGTTTAGATATGAAATGTGTTTCCTTCTCGTTCTGACAAACTTTTAGAAGTTGCACATGTTCAGGCAGTGAGCACAGAGTTTACCTATATTATTAAGATGCTAAAAACACGCTGTTGGTGCCAGGATCTGTTTCCAAAATAAAGCTGATGTTATCAGAAAGTAAAAAGTGAGGTCCATTTAATCCTGTCTTCTGTATTTCTTTCTCCTGAATGCAAGGCTTTACTCCCTCTTTCCCTAGAGATAAAGAATTCTTGGAGGTGTGAGATACACAGTATAAATTCAAGAATTATATAGCCCAAAGCCTCTTGAAATTGATATTGAAATTCACAGTATTATTTCATTTTAAAAACATGTACAACTGTGAAGTTGTATTTGTTAACAAAACATTAAGTCTCTTTTTCTTATGAGGAGGGAACAGATATTTGTTCAAAACAATCCTAGTGACAACTTGCAGAAAAAAAAGAGGATCATTGTTTAAAGAATTTTAGGGAAGGCTGAAGTAACAAATTTAAGTGACCTAACTACATGCCTAACAAATATTTATCTTCCTGTCATATAAATACTGTAACAGGTTTTTGCCTAGGAAGGAAAACCTCAAAAATGGGTGTCAGGAATCTTGACAGGGACAGGTTTTATTAAATAAAATGAAAAATAATATTCTTCAGTAGTTTCTAGGCTTCTTATTTGTTGTGGGGATGTAAAACTATTCTTTTGCCTTTCCTATAGTTAATTTAGGAAGAAAGAAGAGATGTTTTCAGAGGTACTTAAAAATAACTGTTCCAGCAGAGATGTGTGGTGCCTGGGGAAAGCTGTTAATCCAGTAACAACATTAGAAAGAGCTACAGAAAACAGAGGAAGTGTTGGTCCTCTTGCTGTCCTCCTCGTCTCTGGCCTGCTAGTGACACTGTTACACCAGGGACGAGCCTTTCATGGAAACCTAGGTGGCAGCAGGCAGAGGAGGGGGTGCAGTCGCTGATCCCTGACAGGTGAGGGAAGGACTGACACATGTGGGATACAGGTTGGTAACGTGTCCGGAACTTTGCTGCTCCAAAAATGTCAGCTTTGAAAACTGGCCCTGGAAAAATGATCAAGAGGGTGTATAGAAATGCGCTCCATGGCTGAGATTGTGGGGAAATCCCTGCTGCAGATTAACCACAGTGACATGAGACCAGCATCTGGATAGGTCACCCCTCACAGCAACAAACGTCTGCACATGCAGATATTTACTTTGTGGATGTGATAGTAAAATTAAATTTTATTTTTTCTGGTTACAAACAGAAAAAACTCACAGTGTGTTTTGATGGATTGTATTTTTGCCTTAATCCTCCAGCAGGAAGCCCTGAATTTAGTAAAGGATAGCATTGCCCTTACTGGGATTTTTTTCTGGAATTCTGTCGATCTGCCTGTTGCCCAGTGTTCTGCTCACCACGGCAGAACCACTGGAAGCCTTTTACCTTTTGGTATTTGTTAGATTTTCCGGTGTCCAATCCATAGCATATATGAGCAATCACTTTTACTGAAGAGCACTCTTTCAAGATAGCCATGATTGTCAATAGTTACCAACCTACAAACGATGCAGCTCCTTTCATGCACAATACATTCTGAATAATATGCACATTTCAGAAACAGGAAATCCAGCCATTAAGCATTCTTAGATAAAAATAAGGATAAAACCTGTTGCATAAATCAATTTCTGCAACTGAATCACCTCCCCATTATTGTACTGTCCCACGTGGCTGTGACAGGACTACTCAGTTTATTTTTGCCAAATCCCATGTGCTGCCCAAAGTGAGCACTGACAGGCCTTTACACCAGGCAGTGTAAAATGCAGCTGAGTTGCCCAGGAAAATAAGCAGTAGTCATGGATCTCTGCCAAGAGTGCGAAAGACAATGCAAGTGGGATTTTGGTGGAGCGCTGAGAACGTTAGCCAATCACCATTCTAACACCTCAGGCTCAGGTTATCTGTTATCCTGTCTAAAAGAATGCAGAGGAAGTACTTTCTACTCTGTCTTTCTCCATTTTTGTATGAAAGCTTGGTGCATTCTTATTTCATAATTTCCAAAGAGAAGAAAGGCTAAAATCTGGTATTTTAAAGATGGTAATAGCACCAAAATCTTGTTTCATCTGTTTTTTCTACCTCCTTGCCTAGGTCCAGTCTGTAAATATGTTGTCCCAAATAAAATATGATATGGTCTCAAAGCATATGGTCGACAATACCAAAACCAGAGTAAGACTAAGGACTGGTTAGTGCTGTTTTCCATGCATGTGATGGAGCTTAGTGAGCCATATTACTGATTAGTAGAAGCATGATGTTTGCTTTGTTAGGTACAAAACAGAAGTAGAAACACAGGGAGAGGAACTTCACCAGCTGCTCAGCAGTAGATTCAAATGCAGAGTTTGAAACTGTTTTCTTCTTCCAAAAACTGAGTGCTCTGGTGCCTCAGGGTGAAATGTCTCATAGCAGACTAGGAACTCTGCAGAAAGCCAGCAGTTGTAGATGGACTTTGAGCCAGCCAGAAGGCCCACGCATCATGCAGCTCTCTGAGGGTTTAACAGTGAGCTACGGTGGGGGAAAAAAAGGCAGGAAGGAAGTTTTATATTTCTCAGGACGTCCCTGCCTCACTTAGGGTTCTAGGAAGAACCTCTGTCTGCTTAGGGCTGCATGCAAGCTGCTGCACTGCCAGCATGTACTGCCTGCATGGAGATGACTGGTGGTCAGCTCTGCTTTTTAAAATGCAGATAGGGAAGGAAGAGTGCTGGTCATAGCACCACATTTTGTGCAAAAGTACAGTTGCTTGCCAGATGGGTGTTGCTGCCAAAGGTCCAGATGTGAATCATGGGTACATCAGTCTGTTCCATCAGATGTTTGCTGGTTAATTTGATCTGAACTAATTTTAAGTTAGCTGGTAACTTGCCAACATAAACATAAAAACACTGAAACCATACTGAAACTTTTTTTTTTTTTTCTGGGCCTTGGTAGGGCTTCATTACGAGAGATAGCAATAGACAGCAATTATTTTTTGACAGAAGAGATGCTTTCCTCTACTGCTAAAGAGTTGACCTTTGTATTTCCGTGCTGTTCAGTATATATCAGGCTACAATTTCCACACCTCTCTGTTGCCATTTTTGGTATTAATAGGGTTTCTGTTGCTCTAGCCTTTCTCTACTCCCAAACAGCAGCTGGTTTAGAATCACCTTCTTGTTAAACTTTGGTAGGAAGAGGTTGGTTAGATGCCTCTAAACTGATTTGTTCTTAGCAAGTGCCTGCTGGAGAGCTGTTCTGAGGAAATCAGTAGCAGCCCTAGGCTGAGTGCTAAATCTCTGCTCTCCTGAATCTAAGCCTACTCAAGTCAAAATGTTGCCCTCTTTATCGCCTGCTGTTGTTAACTGACCGTTTTTTTAATATATTCCCTCCCGCCATGTATTTCTATTTCTTGAACTGCTTTGCATGCTTCTGTTGTGGGTTGTTGCTGTATATCTGATTTGTAGGTAGCAACTGAGGTTTTGGAATTTAAATCAGTGGCTGAGGGGTGCCATTCTCAACATTAGAATTCAAGATCTCACTGTTTTCTTTATGTCTTACTTTAGCAAACAGCTTCTAGTTTAGATTGTCCACTTTTGACAAGATGGGATAGCAGCTGGAGGAGTTACTTATTTTATTGTGATGTTGAAAAGGAAAAAAAAAAGGCTTTTTCACCCAGTTTCTGGATCTTAAGAGGTATCAGTAATGTTCATCTTTATTCTAACAAGAGTCTAAGAGATCATCAAATTGTACACCTTGTCTAGTAGTGATGCTTCATGATTGCAGATTACTGCAGCCTTTCTGCTCAATGTTTTCCTTCTCATTTGCTGAAGGATTTCTCTGCCTCCCAAAGTAGTCTGAAATCATGCAAGAAGAAGTAGGTGCCTGTGTAAACAATTTCTTTGAAAGCAATGGACAATTCGTGGGAGGAAGGTTACATGCAATCTTCAGGGCTGGGACTGAAGCCTTGTAATTACCTTGTAATAATCGAAATCCAGACAGGTAATTCATTACTGTGTACCAAACCAACAGGGGATGTCTTTGGGATATAAGGGTTTACAGTGTAAGTTCTCTGAGACAGGCCTATTTCTTCCTCTATCTTCTGTGACATGTCTGCTTGTTTCAGCAGTGCATACATAAAAACGCATTTGTATAATTTGCAACACGACTTATTCAGGCGCTTGCTGGCAAATAGTCTGTACTGTGCCTCATGCTGGTTTGTCTTTTAAAAATAAAATAAATGTTCTGAACAGATTTGATCCCATCCACTTAAATGTTTTGAGCAAAATGTTACTGGGATATTTAGGACACAGATTTACTGTCTGTGCATGCTATCTGTAATGACCCAGTAGACCAGAACATCTTCAGAAGAGCTGTCACAATCTATCAAGTCAATGATCTGTGAAATATAAATTCTCTATGGAAGTTGTTATGGGCCATTAAGTAAATAATAATACCTATTTTATAAATTCTATATTAACTTTATATTTATTATAGAAGATCAAATTTATATGATAGGATAAAAATCAGCCTGAGTCTGCAACTAAAACTTAAACTTCTCTAATATTGAAAAAAACTGTCATTACATTTCATTTTATCACACACATTCTTTTTAGGAGCATCTAGTGTAAAATTGGTATAAAATGCCAAAATACCCAAACGCTATAATTTTCATAATATTTTCAGTCTAGTTTTGAGAGCAGGGTCCCTGTCTAAGCTGGGATAAGTTAAAATAGTCTTCAACAGAGCTGAACAAGAAACTTCCTGAAATGTGCACAGAATTACAAAATACAGCAATTAACAAAACTAATTGCTCTGAATTCTCTGAGTTCCCTGTAAGGCATTAATTTTGAGAGCTCCATTCCAGGAGCTATATCAGAGCATTTTGAAATATTTAATGTGTTTTTCCCCCTGAGGTATAGGGCAGGACTCTGATCCCCATGTTTTATGAAGGAGAATCTGAATCACAGAAGTTAAGATCTATCTCTCTTAATAATAATCGTGTAGAAGTTAGGCACTGAGCCAGACTATCTTCACAGGCTCTGAAGGAGACCAACATCCCCATTTGCAGGGTTCAGCCTAATAGATGTGTCTGAAGCATATGTTTATGCTTCTGTTCAGAGCTGTGATTGGGTTGACAAAGCCTCTTGTCTCCAGTCTGCTCCTCCAGGCTGCCTTGCAGGTGAATTTCTTTCTACTTGTGGCTGAGTTTCCTTGGCAAATCCAGTTGCTTTGCTCCATAAGGGCTCTGGTGTATGACCCAACACACATTACCAAACTGAAATCCAGAGGTCACCTAAGGTCGCGAGTAAGGTCTTTAAACAAACATTGCACTATATGGAGGACCCAAGGTGTTTGGGGCCATTCTACCTCTGTCTGCTGGTAGGTAGAGGTTTGTGTGATGAATGCCACTCAGTATTCGTCTGAGGCAGCACAAGTCTTACAGCGAACAAATGAGGTGGCTATATCAGCTGCGTGATCTACCTACAGTATTTAAACTTCATGTTTTCAACAGTGGTCTGTTTTCTTTGGAACATCTTACCTTCGATGACTCCATAGAGCCCAAGTTTGAATCAAGTGTCAGAGTCCTGTAGGGAGGGTTCAGGGGGAAAATCATCAGAGGATTGAACAAGGTTTGAAGCAGCCATAGGAAAAGGTAAGGGAAAAATAGACCAAGTGATCAGTTACAAACAGAAAACTAGAATAAGGTGGTATTTGCAATGCAAGGTGACTGCAGATGAATTAGTGGATTTAGTAACTCTACTGGGAAGGCTTAAATTTCTTTGGTACCAGAAGACTGAAAAATATTACCAGTCTTTACAGCAGTGTAGGGGGCCTCTAAGCTTGATCATTTTCACAGGCTAATTAGTGAAAGCTATAAATGATGCAAGTAAACATGGAAAAACATGACTTACATGAGAAGAGTCATCATGACTGCTTTAAAGTTCAGCTTTATAAGCCTCTTGGCTTCCTTTGAAGGGGCTACCAACACACATAAGAATGAATTTATTAATAAAGCCTACATAAAATTTAAGGGGCTTTAAAATTTAAAGGCTTGTAAGAAAACCAGGCTGGCAATGGATGAGATGAATTGTCATGGATAAATAATCAGTTAAAGATGGGAACGAAAGCCAACAGAAAAAAAGTCAGAATTTTGCATGCCTGTCGGCTGCATGTTGTGTCACTCGTCATATTGTCAGAAGACAGAAAAAGGGATGAGTGGTGGTGAGGATACAAAATTTTGTCAGGACAAGGGTAAATGAAGAACAGCTGAAGGATTTTGCAAGACTGAAAGACTGGGCAATGAAATTGCACATTCAATTCAGTACAAAATCTGAAGGGACATGCTGGGAAAAGACGATGTGGGTTCACCTAGGAAACGGTGGACTCTGAGATGGCCATTAACATTCAGGACTGAAATCTGGGGTTGTGATACCTGTAGAAATGTAGGTGTTTTTCATGCTGTGTAAATATTTTGTTGGACAGTTAGTTCTTTTTGTTGCCTTTTTGTAATGTATCAGATGGCACTGCCAGTTTGAAAAATAAATCATCACATCTTTCCATCCACAGTGGATAATTACCAGCATGTAAGTTGGATTCTGTTTAGAACATGACTGATTACAACTAAAATTGTATAGTATGACTCATCAGTTGGTAATTAGATCTCTCCTCTTACCGTACCTAAGTCATGTCACCATAATCTATAATGATAAGGGAAAGAATGACTGATTTCATGCTTTTGGCAAGCAGAAGCCACAGTTTTCTAATACAGTCACAATAAGGAAATCGATAGGTTTCTTTTGTTTTGACTTGCATCTTTTTGCACCTTTCATTCAGAACATTTTTGCTGTCCCTTAATTGATTTTTTCCCTAATTTCCCCTTCAGCTTCCTGTCTTACATTCAGAATTCTCATCAGCAAGCAAAGACAAATGAGAATAAAGAAGGGAGCTATGACTTCAGTATGGACAGACTTACATGAAAAAATGCCAGCAAAAAAATCAACTGCCAGAAACCACACATTATTAGAAGTACTGCACTAAGAGGAACTACTACTGTGCGTACTGTGTTGAAATAAGGCTGGTAAATGTTAGGGTGTTGACTCAACAGACTCTGGATCTGGAGTCTGACTAGCCAAAACTACAGAAGAATTTGAATTTGGGGGTTGTATGGATCTGCATTCATTTCCAAGAATTAGGATGGGTACTGTGGCTGTAGTCCTCTAAACATTTTGCATCTCTAACTTAGTGGGTTCTTTTTATCCCATTAGCAAAATTAAGCATTGCAAGTAATTAAAAGGTGAATGTTGATCTGTGGGCAAGTTTTTCACGTCATCCAATCCATATTAGAAGCAGTGGAATAGCCAAATTACATTAATGTGTTGAAGTACTCAGGCAACAGAAGCAATGAGAATTAAATAGATGGATTTTTAACAACATCATCAACTTTATAGAATCTGCATGATGTAATCGATATGCAAATATTTTACACTTCTGTAAACAGGAAGAAAGATGACCAAGGAGATCCCTTTTGATCCTACTTTCCTGTGCTCACTAAGAAACAAATTGAATCTAGCAGCATCAGTGTTAATCCTGATCCACATATTGTGTGCTGTGGCTCTGCTGAAAGAAACAGCTCTAAGCACATGCATGACTGCCTGGGAGAAAGGAGCCTTTGTGTTTGACCATACAGGTATCTGATCCAATAGCAGGTTGGAAGGAATATTAAGATCCCTTTGCATTTGACTTATAGCTCAAATGCAGAGTCAGGGTTTTTGAAGGATTAAAAGCTTATTTTCATAACTAACCTTCAGCTCTAATCCCAATACAAATTTAAAAGATGTATCTACGCATTAATAATACTTTAATCATTCCCAAATGCAAATCAAGACGCATAATTTTTCCGTAAATCAACACTGTTATACACTTTATGAAACTGTATGTTCAATGCTATCTTCTGGAAAAAACTAATTAAAATTGTCAGTTCAGAAAGTTAACAAATGATAGTATTTCCCATGTAACACTTAATATAAAATATTTAGAAACTAAAACTAGTACAACAAATACATTGAGAAAATCCACAGGTCACAGTAAAGGTTATCCCGTAATGATGAAAAATGCATTTCTTTTATGTAAATGTGAATAATATATGAATAATGGATGTTTGTTATGTAGGCAATGTAAAATTTATTATGGCTTTTAAAATTCACTGCTTGGGTTTTAAGTGCTTTGCTTTGTAAATGATGAAATAGGTAAGTACATCTGTGTCATTTAACATATTGAATATTTTGTGTTAGAACCAAGATGTGGTTGTTTGCAAAGTTTAGAACTGTTTTAAGGACTCTTGCAGTTTGGATATGGTGGAAAATTAAATCTAGTGATTTGTTTGAGATGCTTTAAAACTTTTATTAAAACCTCCCTAAAGATCCTGACAGTTGAAATAATTGAAAGATAACATGTATTCCACTAGTATTAATGAATTCCTTTGTGTATATAACACCTACGCAGAGGTGTGAAGAACTGTTAATGTATTTTCTGGGGTTCCTCCTACTGGTTTAGTGCTTCAGGGCTCCTGCAAGCAGCATCCTCTCTTTTGAAAGCTAGGCAAGGGCAAAGCATGTTCTTCCTCCCTGGGCTGGTAGTGTGTGTCATACTGGGTATTATTTTAGGGTGTGTACTGTAGGAAATGGAGACTTTCTCAAGAAGGAAGTAGTTTAAAGGTTTGCTGGCTAAGATGTAATATCTTAGTGGTGGAGAGCAGGCAGCAACTCCAAATCAGAGTCTTGTGAACACTGAATGAGGGGAAAATCATATTGTCTGCTTTCTTCCTAGTAAGGAAAGGCTCTAGGGCTAGTCCTTGCTTTGTAACAGCCTTCAAACAGGAATGAATGAATTAATGAATGAATGGAGGAATGAATGAAGGAAAGCTTGTAGCTGCTTAAATGGGAAAGTCACTGGCTCCCTGTGAGCTTCCAGAGAACTGGTACAGCAAGCCCTGACAGCTGGGTGTGGAGTGGCTGAGCTCACACAATAACCCTTTTTCCCCTCCTTTTTGTTTAGAACGGGAAAGGGTTCACTTCCTTGTAAACTAACATTTTCTTTTATACATATGCCTCTGGAAAACAGCCTAGGTGAGTAACAGTTGTAAAGCAATGAAGCACCTTTCTCTAAACAGTTCATGTTAGCCAGCTTTTGTCAGGCTGAACAAAACTGCATTTTTTTGCTTCTGGTCTCATATCCACACTGCCAGATGGTACTAAAAAGGAAAAAGAGGAAATGAATCACTTTCTCTAATAATTTTCATTGTTAGTGAAGCCACTGCATATTTGCTTCATCTAGATTAATGTTCCCACGGGGTAACTGGTAAACTCCAAGCTATTTCAGACTGATCTTCCCTTCAGACTAATGTTACCAATCTGGATTCCACAAAACATCTTTGTCCAGAGGTCCATGTAGTTATGCTGCAAATAAAATCAACAGCTTAACATTTTCTACCACCTTTTCCTCCCATGCAAGCCCGGATAAGAAATCTGACTTAAGCACTTGACCCTGGTAGAGTCATGCTAAACTTCCTCTGGATTTAGGTGCTGTGAATTCTAAGGTAAGGGGTCATTTTTCATGCTGAGGCATGGATGGCAGGAAACCAGCATCTGAACACCATCAGTAAGATACTGAACAGTGCCTCTGTTTTGGGAAGTTAGCTATTGCTGCATAATAGGAACCATGTTTGATGGCCATCTAATATTATTTAGATTTCCAGTTAGAGTGATGATAAAACTGGCATTTATAAATTAAGGCCAAACAGCTGTCCCTTTGTGGCATGTCTTAATTTTCTTGCTGTTGTTTTGCTCTTGTTACAAGTGTGGAAATACATGTTGATACGAGGTGCAAAATTAAAACAATAACAAGATCCTCTTCATCCCCTAAGCACTGAAGCAATGAAAGTTGCATTAAGAGGAATTGAATGGTCTAGGCTGTAGGCATTAACCTCCAGAAAGCATGTCTCATAGCCACATGTAGCAACCACCAGAAAGCTGGAAATGGAATTCAGAATCAGTATGTGAGACTAATCCCGCTCCCCAGAGCAAACTGGAAGGTTTCAGGCACTTGAGCTGAAGCCTGCATCAGAGCAAACCAAAAAACTACCTGAAAAATCCAATGCATCTTAGTCCATAATTGTTGCACGACCCTTGCATGATGAAGTTATAAATTCAGTACTTCTTATGAGTTATTAATTGAGTTTTAAATCCTTGACATCAGACACTCTCAGCCTAAAATGTAATACTGGTTTTGGGTTTTCCCTTCCTTAACACAGTGCCGTCATTTGGGGAAGGAACATTTCTCAGTTTACTCTTTCTTGAGCTTTACATTTTACTGGGATCTGAAAGTCTCAGCAAAGTCAGAAAACAAGCCATATGCAGTGACAAGGGTTGCACAGTTGTGTGATTCCAGTTGTAGTTAACCGGTGTGTTCCCGTGTGGTTCCCAGTTTAATGAGGTTGCATGTTCTAAGTAGAAAGATAAAAAGATGGTATCCCCATTTCACACAGGTCAAAGAGCTGCCTCTGAAACTAGAGCTCTTAAGTCTGATGGCTTCAAGATGATCCTCCCTACCCAAGTTTTTAGCCTCCTGTTGCTGCCAGCAATTTCTCTGATGTCTTAGTTGCCTGCAGTTCCCTGCCTAACAAGGTCAAGCTCCTTTGGAAGCACATCAGGCAGAGGATGTTCAAATCACTGCGTGATCAGGGTCTGCCTTCCCGTTCCAGCTGAGGCAATTCTGAAACCATTGATATGAACACTTCAGTGTGGTTATGTCTATAGGAAGAGGATGATCTGCAGTATTCAGTAACCTTCTTGACATTTTCTGACACTTGCTATTAAAGCATATTAGGCTAAATGTGCGTATGCCTCATTTTTGAAACCCGTTCTCAAATGTTCACTCAATAACAGTTTCCAACATATTGTACTCTTGTGTGCTGTTAATAGCTGTAAATCTTTTAACAGCAGAACTGTCTGCTTTGGGGGTAGCCAGGGTATTTGATCAAAGTTTTCTACTGGCGCTAGCTAAAGCCACAGACCTCCATTAGTAGGCAAGGCACTAGCTTCCATTCTTTTGCTCTTTATGGCCATACATGATGTGCTGTCTTAACCACCACTCTGGACAAGATAGGTTGTTTTGAGACTTTTGAAGTGGAGCTGAGCAACTCCTCCAGTTCTGCTGTGGCTGTTCCCTGAGCAGTAGATAAGATGAGACTGAAATTCTGTGCTATTGCTGTTATCTCCTCTTGTATCCCTGCTCTGTACTGGCAGTTGTCCAGTTGCATTTGCAGACCTACTGCAAGACCGAATGCATCTTCCCTGGTGTCTTCTTAGACCACGGTGGCTCACGGCCCCAGGTCACGTAGCTAAAATATGCTAAGAGGAAGTATTGAGCCAGCTGTATTTTCCAGCTGTTTGCAAATGTTCCCTGCTCTTTCCAGGAGCTGTTAAATGCCCCTGCCCCTTCCCCTCCCTCCTCACCACCCTCCCACCACCTCCCCATATTTCCATTTGCTTTAGGAACAAACCAACTTGACTTATTTGCAGTCAGCCACAGTGCACTAATATGTGGAAGTGACAAATAATACTTGGTGTGTTCTCTATAGTGTGCATTCTCCTTTGAAAAGGTGAATGCAAGGTAGTTTGAATATTGTATGAGATCAAGCACCAAATTTTGAAAAATATACTTTTTTTTCCTCTCTCAAATTCAAAAGGGAGACAGTTCAGAAAGCAAGTCTGATGTAAGGGTGGGAGAAGGAGTGAATGGGAAGAGGGCTTGAATTTAATTTAGCCATAGAATGAAGCACTTGAAGTGATCATCTGTTTTTTCCCCTACACCTCACATATTTCTCTTCTCAATGACAGTTTAAAACTGCGGCTGCAAGAGCTGGAACAAGCAGCAGAGAGCAATACTGAGCTGCTTGTCTCTGATGGAAGTGTTTTCCATAGGGGCAACTGGTCTACAGGAGAAACAGAGGCACAAAATGCAATGCTAATGTCTCCTCTTGGGTTTATAAGCCGCTGTGACAGTCTTCCCCTTTGATAACTGTGCATACCCATGAGACAGAGAGCTGAGGCTATGGGACCGTTTGTCACCATCCCCTCACGCACCTGGGATGAAACCAGGCTTTGTTTTTCATCAGCCTATGCCTTGGTAAAAGCTTTCAGATCAGAGCAGAAAGGAGGTGAATAATAAATATCTAGAATGGAATGGAATAGAGAGACCAAGATGGGGGAGTGGAAAGAAGGTGTATTTTAATTCAAAGGTTAAATTGCCTCTTACACAGCCATATTTTTTTGTCCATTTTAATGGAAAGTAATCAACAAACAGTCATTAAACTGATGAGGCTGCTTTCTTTAAGAACAAGGCATTTTTCAAGTGGAAGTGCTGAACAGTGTATTTTTTTTTTTTAAACAAGAGTTTTGTTTTTCGTTAATGAAACAAAAATCCCCAGGGGAGGATGCCCTATAGGATGAATTATATAGTTCAGATTTTATAGAGATTATTTAGTGCTAACACATGCTTTGTGTTTCAGATGGAATAATGAATCTCATGTGATTTAGTTCAAGTGGAGTTTGAGATCACTTCTGCCTTCCAGGGGTGGGAGAAGGGCTGTTGTTCAGAAGCACAACCACTTTTGGTTGTATTTATTTCTTGCCTCCCCTCAATGTTTTGCCTCCCTGCATTCTTTGTGCATTGTATAGCACCTGAAGGTACAGAAAGAGGAAAATAAGATGCCTGTATTTTGCTTGTCTACATTGCATTTGTTCCACAAATGAACTCTTTCCCAATAAAAATTGTTTTGCATAATTCCCGTAACGCATGCTCCTAAATTGTCTGGCTATCTTCCAGTGCCAAAGTACATCTCAGGTTCAAATATGTCGTGAGCCTGAGTTTATATTGACTGTATGTGCAGGTTGTACACTCTTGGAGAAAAATCTTTCAGACACCCAATATCGTGTTAATGTTTTTTCCTGTGGTGAAAGAGAATAGAAATCTGTGAACTTGTGCCTTATGAACTCCAACCTCATCTCTCTCTATCCTCTGTCGGACAGTCAGAATGTGTTTCTTTGTTTTTTGTCCTTCTTCCCCAGCACAAAGAAGTTGAGAAACCAGGTGTGAATTTACCAGTCAGCTGTTTCTACATCAGTTTATCTGGATGTTACATTCTTTGCACTCCTTTCTATGTATTAGAGGGGTAAAGGTGATATGTTCGTAAGAGGTTTTGTGTGATTTTAAATAGATTAAAAAAAATTCTAGGACCTATGTTTGTAAAAGATCCCATTGAAAGTGAATATATATAAAAGTATCTTCCATGGTGTATTATAAATTTTTATAAGCTACCATTTTACAAGTTTTCAGTTTAATAACTAAACTCACACACATTGAGACTCTTTAAGCCTAGGCAAGGGTGAAAGGCTAGCTACAGTAATCACCTCATCTAAGGCCTTTGGACGTGTTTGGCATGTCAGTGTCTCTGCTTTTATTATGTACTAAAAGAATAGCTCAGCCTCCCTCCTTGTGGCAGTAGAGGGTGAAGTGAAAGTTCTCCTTTCTGCAAGCTGCCCAGGGAACTGATTCGTAGAGGCTTGATGTCTCCCATTCAGCTACACAAATAGCATCCAAATTGCTCAGGTCTGCTTCTCTGCTATTCCATTAATACCAGTCCAGAAGCAGACCTAGTCTGCAGCAGATGAGAAAGCTTTTTTTTTCCTTTTTTTTTCCTTACATTACATGGTATTTTCCTCTCAGTCAGTCTGGTCATCCAATC
This sequence comes from Ifrita kowaldi, assembly GCA_013398055.1. Lineage (NCBI taxonomy): Eukaryota > Metazoa > Chordata > Aves > Passeriformes > Cinclosomatidae > Ifrita > Ifrita kowaldi. The sequence goes on from VZRS01008529.1 coordinate 1,007,257, forward strand.
TGGCTGTTTGGTGACATCTTGGCTTTACAATGTTTGAGGGCTTAATCAGGTAATGTGCCTTCACTTTGCTTTGTACTCCTTGTGCTCTTTTTATACTCTGTACTGCTAATCACTCACTAAATCTGACAACCAGGATCTCCAGCATGAAACAAAATGTAAGAATTTCTTTTTCATCCAGCTAACGCGCAATAATTTCAGAACAAGTTATGTGCATTTAGCTCTGGCTTGAATTTAAACTAATGTCTTGTCCCGTGTTATTTAATTTCAGAACGGTTAATGTGCTTTTGCCCAGGATCCACAGACCAGAGCAACAGTCCCCTGCTCACTAAATGAACCCCTGACATTCATAAGGTGAGATTTTCTAAATGTAGGAAAAGAGCTACAAAATCTGCTTGTATTGCTGCATCTGTTTATGTTTATAAAAGTCAATAAGGCTTTACCTAGACGTGTGTGTATCATCTCTCCTGTGCTTCTGTAGCAATAAGCAATTGTTATAGTTTAACCCAGCAGAGAGCTAATCACCATGCAGCCTTGGTGGGATGCGGGAGAAAATCTGGGGGAAAAAGCAAAACTCATGGTTTGAGAGAAAGACAATTTAATAGGACTGAAAAGTAAGAGATTATAATGATGATGAAGATAATAATAATAATAGAATTAGAATATAGAAAACAAGTGATGCACAGTGCATTTACTTACTCCCTGCCAGCTGATGCCCAGCCAGTTCCTGAGCAGTGCCTCCCTCAGCCAACTTTCCTCATGGTTTATATACTAAGCATAACATCCCACAGTGTGGGATATACCTTTGGCCAGTTGAGGCCAGCTGTCCCCTCTGTGTCCTTTCCCTTCTTCTCCTCAACCTCCTGGCTGGTGGTGGGGCTGTGGGAGAAGCAGAAAAGGCTTTGATTTAGTGTAAGCACTACTTAGCATCAGCTAAAAACATCAGTGTGCTATCAACATTATTCTTAGTCTAAATACAAAACACACCATTACAGCAGCTCCTAGGGAGAAAATTAACAGTATCCCAGATGAAATCAGGACAGAACAGCAACAATTTTTGACATTTTGAGAACTGCTGGCCTAAAAAGCAAAAACAAATGAACTCTTTTTCTTAAAAAAGGAAAAAAAATTGTAAAAATTATTCCTGGAGGTTTTTCTGTAGTTCAAATGTAATATGCTCTGAGCATCACCACTTGATTTCCAAAGCAGTTTCATGTAACACTTTTGTGAAATGCAAAAGAACTTCCTTGCGCAAAATTAAACAGGAATAAAAGGCAAGCTTCCAAGAATAAAAGCCAAGCCTCTAAGGAAGATTAACCTCTACTTCAAGAAAAGACTAGCAACTTGAAAGCATGCCAATTATAGGTATAGACGTATAAAGAAGCAGGTGGTGCATTGTGAGTAAGACTGAGCTGGGAAGCTATATGTGGATATAGAAAGAATTGATTGGAAAGGAAAAGATAACTTTATTGAACTGACACTGGAACACTTAGAGTTGATTTTGTTTTGAGTATTTTATACAAGGGCTAGGATGTGCTTAAACATTTCTTCTTAGCAATGATTTGTCTCCCTTTATGACTAGCTTTCTCTGAGCATACAGCAGTTTGTCTAAGAGTGCAGAATTGTCTCTGTTACACCATAAAAATTGTAGTCATCTTCTCAGAAACAATGTGTTTTAAGACTTTCCTACTGGTCATTTGTTTGTGTTTGGCTCTTTGTGTGTTCTGTATGAGTTATAAAAAGCAAAAGATAAAATTTTCAAAATTCTTTCAGCTGTCATTTTGCTTGTAGTGCTGGCCTTTGGCAGCACCTCGGAATCCTGTATCCATCATTTTCCAGCCACTGATGAGCAGGGCAGATACTACTTCCCTAGTAAACTCTGTCTGGCACTCTGTGTTTTGATGTCCTTCTCCACTGCAAGTATATTTCTGTTGAAAAAAGCACAGAAGTGTCATTCTTGAATGCTCACTGCATGCTACCAGCAGCAATTTTCAAGTTACTTGAAAAGTGGTCCCATATAAAAAGAGGGACAGAAAAATCCTGTCTCAAGTTCGCATCTCTCTCCATTTTTTTGGAAATAACAGCCCAAGAGAATCTCAGATCTGGAAATACCCAACCTCCAGTCTCTCTTCCTCTTTGTGGCTTATTACAGCATCTTGCATTAATGATGTTGAAATATTTCCATCATCACAAATGAGGTAAAACGATTTTAAGGATGTAGTGCAGGGCATGGTCCCAGAAGCAGTCAGTAGCATCATCGATATTCATGCAAGGTAAAAGAGTTTTGCATTAACTGGTGCGAGTTAGCTTCAAGCACCATGAGTAATGTAGAGAAGGGATAATTCTTAAACCTCAGTTTTGTGTCTTCAATGTCTCTTCAAAGTTGCAAAGCATGGAGGATGCGCAAGATGGATACTGAAGATTGAAAAATGGGATATAGTGGATGGATAAATCATGATTTAGAAATTTGGCCATCTGCTCCTTACCTTCTTGTGCGAGACTGAGAGTAACTGGAGTTATGACTCAGTATCCTGGAGAATGGAAGGTGAAGGTATGAGGCTGAATGGGACCTCTGAGTAAGGACTGGCTTTCTTCAAGGATTTCAGAGTCTTTCCTTTAGAAGTTTTTCTCAATCATTCTGTTATCTCGATGCTACCCTGTGTCTGTGAGGATATACATATGCACGTAGTATATGACAATAGAGACAATAGGCTGTGCACACATCCATTAAGGAATTGATATCCATACCCATCCAAATGAAATCTCACCGTTTTATTCACAGTTTTTGTTCCACTGTTCCCTAACACAGGCTCAAATGCTTACTTGTTGCCAGCCTGAACATGCAGCTATAAAATGCCTCCAAGTCGTATTTCCTGGGAGCAACAATATGTCATTTGAACGTAATAGTTACAGTGCTGGGAAATAATACATTGTGCAAGTCCTAGTGTCTCTAAAACCTAAAAGGTTTACCTGCAAACAGAATGACAATTCTGTAGCTAATCCTTCATAATTATTTATGGAAAGATTTCAGCATTTATCTAACGCCTTAAATGTCTTAAACTGTTCTGTGCATGGCTTCCCTCAGGTGACTCATTTTTCTTAATCCTCACTTTCTTTATAAAGGGTTTTTCCATGTTGTGGCAACAGGAAGTCATAGTATGTTACATCTGGGTGTGTGACTTGGTCATCCAGAATTCACATTGCCTACATATTGTTTGTGTTGTAGGTAGCAAATGCAGAATACCTTTGGTTTGAAGGGGGGAGAATGAGTGTTTGTCCAAAACCTGCTCTTTCTTTTTGAATTATAAATGCAGGGAAACTGAAAAAAGTTTCATATTTTACTCAGAGACTTTTATCTCTAAGAGGTTCCGTACTTTACAAGAAGCCTTTTCACAGTTCTCATCACCTTTGTTTTGTTCCTGACGTGTTCTGGTACTCTCTGTCAAATGTCTTCCACCTCTATCTTCAGGTTATTCCAGAGCAGCTAATGTATATTTTCTTATGTGACTATATATATGAATCCTTTCAAAGAGTATCAATTTTCCCCAGGCTTCTGAAGGGGCCATGAATGAGCAGTATGTGATTTTTTCCCCTTCTAGCCCCCCTTTTGTAGCTCTCATATGAAGCATGTCCACTCTGCAGCGTGCAACTGATGTAGCATTGGCATCACTCCTGTTTAACATGGTTATCGATGCTCTGGATGAGAGGGTCGAGTGCAGCCTCAGTCAGTTCACAGACAATGCCAAGCTGGGTGGGAGCACTGACCTGCTGGAGGGTAGGAGGGCTCTGCAGAAGGGATCTGGACAGGCTGGATCAGTGGGTTGAGGCCAGTGGGGCAGGGTTCAACTAGGCCAGGAGCCTGGTGGGGCACTTGGGTCACAGCAATCCAGAGCAGCCCAGCAGAAAAGGATCTTGGGGTGCTGGTCAACAGCGGATGAACATGAGCCAGTGTGTGCCCAGGTGGCCAAGAAGACCAATGGCGTGATTGTGCATGCAGGTAGCTGCCTTATCTGTGGAGTTTTGTGCTTCTAGTTCTGAGTGGGATTCTCTACGTCTATGAGGTTCATGCTCACACTTTTTGCCTTTATAATCTTTCTTGTCTAAACTCTTAAGCTAAATTGTGATAGGAACACAACACAGCTAGAATTCAGGTAATTAGACCTGTTTCCTTTTCCCACACAGGTTTTGTTAGAGAAAGAATTCAGGTCTCAGACAGAATTCAGACCTATACTCTAGGTATTGTCATTGTAACACAAGAAATAGAAGAAGCTATTAACCATTGAAAAGATCAGTACTGGCTGAAATTTATGGTGTTACATGTGCTTGTGTAGTCAGGACATAGGAATAGTGCACTATCTTTGTTTGACAGCTTGCTTTTTCAAACTAGGAATGGAATTATCATGCTGAGATATTAAAAAAAACCAAAATGCTAGTGACCTTTCAGTTATATGTCACCTCTGCTTGAAAAATTTCAGTTAAAAACATTTCTTGTTTAGTTTAGGAAAAGTTGTCCGTGTTTTCTGCTAGACTTTGTCTGAGGAGTGGCTCAAATATGTTCAGTGCAGTTGGTGGAGAAATTCTGTCTTTCAGTTTTGTACAAAGACCAGTATTGAAAATCACCTTTTACTGTACTCACTGTGCATGCCCTGTCTTTCAAAGCAAGATTTATACTTCTAACTAGTTCAGGCGCTATCAGAAATCTTACCCTTCTCTTCATGAAGAAAAAAAACATTCTGATAATTGTATGATGGTCATACATCTATTGGAAAATTACCCCATCATGTTAACAATGCTAGAATTGTCAGAAATGTTGCAGTTTTACCAAAGTAAAATTATTTAAAAACAGTTTAAGTATTTTACAGCTGTGCCTCATTACGCAGTAATTGCATACTTAATAATACGGGACGTACACTACTACTTACAAGGAAAGTTAATTAATTTGGGTTTTCTAAAATTTTTTTCCTTTTAAAAAAATCTTTGCATATGTTTATTTCATGTTATTGCTAACAGCCTTAAATCAGAAGGCTTTAACTTGGGAGAGATTAGAGTATTACACACTTAATTTAAATGTCCTTTAAACAGTGCTGAGTGTGTTTCATTTTTCTTGAGACTCTTCATGTTTGTTTAATAGTTATATGGACATTCAGAGCAACAGCCACTACCAAAAAAGAAGAAAAAGAGAAGTCAAAATAATCACCTCTAGTAATTATTGTGTGCATTTGCAGCTGTTACACCAGGAGAAAGCAACATTTAAGGTGCTGTTACCCTGCTACTTGAACATCTGTGGTTCTGTGCTCAGTTAAAATTTTTTGATAGAGGTTTTTTTCTATTCATAAGCCAGAAATTATTTGATTTTTGGTTTAAGGTAATTCGAAGTCATTAGGACTAATCACTTATTATTAAGCATGTCTTTAAGTGTTTCTTCACCAAAGGTAAATTGAAGTACTTTATTTTTCTGAAATGGGCCCAAAGCTCTGTAACAGCAAATCTGTGTCCCCTCGGAATCCAGTTCAATTCAGATCAGCTTTCTCACCATATACTGTGGTGTCACCTGGGTCTGCACATCAGCCTTTCCAACTAGGACATGCCTAAAAATCTGAGTTTTCCTTTCTCAGCCAAACACGATACAGAATTTCTAGTGTTTGTAACCTCTGTATTCATCAAACTCATGATGACAGTTTGATTATTTTGTGGGATTTTATGTGCCTTAGCAGGCTTGTGAGTCTTTCTTAAAATATTACCTACTGTACTGTCAAGAAGCAATAAGACTATTATTTTTGGGTGTACTGTGTCCTGGCCCAGCTAGTCCAGTCTGCTGCAGTTGCTGTTTGTTTGCCTAGGACAAATCAGCTCTCTGTCCTTTTTCAGTCTGTCACTGGAATTTGGAAAAAGTATCTTTTTGTTAACTGTAGGGCTGTGATGAAAATCTCTGAACTCCCACTGTGTCCCACAGGCTTTCTCTTTTGCTTCCACTTGTGTTCCTGACCATTGCTTTTTACAGAGTTGCTGAGAATGCTGTGGCCATTTCTGGGACCCCAAATCCAACTGGGATTTTTTTCTGAGCTATTTTCTGTTTTGTGTCTTTAGGGACTGTGATGTGAACATCTAACGCAAGCCATTTTGGGGAAGAGTATCAGCAGAGGCCAAACTGCTCTTTATTATTGCTCTGCAATTGTGTGACCGAAATATATGGTAGAGTTTGCCTTCTGCAGGCTTTTTGTAAAACTCTAATACAGATTGAAACTGTTTTCTGTCAATATTTCAGATGGGCAATAGTAGCTAGCTGTGGTGACATGTCTAAATCTTTCTTCTGTGTAAATTAATGCCCATTAAACTGTGTGCTGTGGTCAGATGTGAAGATAAGTTGTAGCAATAACAATGTAAGGGAATTTCAGATGCACAATTATTTCTTTAACTGTAGCATCTACCTCTTTGTGGAGAGGGACAATATCACTCCAGGGAAACTCTTCAGCTTCTTATTTGGGGAGCTGGTTGAGCATTTTTATTCTTTTTGTCTGTTGCTTAGTTTTGCTGGGTTTTTTCCTGTGAGGATGGAGGAATTAGGAGAAATTGAGGTGGGTGGGTGTTGGGTGTTTTTTTTTTCATCAACAGTAACAGCAAATCTAAATACTTCTTTTGTTTGTTTAGGTGTTTTGGTCCAGTTTACTTCATTTCTTTTCCTGGTGCTACCCATGTCAATAACCTTTTGCTTCAGACAAAATACTTGCAAATTAATTTCATATATTTTTAAACTTAGCATGTTTTCTTCAGTATACCCTTCAACAAAAGTTAGCTGCCTTCCAAAATAACCAAACCTAGTAAGTAAAAAGCATTAATAGTGTTGATAAAATCTGAGGTGGAAACTGTCAAATGATTGAAATTTTAATTATTTTCCTTTTCCCCTTATTTGTGATTTTGAATATAAATGAATGCTCCTAGCAACCTGGAAAGCTGGACATTTTGATCTCTGTCCTCTGTTCTGCAGAGGGCTTCCCACTTAGGAAATAGGGCCTTAAAATTCTCATGTGTTTTGGATAGCCCTCCTGGTAATTCTTCCCTGCTGAGATGGAAGACATAATCCTATCTGGTCAGATATTGGTTATATTAACTTCTGGTTTTATCTAGGGCAGTGGGAAGGTGCTTTTATGTCCCTCTGCTTTGTTCACCTACTGATTTATGGAGATAAGATCATCTCCCTCTTCTGTGTGGTCATTCCTTCCTACCTGTAGCTTTGCAAACACTTTTTCTTTTGTTTCATGAATTGCACTGGAAACCTTTCATTACTTGAAATTAAAAGAGGCCTTATTATTCATCTTCTATTCACCATTTTCTTTGCTTCTTTGAAGTTTTATTGTTATTGCAGTTTTATAGTGGGGGGTTTTTTATTTGTTTTTCTATCCTAAACGCGTAGTATTGCTTTGGCTCCTGCTTTTTGTCACTGATCACCATTCATACACTTACAGAAATTTCAGTTCAATTTAAATTACTACTATTAAAACCTGATTTCACTTGGCATGTCAAAACACGACTCTGGGTCTTCCAGCACAGGGGTTTTATGTTATATCCATCCCAACAGTGGTTGAACTTCTTACAAAGGACTCCTTTAAAACCTGTAAAATTGCAAGACAGGATTCTGTACTTTCGGTATTTTTCATTTAGAATCTGCCTCTCACCTCCTTTTTTACATGGAATGCAGTTCAAATTTCTGTAAAACAGTTTCAATACCTTCTTCTGCAAGTTAACTGAAAACTACCAAAATCATCAAGAGCTTCAGATTCAACTGTTGTCAGAAATAACACCACTCCTTTTTCTTTTCTGTTTTCACCCACTGCTTGAAGAAAAAGAGAGAAGCAGCATTTAATTCTTTTTCACTTGCCTTCCATGCTTCTGTAGAGTTTCAGTTCTACTGTTAAGTTTTTAAGTGCATTTTTTGTGGAGTTTCCGGTAGTTACTGCAGCTGAGCGGCATTTGTTGTTCAGAAATTTGTTGCAGTGAAGAGAAATATAATAAGGCTTCTTCTGCTATCCTTGTCTGCTTTCTGACTGGCCTTAGCATTGCTTAACACCTAAGTCATCCTATTAAAAAAACATACTTCAAATTGCTTAAGCCAGGACCTAAATTTGTTATAAAATCCACCAAAGTTTTAATTTACCATCTCAAGGTGAATAATAGCAAGGCTCAGTCTAAACTACAATATCGCATGAAATATCCCTTAGCCATGCCATGCTTCTCTTCTGTTGTTAGACCTAAACCACCCCCAAATATTATAGGGCACTAATCCGTCCTTCCTCCTTTCTTTGGAAGAAAAATTTTTTTCTTTTTTGAAAGTTTCAAAATTAGTTTGGATCCTTTTTCTGAGGAAACTTCACTTCAGAGTGCTGCTGTGATATTATTTCTGGAGGGACTGTATATGTGGACAGAAAACCAACTTTTTCATTCAGTCCTCCAGCATGTTTTGTCCCTATAGATTCATACAAGTAGTCTGAAACTGGCAACCAGCAAAATCTTATCCCTTTACACAGCCCAAAATAGTTCAGGCAAAATGTATAATTAAATCAAAAACATTGTAAATTTTACCTAGCTTTTCAGATTGTTCTGTAAAGTGAAAGACAGGAGAGGTGTCATTTGTCTTCAGAGAACCTATCATAGCTTGAATAATAAAATTCAGAAGTAGGAAAATGGCTATTATATATGAATAATTGCAGTGAGTATTTCCCATTTTGCGTATTTGATGCCATATCAAAATATGGTGCAAAGTAAGCCACAGGATCAAATATAAAAAGAATATTTTTAATTAGAAAAGAGCTTTTATTCCACTTGTGATAATGCCAATCAAAAATATATTTTTTTAAAAATCTCACTTTATTCAATTAGAAAAGCTCAATTAATCAACAAGAGCCAAATGAGTTCTGCTCAACTAATGAAACATAGCACCGTTTACTCCCTTTATCCATTCATTTCTTTAGAGGTCAATTTTGTGACTGTGCTGCTGTAAGGCTATTTCAGTGCTGAGGGTTTTTTTGGGGGATTTTTTTATTAAAATGCCTTCCAGTCCCAACATTTAGAATAAAGCCGCAGAAGGATTAGTCCATCTTGCAATTAGTTCATGTACAGCCACCAGAGAGTCTGGTAATAGCAGCTTCCGACAAGAATGGATGGTTATTGAAATAGAATTCTATCTCCTGTAGAAATAGAGGGGAATCGATAAATTATTATTTTATAAATTATTAAATCTATAGACATAAGATGACCATAAGTTCAGTTCCTTCTCATCAATTAATTAAATGAGGACATATGCCCATTGTTACCATCTGTCTATTAATTTAATAATTTATTGAATAATGGATGCTGCTAATACAAGGTTGAACATGACAATATCCATCTTCAGTGATAGTCCAACATTAATGAGCTTGACACTACATTAGTCTCCTCCACCTTTTTGGCAAATGTCTTTATTTAATATGGTCCAGCAGAATGTGATGTCCAGATTTGTAACCTGGCAGGTCCTTAATTTCTGACAAATTTCTGTTCCACCAAAAACTGGGCTTCACAAAAGGCACTTGATTTTTGAGCAGTGAGGGAGTGTGCAGCTCTGAAATGGTGCCATGAAAATAAAGAAGAGGAAAGGAACAAGACTGATGTGCTTAAATGGATCAGATAAGTAACCCCTTGTAAAATTGTAGCCCTAATGAGAAGAGTTGCCTAGCTCTTGAAGAATCACTTAGTAGATAACATAGTCTTAAGCTTGATAGTAAATTTCAGGTTTTTTATTAACTCTTCATAGAAGATTCAAAGCGTTTGCAAAAGCCCCCTTAATACCATCATCCCCTATTTCTAAAAGAGGAGACAAGAAATTCGTTCAATTTTTTTTCAAACTCTGTTTCACCTAGGTTTTTGAAAAGTTCTGTGCTAAATATTATGCATTCTTCTCAGTAAGGATGTGCCTTATTTCAAATTCTTACACAATGTTCTAATTAAACTAATTTTACTTAAACACAGTTACTGCTGAATCTAACAATTGATGTTATTTTTCAGTGCTCTGAAAACAACATTTTCTGGTGAAGCTGGCTTCAAGTGTGCTGATGTACTGATGTACATCATTAAAAGCTAAACCAAATCAAACGAACGCTTGCATATCCCTGTGACCTCCTTGGTTGTGTTGTACAGAGCTTCAACTGGCTCTTGCAAGCTATATTGATTATATATTATCACATACACTGAATGATCTTTGAAAATCACATTAACTAGATAAATGGCCTTGATACATTTAATTGACTTCACATGCTTCTCTTCAATAAAATGAAAGGATGTCAGAAAACAACTTACATTTGAATTTGTTTCTCTTATCTTCAATGATTAATCAAAAATTTGTTTTTACCACTAGATAATCACAGTTATATGGTCCTGGTGATATCAAATAGAAGATGATGTTCAGGAAAATTAACTGAGTTCTAATTGGCTTGAACCTAAATGAATAAAATGGATAGAAAACATCAAGCATGAACTGTGTAATTAGTTCAGATATAACAGGCCATATTTTTAGACATTTGAATTTCCTTTAGTAAATGGAGACTTGTAATGGCTACAAAAGAAAAAAAAGAGTGATTTAATCATACAGTCCTTGTTATCAGGACTTCATATACTGTTACTTGTGCAAGGTATTTGCAGTAATAAAAATTCGTTATTTTTCCTTAGTGACATGATCTTTGACTCCAAGTCTATGACCAATACAATATTAAAGCATACACATTCTATCCAACTGGCCAAAATTAGATATTTTAATACAAGAACAGGCTTTCAGGTTTTTGGCAGATTCTTTATTATTTTGATACGGGTAAATTGCAAAAAACAAATGGTCATCTTACCCCTCCCCAAAAATGTATTGAAATTGTTAGAAGATTTATCTTGAGCAATAGCTTCAGACATTTTTTGACTCCTCTTGTACAGCGGTGCAATACCAAGTCTCAGATGGTGCCTGCAGGTGTGACTAATGCATAATTTTGACAGAGCTGCAGCAGTGGCAACATCAGCATAAGACTGGCCTTGTTGGCTTCTTGCAAGGCAAACTCCTGTTGAATACACTTGATAGAAGTTTTCCATGTAACTGATTAAAATTTTGCGCCCTGATTTGGACTGAAGTACAGCTGCTGGAGCCGACAAAAAGACTTGTAGAAATTTCTGTGGGAAGAAGCTCCTGATGTGCAGGAACATGTGAAGATGCCCCTCTTCCCTCAAAAAAAAAATCCTATTCCCCACTCCAAATTCAGTCCAGGATGTATTAAACTTATAATATCGCATGTCACCAAAGAAGTGGATGAGACTGTTTTGTAACATCATCAACAGTTACTTCCATACAGACAGTATTTTTCTAGATGTGGCAACAGATGGCTCCACTTACCAAAAGAATACAACCTTATTCATATTTACATTCTCTTAGTCATTCCTTCAAGCCAAATTCACTTGCAACTCAGCCCGCAAGGGAAATTAAAGCACAGCCTGAGACAGCAAGACTGGGGGTTACAAGAAAGGCATACCTGCATTCTGGTCCTTGCCAGTTCTACCCTGCGCAGAAAACTGCTGTAATGCCTCTGCTGCTGGTTAGCCCTCAGAAAAGAGTACTGAAGTGGTAATGAAGTGATACGTATGCTTTGTGCTGTCGTTTCAAAGAAGGATGAGTTTTATCTCCCTAGCAAATCCTTCCAAATATGTAACAGAAGCTTTACCGCTAAATCAAAGATAAAATATTTTACTGAAAAGGGATTATCTTTACTACAGCATATGCATTTTAGAACTGTAGGGTGTATAGAATGTGTCGTATGAAATATCCATTAATCACATATATATATATGCACACAAACATATAAATAAATATATAGACAAAATATATATATATATATGTAAAATAAAAGTTAGGGAGAGGAGGATAAAACAGGAGTGCAGGAGTAACACCCAGCTATGTGCTGCCGGTGAAAGGATTAGTAGGTAGTAACATCATGGTTTATTGGAATAATGGCATAGAAATTGACTTCCCCTCTCACAAAGTCGTGGGCAAGCTATTTTTCTCTCACGTTAATCATAAGTCACCATTTTGCTTTTATGCTTGAAGAGAAACACCTCAGAGTACCTCAGGCAGTAACCAGAGAAAGAATGGTTTTCATCCAAAGGTCAAGTCTGAATCTTACAGAAATTTCCATTTTTATGCCATCTGGATGCAGGTAATACAGCACAGTATTTAGATCCAGATCACTGTTAATAGCTCTGGTGATAGAAACTCCCCTAAGGGTGAGAGCCTTTAACAAGGAAATGTCAATGCCCCACTCAGATAGAAATAATCCTCCGTGGGATCTAACAGTGATTTAAGTGACCACCATTGGGATGTCATGGTACAAGTGTGTGATGTATCTTCAATACTGCAAACACAGGTGAAATCTGTCAGGGAGAACTGGGAACCAGATAGAAAATACTGAGTTTCTCTAACTCCGCTGACTAAGATGCTCTTGGTTAAAAGCCAGGAAATCTCACATAATGCTCTGAAACAGAGTCCTTGGCTGCTGTTAGCCCAGTTGTTATATTTGGTCTGGATCTTGGACCCCTATCACTGATGGAGCAGATCAAGCAGGAAATCTTGCTGTTCTGAAAATGCTGTCCAAATGGTCAGTGACATAGCTACCAAACAGTGAGTTTTGGATTGAAGTTGGTCCTATGCTTATTTCGTGTGACAGTACGGAAAATACTTGACATGGCTCGGGATGTTGCTCTGCTGCCTTATGACTTCTTAGTGACATTGCTGGCTGTCCTTGCCTGCTGAAACAAAGACTTCAAGAAATCATATAGAAAGACACCTCTTCAACCTCCTCCCGTCAGAGACTACAGAGATTGTGTGGGGAGCTTTGGGCCCTACTGTCAGACTTTTCTCACAATCACGCTCCAGTTCAGTTTTAGATTTTTTTCACATTTTTTTTTTTTTTCTTCAGGGACTTTGAAAGAGCAGCAAAATTCAGTAGAGCTCTGGGACACCTCTGAACACTGCAGGTATGAGACATATTTTTTGTGGTCACAATTTTAATTTATCAGGAACTCAAATGGGCAGAAAAGATGAGAAAGAGCCCACATAAAGACCACTGACTTTTATTTGGGAATCAGTCTTATTGATTAATCTTTCTGCTTCCACAGGTCATTTGCTTTTAGTGATAAGGGGTTTTTTTATATTTCTGTGAATTCTTGTCATTACTAATAAGATACTGGATTAGCTGGATCCTCCTGGATCAATCACTGCTGGTTCCGTTCACAGTGGCTCCAAATGCCTCATTTTCTTGTAAATTATTTGTACCTTCTCATGGACTGAGAAAATTTTTCGTCCTATATACCACTATTAAAGCTTCTCTCAGAGGAACTTGACTCAAGGTCACCTGTCTGCCCATTTTACATTACCTATTAAACTCACATACAGCCAAAAATGTTTTTTAAAAAATAAAAAAAGTCAGGTTTGTGATAAGTTTCTTACCATGTAGACAAATGTATGTAATCCTGGAACAATAAAGCTGCAAATTGGCTTGTGTGCTATTCACTTTTACTGATGCTGTGGGATAGAAGCAAGTCTAATTTTGAGATGCCTTTGCTTTTCTGTTCTGGACCTGTAGATATTTGAGAGTTATATATGTAATTGCTTTTAAGAGATTCAGGATACCACCTAGAAATTTGTTTCAGTTGTAAAATGGGAATTTTATTTCAGATGTTATCTGTAAACTCTGTGAAGAAAACTTATATTAAAGTAACATAGCCCGAATTTCAGGCACTGGAATGGGAAGCAGTCTGTGCCTGTAGCTGCACTCCTGTGTCTGATGCTGCTGTTCTGTTCCTTACCAGGAGAGATCCCAGCAGGTGTGACTCACTGCTGCACTGTTATACCAGGCTCTCTACAAATATGACTCATGAGATAGCTTGCCGTGCCCAGTATTCCCTTTGGAAAGAGAAGCTCTTCTTAATAATAATAATAATAATAACTAGTTAATTTGGGGCTGGTGTGCCTTGTGCCTAGCTCAGCTTTGCAAGAGGGATGAAGGAGTCAAGTTTCTTCCTTGAACCTGCACAGCCAGGTAACATATGAACAAATCCTGTTCAGTGGGAGGGAATCACAGAGGTGCTTACAAGCAAATATCCAGAGAGACTTAAAGGAGGAATAAACACATCTTTTTCCCTTGTCTACCCCAGTCCAAACCAATTGGCTTTCATTTCTGATGCCCCAGGCATCTTCCCTGCTTCCGGCAGTCTTTTGCAGGGAGAACAGAGGGTTTTCTGAGTGGTGGTGCCTCTGAGGGCTGCTTGGGTAACAGTTTTTTTTTCTTTCCCCTTTTCTCAATGCAATGTCTAAGGGCACCATCCAGCTGAGAAACAGTAACAAGAGTAATTAAGAAGAGTAAAACAATGTAATGTTGCTACTAACCATCGTCTAAAATGATAACAGTCTGTAATGTACTCTAATTATCTAATTAATTACACTAATAATCACTAATTAATGCATATTTAAGAGGTTGGAAAAATGTGCTTTCAAAGTGCTGCATTATCAACTGTCTGGCTGTATCTGTGATTTGACACTGAAAATGCTCACCAGAAAAAACACCTCTTGTCTGTAGCACAGCAGATTTCCTGAGGGGCATGCAAAAGTCAAAAGACATTACTTTCCTGCAGTGACTAGGCAAATCTTGAGATCACTTGAAACAGTACTGGGGAAAGACCGGCATTTTCCTTTTGTCCATGAAGATCTTTTGGATAATATACTCATCCTATTCACCACTTTGCAAATTTGCTCAGAAATGTTTCCAAACAATGACACTAAAGTGTCTCTGGAACAATGTGAGTGTATAAGACCACCATTGTGTCTGGAAACACCACAAATTTTTGTCTGAGCTGGAGCAGACTTTTGATTTTTAAAATACATATTTATTAATAGGAAAACTTTGTAGTAGGCATATTTTTTCCTTACACAGGAGAGCCTCTTTCCTGCTTGAGTATGTGTGCTTATTGCTGAAGTGCATTGTAAATTCTGTGCTCTTTCTGCATTGAATGAGTCTCTTCTAAGTTTGCAAAAGCCACACTTTCTACTCAGAGAGTTTCAAGAGTCTTATGAGAGTCCTCTGAGGGATATTATGGAATCTATCCCATAATATCCCTCAGAGACTTGAGCGGGGATAGTTGTCCTAAAACCAGTCATCAGTCCAGGGTGATAGTTTCTTCTCATATGCAAGAGTCAGTTGGGAACTGTGTGTTTTAATCTCAGTTATGCCATTGCAGGAGGTGTGAAATCACATTCCAGCACCTGTAGCATGCAGGGGCTGCCATGTGAAGGAGCTCCAGGCTGCAGTTCAGTGCTGTGCTGGATGGCCCTGCGGAGCTCTCTGTTGGGCTGTGGTTTAGCAATTTATTTAGGACTTGGCCAGGTGCTGCAGTGGGCACTGGCAGCCTCTGGTTTCTGTTTGGGAGGTGGTGGTTGCCATGGATCACACTCAAGAGAGAGTAGCTTTTCCAAAGCAATAGGAGGAAGATAAGAGGGGCAGCAACAGTTATTTCATTAGATGTTCAAACTATTGCCTTTGTCATCCTGTTCCCAGTCTGGGGGGGGGCGGGAAGTAATGTATTATAAGGAATGAATGATACCTGGAAAAAAGCATTATGGATATTTCTGATTTATAGAAATTATAGGTAAGCTGAAGCCTGTCATCACAAAGGGATGCTGGAATTGACAGTTTTTGTGGATAGGATGTTGGAAACATTTCAAAACAAGCCTTATTCTGTACATAAACTTGAGACTTAAAATTTTTTTTAACTATCTGTTGTGTTTACTAGAAGTCTGGGCTGGATTTATGTTGAGTAGGGGGTTGTTTTCTATTTTCTGATTTCTAATTTCTATGAAAAGTTAGGTGTTTATCCAGTATTGAAAGTATTCTTAATAAAAAGAAAAAGATTCAAAGTGAGCCAACCTCTCCCCTCCCTGTTTTTTCTCAGCTAATCAGTCAGCCAGTCGTAGTTGATTGCATCTTATCTATACTTGAACACACTCCATTTAATCAAAATTAAACTTGCTTTTGCAAGTTGTAAAAATCTGTCAGTGGTAAAATTAAGAACGGTGTCATTTTTTGTTGGGCACTGTATTTACCAGCAGCTACAGTAAATTAATAAAACTGTTTATTAGACATCAAAATATATTTGTGAAAGACAAGCTCTTTTCTTTTCCAAGAGCTTTCAGCTCAAAGAACAAGGTATAGGTTAGACCAATGGGAAGTGGGAAAACCAGAGAAGCAAAGAAGCAGAACAGAGAATTTTTTGTATATAAATCAGTAAAGAAAAAGAAGCTTCTTCAAAATGTTATTGAAAAGGTGAGTAGATGCTCAGTTGAAATATGGGTATAGATAAAGTTCAAAGGAGAGAGAGTATAATGAGTCTGAATCCTATTTTATTAGTTATGGACCTTATATTTTCCCCTGATGTTAAAAAAGTGCATAGGATCCAATCTGCAACCTCAGTAAAAAAAAATAATTCTTCCTAGAGCAGTTGTAATAATTCAGTACAGGAGACCTGTGTAATCTCTTCTGGGTTTCTGTCATCATCTAGATTCCAGGGGTGAGTAAACTGGGTTAATTAGGGAATCAGTCTCCCTTGAAAGAACTGGAGAATCTTCTCTCCAAGCTCTGAATTTAGCAGGGTACTGCCTTGCAAGCTCAGTCACACCTGAACCCAGGACAGGAAGTTCTGGTCTCCACTGCTCCCACATTTCAAGCTCTCACTCACACATATTGGCAGGTATTGGAATTTTCCTTAGGAAGCTGGGGAGCTGAAATACCACAACACATAATCTCCTTGTAATAGTCTGCTTAGCTGAGTTTACCACAAGGCTAGAGGAAGATGCTTTTTCCATGGAAGATTTGGAAACTTTTTGTGAGCAAGTCTTTACTCTCAGCATGATAAACTTTTGAGTGCTTTTGGTAAATATTCAGGAATATGGCTGTGACACGGTTTCTCCCATTATGGCCAGGTAACTACACAAATAATCCTTATAGCAGCACTGGCTTGAGGGAGACAGGCTGTCCTGGTCAGGATGCGTCAGGCTTGCTCTTCCATTCCTTGCTGCTGCTTTAAGTCCCAGGCCAGCTGCTGGTAGTCCTGCTTTATCCTAAGTGTCTGTGGCAGGCATCAACACAGTGCTCTGGCTGCACGGGCAGATGGTTTTGTTCATGAGAAGTGGAGAATCAGAGAAGGCATTTCTTTTTTCTGTATATTTAACATGTCATGTTGGGAAGAACAGCCAAATGGTTCTGGATTTTGTACTTTTTTAGTGTTTTTAGCCTATAAGTCTCTGAAGCAGCTTTGAATTTTGTCTGGTGTTTGAATGGCTCAGGCAGAGATTGCTGAGGCTCTGTTTACCACAGCTCAGATATGGAACAGCTGTTAAGCTTCTGGATTTTTGTAACATTGTTAATATAATTAGGTTGCATAGAAATCACTGTTCCAATCTAATTTTTTAGTGATGCTGCTTTTGACATTCTGTAGAGAACATTATAATCCCTCTGTACAGTTGAAATTTAAACATCTTTTTCCACCACTGAATGATTGTCTTGCCTTTTCTTTTAGGGAAACATATCTTTTAAAAAATTTCGTCTTGCACGAAAGAGTGTCCCCAAAACGTTCCTATTGCGTGCACATTCAAAGGGTTCTGTGTTCAAAAGCAGAAGCCTAATTGTTAGTGAGTCACTTTCATTGTCTGATTCTGTTAAATATACTGCGGATGAGATCTAGGCAAAGATAAAAGGAATTTTAATCCTGAATTGAGGAGAGCTGCTTTACAGTAATAGCTTGACCACACAAGGGAGGAGACCCTTTTGCGATTTGCACATGAAGTTATTGTTTTAAAATCTCCTTTGAAAAGAACGGATTTAACTGTTTAATGTAACCATTATTCCAGTTGGGTTTAATTCAGGACAAATGTTTTGGCTTTTTCTCTGCAGGTGCAATTTGCAATTGACACATGTACAATGGTTCTACTGCTGTTATCCTGATTTCTTTGTGTCTTTTAATCACCTGCTGATCCAGTGTTTCCTCCATTTTTTTTCACCTTGTGTAAATACTCAGAGACCTCATCTCATCTCTGTGCACACTGCAGGGCAGCTGGAAGCCTTACACGTGATGCTCTTCTCTCCTCCCCTCCCCGCCCCCAAACACTGGGGTCTGAATAGTTCTTAATGAAATTTACATATTCATGAAAATAAAGTCTTAAGCACAGGAAACCAACATGCAGAGTTGCATTACTAGTTCAGGGTTTTTATGTGCAAACTCTTCGCATAGCTGTGTCTGAATTAGTCCAAGATCAGTCTTCCAACAATGGCCATGTGCTTTTATGTGCAGCACAATGACACCTCATGTGTATGTTTTGCAATTTCTGTTGATCTCACGCTAGATAAGAATGTGCATAAGTTTGATAACCTTCTCCCATCTATTGTGTGAATGAGGCAAATGGAACATTCCTCATTTCACATATATGGACAGACAAAGTGACTTCTTCATGGGCAAACAGAAGAGGTGTTGCAGAGCCAAAAATACTTCCTCTGGCTGTTAACCCAGTCCTTAGCAATGTGGCTGAGAGAGGATTTTGCTGTGTGTAATGTCTTCTTTGGAAGTTTGTACGGAAGCTTTGCAGTTGTTTCAAGGACAAATTAAGAGCAGCAGTCTCCTGTTTTTCAGATTTCATCCAGCTTGCATAATGTGAATTGTGTGACCAGTCTAGAGTGCAAACGTTGGGATTCCTGTTCTACAGGCACCCCTTGACTCTGTATCAATACTTCCCAGAAGGAAGTATTCCTTTGATTTTTTTTTGTCTCATCTCTTCTTTAGAAGTCTTCTGATCACCAAACCCTCCATATTCCCATTGTCCTCATTCATCTAAAACTAAATTGCTAGATTACTAGAAATGTAGGTCCAGTATTTCTTGTCCTAACGCAGCACACATGGGAAATAGTGTGTTACCCTTCCTCTGTGCCTTTTTTTTCTCATTTTCATATTTGCACACACTTGCAAGGCCACTCTACCAGCCTTCTTGCAAAATAATGCCAAGCTTCGATTTTTTCCTTGGCAGTAGGTTTCCATATCCCCACTCTTTCCTATTGCTTTCCTTTGGAGTTTCTCTCATTTCCAATTCATGCAGGTGGTCTCCCTCTTCAGCAGTGTCCCCAGCAAGTCCCTCCACTTCGTAATGGCTTCCTCACATACTTTGTGACATAACTGTCAACCAACATATGAACCCTAAAGAACTCTCCATGAAGCAAGACAACAAATTCCACTTGCTGAACACTAGTTTCTGAATTTCATTGACACCCACTTAAGCGCTAAGTTGTGTTCGTGGATTTTTTTATACCCTCCTTAGGCCTCTAGCCATCAATCCCCATATCTGTATAGTTCACCTATTTTGAACATCCCTTTACTTCTTTCGGATTACTATTAGTAGTAGTACTTCTCCTGGTTTTGTGTTTTTAGTGAAACTTTATGTATAACTCTGTGTTAGTTTTCTTGAAATTCCTTATTTTTATTATTACCTTATCCTCCTTGATTTCTCCTAATTCAGCTTTACTCATCTGAATATGTCTGATCATAAAAGCAAGCGAGAAGCACATCACTGATGAGAATGCCACCAGCTGGACAGTAAGATTTTCCAGTGCTTCTATCTAGGCTGTGTAACTGGCCCTTAGGTATGAACAAAAGCAGAAAATCTTCTCAGAACTAACTCTGAGCATTTTCCTGGCACCCTTCCACTGTATCTGCTGCCATAATCAAAAAACTGTGCAAACTTGGTGTTGTTCAGTTTCCCTTTTGCAGAGACTCAGGTTTTATCTACACAGAATTGCTTTACTTTAACTAATGCAGGTAGCATTAACAGTGGAGCATTAAATCTAAGCTTTTGGTACAAGAAGTCAAGGAATCTGTCCTTAACTGCCTACTTTCTTTGTGTTTTAATAGAAAGAATAAAATTAACATGAGAGTGCTGCACTGTGTTGCAAGCAACTGCATTTTGGTGTACAGGCATAGTCTACAGCATTAGAAGAGAGAAATTTCTCTCTACAGTGTTGTCAATTTTTCCCATATTTTTATTAATCATAAATTTTAGAAATGGGGGTACGTCATCTGAATCTCCAGAAAGAGTACTCTAAAATTTTAAAATTAACTCTGCATGAATTTAACTTTTTCTCTGCAAGCCTTCAAATAGCCTCTCTTTGGCTCATGTCCAGGTCATGTTCTGTGACTGGTGTGTTTGTCCTTTCTCCACCCTTCTGTTTTCTCTTTGATCATGTTCTTGCAAAAGAATGGAGGAAAAGCAATGTAAAACTGATGGTCTTTCTTTCACATAAACTAATATGTGATTGTGATTTTATCTAATAACTTGTCTAAGAGCTTTGTTTTCAATTCAAGCTTTAGAAAAATTTAGCTAAGTCAAATTGATGTCATGACTGCCATGTAAATGAGCATAGTCATCTACCCTCATAGTGCTGAGAGAAGATCAATTTTTAAGCTGGGTCATTTAGTCATAGCTTAATATAAAGAAAATTGACTGGTTGAAACATTTATTGTCTTGTATAGTTAAAAAAAACCTGTGAAACTTCAGCCCTGGTAATGACATCAGTGGTTACTAAAGACCGAGGTTTTTGGGTTAGCAATAATACAGTTGCCATCAAGTCAACTGAAAGTCTCATACTGCCTCCAGAAGGACTTATATCAGACCTTTAGGTAAGAGTATACAACATATGTATAATTCCTTGACTCTCAGTAAATGCATAACTTCCCTCTCATGCTATATCCTTGAAAGAGGTCAAATATAGAAGATGGTTCTTTAAAAGAAGGGATTGCAACATGAAAGAGGTAACCTAGAATACTGGGAGGATATGTTTTAATATAAAAATATATTTTCTAAGCCTACCTTCATAACTTTGTTAACTTCTCAGACCAATGCATTGCAGGGCTCCTGATCTGAACACCAGCAGGTTAAAGGTATATATGCAGGAAGTTTGTCGTTATTAGTTCAGCTCAAATAGATGTGCATCATAGCTACATTTCTAACAATGACATTTGACTGAAAATATTGTTTCAGATAAGTAAAAGGAAACATTATTGTAAAAAATGCCAAGTTTTTAAGGTTTTAACTGCTTTGAAGGGGAAAAGGTAGTGAAAAGGAAATACTAGATCAATAATAATTGATCCATTCCTTTGAGTCCTAGAGGTAAAAAATTAAAAGTGTAGGAAAAAATAATGCATTTGTAAGAGAGAATATTGCACCTCAATCATGGAACTCTACGAGTTAATATCAGATTATGCAAGTAGTTTGAACTAGCCTGTGATTCTGTGCTGCTTGTTGGATATCAGGAGAGGGAGCAGATTGTCTTGTTTTTAAAAATGTAGTATAGTGTCATGTGTGAAAGTCAAGCGCCCTCTCCTCCCTCTTGGAAGCTGTGCTTGCTTCTTTTATTAGCAGGAATTTAAATAAAATTTACAATGGTACTTTGATATACAGTAAAATGTGCCCTGACTTCTGGAGAACATGCTTACTGCTGATATCTAAAGAGTGGTAACAATAGAGGTTAACCATTCTTGACCCTCTTTTTGGAGTATTTCACTCTCTTCTGACAAAAGCCAGGAATTTAAAACTTATTCTGGCAGGAATTTGGGGGTTTTTAAGCCTTTTGGTAGCATATACAGAATGAGCAGAAACTCTACCTTCATTGTGCCAGCCTCAAACGAAATTTTTTCCCTGGAGCAGCTGTCGTGGGAACTAATGAAACACTGAGCATTTGTTAACTAACAAGATTGGTGAATAGTGAGTAACTAATTTACATGGCAGGCAGCAGCTCTCTATGAAAACCTCCATTTTTTTCATTGTGGGTGTAATAATGATTGTTATCACTGCTGTCATTGGGGGCAGACTGTTCTCTTTACTTCTTCGGCCTCCTGGAGTGGGCAGAGGAAAACATGGGAACAGTACAGCGGAGTAGTAGTTGGCATATGATAGTAAAAAATTTACTGCAGTTCTTGCCATTATTTTACAACTGGTATAGGCACAGGTAGCTGAAGTGTTGACAATTTACGTGGTTGGGTTGGTTACAGCCGCTTTTCTGCTGTCAAAACCGAGGGCAGCAGATGTTTCCATCAACAGGGGAATGTCTGAAAAACCAACCACAACTGGTCCTAACCGCCTGATCGAGGCTTGGTCCTGTGACCAGCGGAGTGGATGGACATGTCTGAGAGTGTCACTTCCATGAGAAAAGGCGAGTGCTCCCTCCTGCCGTGAGTGGGTGAGGGGCAGCCAGGCTCCCCACCGAGCTCCAGCCCAGGCTGTGTGTGATCACAGCTCAGCGCTGCTCACTGGCTGGTCTGTGCTGTGCAGCAGTTCCTCCGTGGCAGTGACCACAGTCAGTGGCTGCCCAAAAGCACAGCTTTGAGTGACATCCCAGAAGGTGCAGAGGGCATGGCCGTGCCGGGCGTCGCAGTGCCCAGTGCTGAACAAAGCAGAACCGTGTGAGGAACTGCAGGTCTTCCCATAGCACAGGGCTCTTCCTTTGTGTCAGGACAGGTACATGGTGGGACACAGGCACTACCAAGCTGAATTCAGCACCCTCAGCCAGGGAGACACTTGGATTGGACTGACGGGAAGTTACAAGACAGGGCTGGGGTTTGAATTGTGCAGAGCCAAATGGGATATCTTCTCCATTAAGAGTGGCAAAATGAAATTTCCTCTGTAAAGTTGACCCTCACATTCTTTTCTTGGCGCCTACAGCAGGGAATCTCTGTTTTTAATTTTAAAAAACAGGAACAGATGGCGCTGCCCACACCTCTCTCTAATCCCTTTTATTCCGTTGCCTTTGTGTGAGCAAACTTGAACAGGATCTGGAGGGTTAAACTTGCTTCTCTTCCTCCTGATCTTGATCAAATTTAAACTTAGCTCTCATCTCCTCTTCAGAGAGTCCGTGCCCCATAAGGTGTTATCAAACTCTGGATAAAGGGTAGAATCCACCCCTGACTGGTATGAAAACTGTGCCACCACCCAGAGCGAAATGGTGAATGACTGCAGGAGCAACGTACAGAGCTGACTTCTGGTTAGAGAGGTTGTCCTTTACTAGTTGGCTATAAAAAAGGATTCCTTCTTTAAAGGCAAATAACCATATTCAGCCCCATAAATTTTAGATTTTTTTTTCACACAGGTAAACCATTTCAACGAGAAGCAAAAAAAGTGTTTCTACCCAACAGTAGGTACTGTCAAGATTTTCATACCAACTAATGTTTTGGAATGTGTCTGTACAGAAGGGGGGGAATGGATGTATTGCACATCCTTCTGTAATGCTAGGGTCATGGCACACAGTAGGATATAAAAATGGCTCTGTCACATCTGCTTTTCGTCAGATGCCAGTCCAAGAAATGCTCTGTGAAGCTTGGGAGATATTAGCAGAAAAGAACATCTTAATTTTTGTATCTTGGTTAGGACTGTGAGTGACGCAGACCAAAAGGCTGTAGCAGATCTGGGTATGCCCAGAAAAAGTCTTAGGCAATCAATACAATTTAACATGAATTGGATGCTTACAAATTTTAAAAGCTTTTTGGGCCCAGTGATGTCTTGGTAAGACAAATTTCATGATCTGTCCATATGCAGACTATGGACACCAAGGTTCTGCACATGTTTATGATGTTATTTTCTAAATCTGCATATATTTACAGTTTTAGTGAAAATCTGACTTCAATCATAAGAAATGCCAGTTGTATGAAAACCACCGGTCATCATTCTGAGAGGTTCTGTCCCTGTCATTGCCTCTCAAGAACATCCTGAATCAGTGTCAAGATATTGAGAGGTGCAATTCTGAGTGCCCTTAAAAGACCCGAAATAAAGTAACATTCATAAAGGTGTGGTAGTGACCAAGGTATCTTTATTACACAGTTCAATGACTGCTTGTGCACTCCATGTCTTCTGCCAACTCTATTAGTTACTTGCTCTGAGAAGCAATACATTTAATAAAAAAAAAGGAAAAATACCATTCTGTGTTCAAACATCCTACAAATATCCATTTGAATATATTTTTACACAAATTCCGTAGGTTGACAAGCCTATATTTGAGAAAAAATGGCATTTCCTAATCCTGTATTTGATTTTCTCTGTTATGGACTAAATCCAATTGCCTAGAATGGAATAAACCTTGGTAAAATATGATATTTGTCTTTGTTAATCATGCAGAGCACCCACAGCTCAAAAAAATACCGAGGTGGAATAATGAAGCCTCAATATGCATCCTAGCAAATAAATTCTGGAAGAAATGGGCCCCATGCTAATAGCCAATTCAATAATTTCCTCCTACTGGAAAACCTACTGCTAAACTTCAGATGTGGTTTGCTGCTTTTTTGGGTTTTTTCCCTCCTTCCCTCAGTAGTTCTCTTGCACAGGTTTTTCAAATATTTTTTCATGTTCAGAAGACAAAGGAATGTCTTATTCTCCCACAAGCACATGTCACTTGCACAGTTCACCAGAGAGCTTTGGGGGCTCCCCAGTTTCCTCACATGATGACCCAGATTCACCTCCTTAGTGTCTCCGTCTCATTATGGATGGCTGCTCATGGGTAGAGTCACAGTGCTGGGGCTGCCCTGATGTAAGTCGTGTCCTACACCCTTGAGGGTTTGCCTTTGCCAGAAAATAACCTGCTCAACCAGAAATTTGAGGAACAGTGTTAATGAGTACACTTGCTAGCTAGTGCATCTTGTCCTTCTCTTTGCCGACTGCACGATTGTCTTTGGCATCAGTCTTGGCAGACGTGACTCTTTAGTCTCATGAGCGTCCTGATCTTATTACCCTAAAGATATCCAAAGTCTTAGAGGAATCACATTTTCACAACGGTGACGATAACGGAGGAAAACCAGAACATCTTGCTGATAGACCACCAATATTTATTTGATCCATCCAATCCACCCCCAGCCCCACTCAGTGCAGGGGAGATGATCCACGTGTAGAAGGCTTTGGCGGCTTTGTTGTAATCTAAGCTCTGAAGTACAATGGTCCAGCTCAGTATATTCCCTGTGCTTGGTCTGGAGGCTTACTGCAGGCTGGATATTGGTAGGACTGACTCCTACCACTCATTTTCTCTTTAGAAATCTCCCCACCCTCCTTGTGAAATGAACTTATCATGTTTTATAAAAGGAGACTGTAGTCTGACAATTCTGCCTTTCCTCTTGGCTGGTTAGTAAGCAAATTAACAATATTGACTCACACCATGTATAATGAATGCATAGCTTCCCCTTTTGTCTCCTACTCTAATACTTTTCTTCTTTTTTTAATTAAAATTCAGTTTGATTTCAACAGTCTTTTTATCTGTCAGTCTATGTTTCCCAATTCTTGTTGCCTGGAATCTCTCTGTTCCTGAGTTACTCCTTGCTGACGAGTAGGCCATAGTCATTTCAGCATATCCATATACCACAAATGATGTATTTGCTTTGCAGCCACTTTTATTTCATCAATTTACATTTGAATCTGTTGGTGTTTCAAAATCCATTTGCCTTTATTTAGTAGATGTCTTTAAAACAAAAGACTTACTATGGATCATGACCACTTCCAGGTTTGTTGTAGGCAGAAAAAAAAACTTTCAAGGTGAAAAAACGCCCACCAGCACACAAGCTGCCCAGTGAGCTGCAGAACTTCAGCTGCAGTAAGCTTTTCTCTGTTACTGAGAATCATTTCAATGCTTTGTGGAACTGGGTTATCAATTAGATGAATCAATAGCTGAATCCAGTGTGATAATTCTCATCTCCTCATCACACAAATACTGTCTAAGAATTTTTGTAAAACAAACTTCCTTTCATTTGTTATATGCAAGTTATTTGTTTGTATTACAGATGATGTGTAGTGACCACTGAGGCAAAGGTAGATAGTAGTAGGCAAGAATCAGTTCTTTATTTCACATCCCTGACTAGCCTTTGATCATCACTGGCACTGTGGGATAGTTCAGTTGCTAGCACAGAGTACTTCTTCCATGGAAGAATTAAAATAGGAAAGGCTGAATGTTGAATAAAACTGCATATTTCAAAAAGTTTTTCAAGATAATTACTGGTGCTAAAATTCTGAGGTTTTTCGTGGAAGTTCTTGCAAATAAATTGCTGATGAACTGAATGTACATGGAGGACTAATTTTGACCTCCTTGAATAATGATAGCGCTAAGTTGGTACTTTCTTTTTGTGCCTATGTTAATGAATGACTTTTTGTACTACTTGACTAGATCTAATTTGTGGCATTCTTTCATGTTCCAGGCAGCCAAGTCACATTTTCCCTCCTAAGCGTGTCACTAAGATTACCTATCCCTTATAATCACCTATCAAAAGGATTTTGTGATAGCATGAGGAAGAGTGGTGTATTGAGGCGAATTTGAAGGACCTGTGTGTAGCACTCTGCCATTTTCCTTTTAAGCTCAGTTCTAGAGGATTTTTTTTTCTTAAAGAACTGAATGCTCATCAGGGGTGCCATTTGGACTTTGAAGAAAATATCTGCCTTTTCTGATAGAATTAATGTGATCCAAATAATAAGTGTTCAGCTTTCACAAACTGCCCAAATAATGCATCTCAGTGGTGACACAGGAAACTGCCTCTTTGTTAAAATTATTAGCCAATAGTTACTGGGAGCCCAATGTATTATTCTTTCAATAATTTCTGGAAATTGCTAGGATGGGTCGCATTTTTGTTGTGATTTCATCCAACACAATGCTTTGTAAAATTTACATATTTTAGTATGTGGACTTTAAGATTAGGGTTGGGTTGGGTTTTTTTTTTTTGCTGTTACATCACTACATTTTTGATAGTTAAACCATGCTTTTTCAGCAAAGGAGTCTATTTTTGCTTTGCACTTGTCCTCTGGGAAAATAAACTGATTTGTGAATTTGTAACAAAATCCAAAGAACCTTAAATTTCAAGCTGGTTTTGGTTTCTTACAAAACTTCTATCACCCACACTCTAGAAGCTGCACCAAGATAAGAATATTCACATATGCTGTTAAGTCATTGGAGTGAAATTCTGACTTAGCTGATATGCACACGTTTTATTAATTTCAGCAAGACAGCTTCTTCTATGACTGGGCTGGTTTTGACTGGGGTAGGGTTAATTTTCCTCACAGTAGCTAGTATGGGACTGTGTTTTGGATCTGTGCTGGAAACAGTGTTATTAAAACAGGGATGTTTTACTGCTGAGCAGGGCTTGCACAATGTCAAGACCTTTTCTGCTCCTTACCCCACCAGTGAGTAGGCTGAGGGTGCTCAAGGGGCTCTGAGGGGACACAGATGGGACAGCTGACCACAGCTGACCAGTGGGATATCTCACACCATCTGGCATCATGCTCAGCATATAAAGTGTAGGGAAGATGAAGGGGAGACTTTTGGAGTGATGGCATTCTTTTTCCCAAGTCCCTGTTACTCATGATGGAGCCCTGCTCTTCTGGGAATAACTGAACACCTGCCTGCCCACGGGAAGTGATGAATGAATTCTTTGTTTTGATTTGCTTGTGCACAANTTGATAGTTAAACCATGCTTTTTCAGCAAAGGAGTCTATTTTTGCTTTGCACTTGTCCTCTGGGAAAATAAACTGATTTGTGAATTTGTAACAAAATCCAAAGAACCTTAAATTTCAAGCTGGTTTTGGTTTCTTACAAAACTTCTATCACCCACACTCTAGAAGCTGCACCAAGATAAGAATATTCACATATGCTGTTAAGTCATTGGAGTGAAATTCTGACTTAGCTGATATGCACACGTTTTATTAATTTCAGCAAGACAGCTTCTTCTATGACTGGGCTGGTTTTGACTGGGGTAGGGTTAATTTTCCTCACAGTAGCTAGTATGGGACTGTGTTTTGGATCTGTGCTGGAAACAGTGTTATTAAAACAGGGATGTTTTACTGCTGAGCAGGGCTTGCACGATGTCAAGACCTTTTCTGCTCCTTACCCCACCAGTGAGTAGGCTGAGGGTGCTCAAGGGGCTCTGAGGGGACACAGATGGGACAGCTGACCACAGCTGACCAGTGGGATATCTCACACCATCTGGCATCATGCTCAGCATATAAAGTGTAGGGAAGATGAAGGGGAGACTTTTGGAGTGATGGCATTCTTTTTCCCAAGTCCCTGTTACTCATGATGGAGCCCTGCTCTTCTGGGAATAACTGAACACCTGCCTGCCCACGGGAAGTGATGAATGAATTCTTTGTTTTGATTTGCTTGTGCACAACTTTTGCTTTACCTGTTAAACTGTCTTTATCTCAAACCACAAGTTTTCTTTTGCACTTCCAATGTTTTCCCCCATCCCACTGGAGGATCAAGTGAGCAGCTGGTGGTATTGGTAGCTAAATGGGATTAAACCATGACAATGGTGAGGCGTCAACTGATGGAAAAATCTGTCTAGTCAGCACTGTCTTCAGATAGAAGCTTGAAATTGTCTTAGAAGGTCTCTGCTATCTCTTTGGCCTCTGCTGATCACACTTTCACATAACTGATTTATCAGCACGTTCACAGATAAGAGGATGCCTTGGACACATTTGTGTGAAGGTATTTTTCAATTAATATTTGTTGAGTCCTGTCCCA